>CM034155.1:562802505-563402505 GCA_019776745.2 Taxus chinensis | reverse complement strand
ACTTAGTCAAAAAATGAGTTTTCATGACTTTTTTGCCTTCCCAGCTAAATGTAACTTGACAGTGGGTGAGAGAAAGCATGGTGGATTGAAACTAGGGTTAGATGGCTTGGCATGGGGAAAATTTTTATATCCCATTTTTCACCTTGTGAATGGGGAAAATAGGTTCAAGAAAATTCATCTCAAAGATATGGTGACAAGTGGCACAGTGTGGTGGAATGAGAAGGAGATGAAGGAAAATAACACTTAAAACCCAAGAGATGAAGTTTGGTCACATGAAAAACCTTGAAAAGGAGCTAGAGAGGGGTGAATTTTTGTGTCCCCTCTATCCCATTAGGAATGGGGACAATATGTGCACACAAATATGCCTCAAGTAGATTTTTCTAAGTGTCAAGGAGATTGTGTCAAGTGTCAAGCAGATATGCAATGTGAGGGAGATGGAGAGATTTTGATTCTAACACCTGGGAGATGCCACTTGATCACATGAAGAACCTAGCTAGGGGATAAAGAGGGGAAACAATTTGTGTCCCCTCTCTGCCCTTGGGAATTGGGATAAGAGGTGCAAAAAAATGTGCCTTAAGGAGATGCTACCATGTGTCATTTTGTGCTGCAGTCTGGGAGGAAGGGTTTTAAGTTGTTAAGCACTCTGGGGGCTGCAAGTTGGTCATGTGGAGGACCAAGGGGAACAGATTGGGAGGGGAATTTTTTTATGTTCCCTTTTTCCCCTTTGGAATGGGGACAAGAGGGACACAAAAATGTGTCTCAACCTGGAGGTGACATGTGTCCTTTTAAAAATTGGCTAACTGTGAGAAACATACCTATAAGAGAAACAACTTGAAGAGATGATTCTTGGAGCTCTAGAAGGACCTTTACCATGAAAAATTATATGATTTTGAATCCCAAGAAAATTTAAAGAATATTGGGATAGGTTTTAGAGTCTAATCATTCTTTTATATTCAAAACTTGGCCCCTTTTATTTCAGGACAACAGTGCGTGTCTACCAAAATTGAGCTTCCATGAGAATCAATCGGGTGTTGTGAAAGATTTTATGATTCTATCATGTAGAGGACTCGTTAAAATTTCTAATGAATATTTGTTTTCATTACAATTCATTATGAAACTCCCAGAATCCTCTATAGAATTTTAGGTATTGATTTTGACTACATGCTCCTTACACCTGAAAACCCCGTTGTTGCACTATTTGTCCCTAAACCTCAAATTCTTCCCTAAATATGCCTAAATCATATTGTTGGCGAGAAAATTTGTCAAGTGGACAAACTTGTGGATTTCTTGCCAACGCTCTGGGAATCTAATTCCCTCCACTTAATTGGTGCAGCTGTCGTATGTGCATGCGTGAGAAAGTGTGGATTTCTGTGGTGGTCTTTCGACTGGGGATCTAATAGGGGCACTCCACTGACCCTGCGACAAAGCTAGCAATCTCTTGCTAGGGAAGTCTTCATCTATAGAGTGGGAAAGGAGAGTGAGAAAATAGGTAGGAGAACTAATGCTGTAGGTAGAAAATCATATTCGTGCACACACACTAGTTAGAAACTTCAACACATGTATTTATCGAAAGAAATAACTCTGCGAATAACAACAAGACCAAATAGAATTCACCCATCACCAAGTATCAAGAAACCCCTTAGTCAAAGAAAGCTAGAAACTCCTTCTTCTTGTATTGATTGCTCAAATCAAAGTTGTACATAATGTGGGAATGGAAGAAATTTGAGAGGGGAAGAGAGTAGAAAAAAATGGCTATCTCCTTTGCTTTCTCTAGATACAATGCACTCTTGAGTCTACAAGATCAATTACCAACCCTTTGAAATGGGAATGGCTTTACAATTTATAGAATAGAATATGAATCTTCATCTTCCTCATGACCTTTCGAATACCTTAATTTGACTTAAGACTGTTCATATTCCACTTTAAATATTTAAGTCCCTTTTATAATAGCAAGGCGACTTTAATTTACATTATGTTTCTAAAGTCACTTTTAAGGTAAGGTATATAAAAAAGTGCAAACCCCAACGAAGAATTAGAAAATTTGGAAGTGAGAGAAAGTTGGAGGGAAGAGGAGAGAGAAAGAGAGAGAGAAGAAGAAGAGGATATGTCTCCCGATGAAGTCTGTTGATCCTCGTTGATGGAAAGCTCCAAATGCAGCGAAGTTCTGAATGTCCCATTGTGCCAAAACTGCCCTTTGAGTGCGACTTACTATTTTTAGTAAATGGTCATTTCCACTATTTTCTGCTCCGGATAATCATTCTAGCCTATTGGATATCTTAAATGCACATTGCTCTTTCCATAGCCGCTTTTGATGAAGACTTTCCAAAAATAACAAGCATGTATATGAAAACTTACTATTTTTAGAAAGTGTGTTTCCAGTGCTCGATTTGTGATGGAACATAATTTTTTGGAATATTCTTGTCGTTACAATCACACCCTCTGAATTTCACATAGTTTTTCCCACGAGAATGCCTGGAAATAAATTTTGAAATTTTGACCTAGTAGTGGCTTCAGGAATAGAGCTGTCATGGCGGCCATTAATGGAGCTCAAAATTTGTAGGTCTGGTTTTTGTCTCTGTTTGCAATGAAAAAAACTCCATTGTGATAGGTTTTTCATTTGGAACACATGTGCAAGTTTTTAGCTCGTTTCCATTGCCAGAATGATGGGAAATTTGACGAATGTGAACTGGTGCACGAAGTGAGGGTTTTGTTGGAGCAAATGATTCTGGGAACCATTTTACCTCTTGTTTATTGGATCTTGATCGCCTTGAAAAATGAGTAATTCTGCAAAATATGACATCTTGATCCGACTTGTATCTTGCAAGATATGAGGATTTTTCTATCGGGTGACTTCACGATTATCTGGCAAAAAATCTCCATTTTTCTCTTCGTTCTTCGTCATTTCACTCCATTTTTCTATGAGGCCTTAATATTTCTATGCATTCATGGTTTGAATATTTTATGTGGCCATGGCAGAGCTGGTTCGGAGCAACAATGGTGGACCGGGTGTCTGGACAATCACGCACGGAGCCATGGCAAGGTGAGGAGTTCTGAAGGAGAAATGAGAGGAAGAAAATGGCTAAGTGCTAGATTTATACTTTCAAAACATGCACATGGATTGGATGGGTGAACTTTTATGTCCCTTATGTCCCTAACCTCAGGGATGTGAGGGACATCAATTTCCACGGTGGTCAAGGCGATGCCATGTGTCCTCAATCCGACGACAGGGGATTTGCTTGAAAAATGCACTTGGGGGCTGAAACTCGGTCACGTGGGTGTCCAAATGACTCCTCATAGGGGATGGGTGAATTTTTCCATGTCTGATGTCCCCCAACTCAGGTGCATAAGGGACATCAAATTCCACAGTAGTCCTGGAGGTGACACATGGCACCTAATCCAATGGCAGGGAATGCACGCTCCAAATAAGCACCTGAGGGCTAAACTACGGTCATGTGAGTGTCCAGAAGACTCCCTATGGGGGATGAGCACATTTTTCAAGGTCTGATGTACCCCACCTCAGGTTCATAATGGACATCAGTTTCCACGGTGGTCCTGGAGTTGACACGTGGCACCCGATCCAACGACAGGGAATGCCAGGTCTTGAACCTCATATGAGGGTCCCAAGGGTCACATGAGGGCTGGAAAATTTTTACAAGGGTTTATGTACCTGAACTCAGGGACGTTGGGGACATGAAATCCTGCCAAGCTCGTGGTGCTGACACGTGTCCTCTCGAAAACATGACTAAGTCCTGAACTGCCTTTGAGAGGGTAACTTGGAATGCAGATAAATTGAGCTCACGGTGGAATTTATTGGTGAAATTTTATATTATCCTGACTGTAAATTGCATTTTTAATCCAATTATGTGTGTCTCATGTCTTAATTAGACCATATGATCCATGAAAAATCGGATTTTTGATCTAGGACTCCACTTGTGCCTAAGAAAAACTGCCTTCCAATCATATGCGCCAAGGTGTTGTGAAAAATATTATTTGACCATCATGTAGGTATTGTAATCATATTTCTGAATATGTTTATTTTTACTTCCAAATCCATTTGGAGCTCTCAGAATCTTCTTCTGAAGCCCAACGACTATTTTAGGCATGTGTGATGTTTAGGCTTGTGAACCCTGTTTTTCATTCAGACTGCTCCAAGTCTTGAAAAACTTATCTAAACCTTCCAAAATAATTTATTTTATGTCATAAGGTATTCTATTCACCTCCATGTTGAATTTTCCCTTCTATTCTGCTCCAGGGGGTCAATCCAGTCCTGGGAAGGCCAGCGACAGCCCTTCCCGTGACTCCCCAAAATTTGCATTTTCAATGAAGTCCTAAAATCACCTAAGGGAATGAATGGAATTTCCTAAATCACCTAGGGGGATGATATAACATTGGTTGGGAGGTAATTTGGACTGACTGGATAGAGTTGGGGCTGCCTAGGAATGATAAAGCATGAAAATTTTGGCATAGGGGTATAGTTGTCGTGCTTGGAAATTTCCAATTTCCCTGTTGCACATTTACACAAAAACACATATCTAACACCTTCATAAATATTCAATACCACCTCCATATGAGTTTATTAATTCAGATCCTTCTCGGAGGATGCGCACCAGTCCCGAGAAAGAAAAAATTAGCATTTCTAAGCTTATCAGAGAACTAGCCGTTGGAAGCATTTTACTGTATGAGATGAATGACCTTGCCACAAAATTTGAAACACTAGGGCAACCATTTTCAATAGACTTGGAGGACCTATAGGGTCAGGATGAGTATGGTATAGAAGGAAAACATACCGAGGAGGGGGGATTGGGAAGATTTAAGAGCAAATTTTCAAATTTTCAAATTTGTCTTAGTTGTCATGCTTGAAAGTTTGAATTTTTCATCCTACACATTTGCATGAAAACAAATATATATATATATATGAGCCAAAATACAAGGCCCCCATGTATACATTATGGCCTCCATTAGCTCTAATACTACACTAATCAATCATATCTAGAAATGACTATACATCTTATTGGGAAACAAGTAGTTGTTGATAAGAGACATAAGGTAAATCAGTAATCACTCCATTGTTACATCATTCATGCACTCATATAAGTGAATGACCATGTCCTCTATGCGTATATCATCCAATCCAAATAATGACCATATGTGTTCCCTAATCCGCGATGTACTACCATCCCACTATATAAGTATCCCCTATATTGGAAAACACAAGATCTAGTATACGTTCTCTAGTGTCACTGACATCTCTCCTGTCGGTAGTCAGAAAGTATGGCTCTCAATGTGCCATTGATCGGTAAGTGTGGTCGGTAAACAATGATCTAGTTTGATGTATGGAAGATGAGCTATGTATGTAAGGCCTATCGCTCCAACAACACACTTAAACATCTCCCCTCCCTCCATGTCATATGTCTCTCAAACGACCACAATCATCCATGACACTCTTATACATATAATACAACTAATATCTCCTGTAATAACATCAAACCAAATTGTTAGACCCTTAACCCATTCTCATTTCTTCAAATTCAACCCCTACTTTCTTCTACATCTTCTTAACTATGCTAACACACCGACATATATGCTAGCATGTCTACTTGCATGTTAGTGCATCCACACTAGCGTGCATACCTCTATGCTAGTGCATACGCTATGCAATGCTCATGCTCTTACTTATACACTAGCACATTTAACACATTAGCACACTGATCGCTTTGCACCTATGCACCTACATCACGGGTTATGGTAGTGCACCTAAGTGCATGTGCTAGTGTCATTTTTAACTTTTCCTCTAAGCCTAAAAAGAAAAAAATACACTTAAAAGATTTTTTTTGGGTTACATACCACACCACCCTCATCTTCCGTCTATCCAAACTCTCAGACATGATCCACATGATGTTCACGCTGTGAACAACAAGCCATTTCTATCAAAACTCAAAGTAATAATCTCATTCAAGGGGCAAATAAACTCTAATAGAAAAAATGAACTATGATATTTACAGCCCCTCCCACCCATCTACTTATACCATTCTCCTAACCTTAATACCTCCATTTTGGCCTCCACAACCAATTCACTAACTATTTCAGTTATTTCTTAACCTTCTTATCTATGACTTCTAGTTTCTCTCTCCTATCAAGCAATTGTTTGCCACTTTGTTGCGTCACCCACCCACTCGAGGGGGCACTCCCGTGGTACTAATATAGACTCGTTGGGGCATCCAAATGCTTCACTAGGGTAAATCAAACAATCCTTTACACTTTTTTATCATTACCATTACACATCACACTTTAAAGAGGGGAAAATGTAGACTCCCCCAAATTACCATTACACATCACAATCATTCTAAACTATCATTAAACCATTGTCCCTCTCTAAAATTTAATTAATTAATTGTATTTGCACCTTATCACCCCCTTAGCTAATTTTATTAACTAATTTAATATCAAATTAAATAAACAAATACACATGTCCACGTCCATATTTAAATTAATTAAATATTCCTCATATCTTATCTACCCCCTTAACTCAAGTTGACTCAAGTCACGACTAAAGTTAAAAAGCATTATTTTAATCAAGAGGATGTGTTCAAATTAAATCAAATCAGCATTTCAGTTAATAGAAGCCTTCTTATAAGTCATTCCAATCCAAAATTAATCCACCTTCTTCCAAAAGCCAACTATTCACGACACTTTTGGGTGAATAAAATAACATATATGAAATTAAAAATAAAAAACAAGTACAACCCCTTACCAACTCAGTGATTACTCACTCATGCAAATCTGGAACAACAATCTAACTCTCCAATCAATCTAGAAACTCAACTAAATAGCTCATTCATGTTTAGTTATCTTCAAATCAAATCATTAGCAACTTAGTTTGTGGATTCACTTTCCTCAACTATAAATTAATGCTTCTTCCTTTGAAAATTATCCACCAAATGCTTTAGAGTTCATGCTGTCATTTTCTGCATTTACTTGGTGAATCGAATCATTCATTTCATACCATTATGTTTCCCACATAATGTCAAATCAATTAATCATGCCCGTACATTGATCCAACATCTATTTAGAGTATCTTAGGGCATCCAAAATCCATAAAAAGCTTAAAAATCAAAAATATCCAACAAAGATCATCACAAAACCATGTTCTTTCAGTCAGATCTAATCTGAGTTTGCTTTGGTATCTACAACGAAAGATTTGCGTTATATTATTATATTGATTTTTCTCTTGTATTGTATTTTCCATGGTTTACAATAACAATCATGCAACTATGGTGGTATGCATAATAGAACTGACCAACAACATCAAGGATGCTATCGAATGACATGATCCTTGATGCTACCGACCAGAAGCATCAAGGATATTATCGGTCAACAAGATATTAATTTTGTTGTCTAATGAAATTAAGGATGTTACCAGTTGGTAAATAAAGTATCCATAATGCTACCAACTAAAAATAATCATTTCCCTTCTTACAGGTGGTGCTGACTCCTATAATGCTATAAAAATTTGCTAACCCTGTGAAACATATTTTCCTATGATTCAACATAATTTTGAAATTGGTTTTTCAATATTCACTAAATAGTTTCTATGATTTTTTTTTGGGAGGGGGGCTTAAAATTTACCTTGGAATTAAAATTTAAAACTTAAAGTTTGTAAATTGAAATTAAATATAACATGGAATGAGTACATAGGTTTTCCTTGCGAGTGTAAGAGATTCCTAGTGAAACACTTGGAGAGAGGGACTAAAACTGGATCAATAGAGTATTGGGGGTGATCAGTTCCCTATTTATAGGAGAAAACAAATCAAATGGGGTTGGGTGTCACTTGACCCAACATAAAAGTAATAAAAGAAGTCTAGTGTTACTTAAACCACTGTAAAAGTAACAAAATAGGTTAGGTGTTACTTGATCAACTATATGAGTAATAAAAGAGGTCATGTGTCACTTTTACCAACACCTAAATAAATTGAGGAGTGAGGTTAGGGACACTGAATCCCAATCATCCTAAAAATGGGGTGTAAGGACTTATGTCCCAATATTCCACTAAACCCATATGTATTAAGGGTGTCACTAGACCTATATCAAACAATCCATGCATGGAATCAAATTTTTATAGTTGTATCTAGATCTCAAATGTGAAATTTTGAAAGGGAATGAAGTATGCTCATGCCCCCATAATACATTATATTAATTATTTTAAAACTTTAAAAATACACAAATAATGAAGGCCATTATCATTCCCCTGTTATGTCAGTTTGATGATGTAAATGTGTGTCAAATAGAATATATGTAGCTTGATATTGGATATTTAGATTGAAAGTGTCACCATGCCCCTA
Organism: Taxus chinensis; assembly: GCA_019776745.2. Taxonomy (NCBI): domain Eukaryota; kingdom Viridiplantae; phylum Streptophyta; class Pinopsida; order Cupressales; family Taxaceae; genus Taxus; species Taxus chinensis. The sequence goes on along the minus strand of CM034155.1, from coordinate 563,394,166 downwards.
CATTCTGTCATAAGATGTAGTGAGCTCTGTACTAAAACTATGTATCCATCCCTTAATATGTATCAAATACCTATGGAAAACTTGAATTTTTCTGATAATTACAAAATTAGATGTTAAAATCTACCCATGGTAGTACCTTCCATTAGGGACAATATAATTTGATGGTTTTGTTCTCCATTGGATGATTCCATCCAAATTGAATTTTTGTGCCTATAATTATGCCCCCTTAACCTAACCCATTTTATTTTAATGGTTATACCTTAATGCAGGCCCGCAGGGTTACAACTTGTAATATCTAGTCGATCTCAATATTTAAAGCAAAAATAAATTGTGAAAAATATTTGATAGTCAGAATTTGCATATGGAATTGTAAATACATAATTAGTATATATATGAAGGAAAACTTGGAAAATTTCAATTTTGTGCTAAAGGCAATTTGAATTAAAATACTCATCTATTGGTATAAACGCTAGGTGAACTGACTCCTAAAATTAAATTGTACCTAGAAAATTTAGGTGACTCGGTCTTAATTCATACCCTAAAAATTCACCAAATGTAAATTTTAAAAACACAAATATTCATAAATTAGTGAATATTCACCACTAAAATTTACCATGTTACAACCCCTACTCTTTCTATTTACATTCATCTCCAAGGATGTTAACACTAGGTTTCTACCATAAATTTGTAGCCTCTTGGTTTACAATAGTTATTCATTATTTATTAGCTCCTCATACCTGCATTACCTTGTAGGAACTACAAATACACACCATAAATACCTATAACACTTCCAAGTTTGGAAATTTCCACTTCATATCACTATCCATAGGGTTCTTAGCATTATTCTATCAAAACATAGATTAGACCTATATAAGTGTCAAGATATAACCCTTAGTGAATAAGATATCATAACCACAACACTCACTTGATAATTTTTTTTTTCCAAATACCATATAAAACATATTCATATCTCATATTAATAGAAAATTAAAAAACTATTACCAAGGCATTCTACATGCTTATGAACCTTCTTGATGATACAAATCTTCCCTGATCCTTCATGGCTCTAAGACTCACTCTTAAGCTTCACAAGGATGATCTCTTCAACTCTCTCCCTTTTTCATTTGAGCCATCTTCTTTTTCAAAACCCCAAGAAGGAGTAGTTACACAAAATTGACCTTTAACTAAGGTGAACAACTACTAACTACATGAATTATCTCCTTAGGTGGGTGAGAACACTTCATTACATTATTTTGTAAAACCTCGCCACCCTTACAACATTAGATATTAACCTTACTAACCCCCTAGAACACCTATCACTAACAAGAAATTCAAATATTTGACTTTTGATTTTGGCGGGAAACTTTGCAAAACCTCCTTTTTAAGATCACAAGGATCCCATTGAGTGGGAAACCAGGATTAGACATAAAAATACACCTTAGACATGAAGATTTACCAAAAGTTAGGTGTGTTGTCTAGATGCTCCTACATCAATTGAGTTTTAGCTGAGATTCAGATGGTAAAAAGCACCAAACGTGGATGATGTACCTTTGATATTTCACCAAAAGTAACTTCTAGAAATACCTCTAAAAATAAAATATATAAGGAGGCTCTAATATAATAGAAGTCTCCAAATTCTAATATCTCCAATATGATTTTTCCAACCCCCAAAATAATCTCACACTCTCCCTTTTAAAGAGAGGAAATTTTGAGTATGGAGTTGATGAAATGCAAGTTTAAGATCTAAAATTTGATCGATGGTCATAATTATATGCAAGAGAGTGAAGTGGAGTTGCTATGGAGTGATCCAGAAATGAATGGGGCTTATTGAAATGTAAAACAAAAAGATAAACATATAAAATGAGTTAAAAAATACATTCTTGGAATAAATTTTGAAAGCACATGCTAATTTCATGCAATTTCTAGTAAACAAGGGGCCATTGCACAACCACCATGACAAGTATCAATTTTGTTACCCTCATATCATGATTGTTACTACAATTTGTAAGGTTTTGCAGTAGTTCACAAGACCATTATGGTAATTGTATAAAGCACCATGGCAGTTTGCATGCTCTAAAATGAAATGAAATATTAAAAGGGGGAGAGGTTGAAATATCTAGTCTTAGTAGTCAAGGAAAGTTCTAAAGATAAATTTGAGTAGGAATGAGCAAGGAAAAACAATGTCAAGGAACGAGATTGATTCCAAGAATTTTTGTAATGTTTGAGGTCATATCATCATCGTTGGATATTTTAAAAACAAGCACCATGTAGAATTTGGGTGCATAATATTACTTAATATTTGCATCACTTGTACACCACTCGCAATGACACAAATTAATCAAAGGAACAAAAAAATTAAGAAATTGTTATTTATGACGTGAATTTGACCCAAAAGTAGTGCTAATTGCACTTTATGTAATCATGTGTGGTTACCATAAGTGGTTTGTGCCACTCAGTGTAACCTAAGTAGCGAGTGTCGTTACTTGTATTTCAAGGCATTACACCCTTGAAGAAATAAATTAAGTAAACCACAAACACTAAACATACACAAATTACGTCAATGCGGAAGTAGATAAAGATAATTCATAAATTAATAATAATACCCCATAATCATGTGAGTTTGTGAAGTCCTAAAAATTATTTGTAGTGAAGCATCTACCTTCCCTTTGAGTGCCTAAGTTTCAACAATGGGGTCATGTGTTGCATCCAACTCAGAACATGCAAGTTAGTTAGTGTAAGATAAAAACATATATAATTAAAGCACCAATAAATGTTAAACATATCATATAAATAATTGTTGGAAAAATATTTTGTCAAGGAAAAAGTATGGGCTTTGTCAATGCCCATGGGATTGAATGCCTCTACTTCAAGATGGGGTGGCTCCCATTTATTGAAATCTGGATTATTTACACTATATCTAACTCTTGCAGGTGGTTGAAGACTGGTGAAAGTGAATAACCACCCTTGTTGTAATTGAAAATGCAAGTGAGAGAGGGAGAAAGGTATGAGGTGGAGGGGAGAAAAAATGTGAGAGAAACAATGGGGAAAGAGGGAGAGGGAATTATGTTCATAAATTAAACTCATATTCCATCAACCAATAACCTAGAGTATGTTCATTTCAATTGGAGGAGATATGAAAGCACAACACAACATCACAAGATAATGAAATGGATAATTGCAAGACAAATACAAAGATTTATTAAGTTTTATTCATTCCACAAAGAAGACACAAAGCCCTTCAAATTCTTACAAAAGCCAACATGTGCTCTGCTGAGTGACAAGATGAGAATGGAGGAAAATTATAATGCAAGGGAATGGAAGAATATAGCTTTCTATAGAGGGAAAAAACTAATATATTTTTTTAAAATTATCGGTAAATGAGGGTTAAGGGGGCCCTACCCCATACAAAGCATGAAGAAAAAAAAAAGAAAATGAAGAAAAAAATGAAGCAGCCTCTACCAACGGAAAAAAGAAAGCTAACCAACAACAACATCAATAAAACAAACAATAAAAAAAACCCATAGCTATCCCAATATTTAGACCCCTTCCCTTTGGATCTTAACTGCATCTTGAGGGTAGAGATGGCCTTCCTACTCACATCAGTCCAATCCTCTTCCATATTTAGATTTTCATTTTCATTATGGATTGGAATCACAACTTCAACCCGTTCCTTAAGATTTTGTGACCCTGTTAAAGCATCTACATCATTCTTCCTACCCTCTTGAACTTATTCCTTTTCTAGATCAGCAAAAATTTTAGATTCAAAATCAGAAACACCATCTGAAGGATCATTCACAAGCAAGTGTCTAGGATTAAAATTCTTCCACCATAAGCTTCTACCTTTAGCATATTTTCTTATCAAGTGGTAATTTATAACTAGATGGCCAAGAGAAAAGCAATTTCTACACCTAAAGGACAACCCTTCAAAGTACAGATTTTGTAACCAAGTTCTATCTTCCACTTTGAGTTCAATAGTGTTAGGGAAATCAACAGAAGTATCCATATCAACCAATATTATAGCATACATTGTGTGCTGAAAATCGTCAGTTTTTGGGTCAATAGCTAAACATTTCCCTAAAGTATTACCAATATCGATTAAATAGCTAAGTATTTCTCTAAAGTATTTCAACGATGTTGTGGATGCAACCCAAAACTTTGAGGATTTAGGGGTTTTGACCCAAGAGCAACTCGGGCCTGGTAAAATCCCCATCGACTCTGCTATTACAGTACCTCTATAGGGCGGGGACTCTAAACCCTTTCTTTTTGTTCAAATATCCCTTATTTGTGTCAATGGTGCTCCTATTCATGGCTCTATGATGGTCTACAAGTTGTTGCTTGCAATAGGTCTGAAGAAGAGTCAGACCCTTTCCCTAGGCAAACAGAGTATAGACTATGATGGAGGGAAAGAAAGTGGTAGATTTGGTGAATGGGGATCCACTGTTGGATAGAGGTGATGTCGCCCCTGCTAGAAATAGAGCTAAACCGAATCAGTCTAATGTTCAGGAATCTTTCAAGGATGCACTGTAGAGATATGGTAATAGAGACAGGGTTTTAATGGATGCCAAACGTAGTAAGCCTATGGCTTATACAAAATTAACCCCATCAGTTTGTTTTGGTGATGAGGTAGTTCAATATGAAGCTTCATTCAAAAGGAATGGTATGATATGCATATTTAAAAACTTCTACCTAGGTCTTCCTGTGCTTCATGCGTGGATTTCAAGGCAACGGGTTCCCTTCATGGAAGGTAGGCTGGATATTTTGCCTAGTGCTCAGGGTTTTTTCATCATTGTTTTTACTATGGCTGTGGACAGGGATCTTATTTTTGGAAAAGTTTGGGATTTTAAATCCCATATACTATTGATGAAACTATGGTTTCCCCTATTTAACCCAGTCTTGGATACCTTAAATGTTAAACCAGTGTGGATTCGTCTTTTGTATCTACCCCTTCAATTTTGGTCAGAAAACTGATATCTCTTAGAATGGAGAGAGAAATATAATTTATAGCCAAAGATAGTGGCTCTTCACATTTCCATGTGAATTTTTAACTTGGAGTGCAATCCCCAATGAAGAAATAGAAACTTTAAGTGACTTAAGTCACCTTTTACAAAAGTTTCTTTTCAACATAGAAATAGAATTCTAGAAAGAGAAGAAGAAAGAAGAATAGAGAGAAGATAGATGTTGCAGAATGGAGTCCCTCTCTTCCTTCATTGTTATGATGAATGTTGCAACTGGATAGAATATTCTTCAACTTTTTATCTGATCAAGGCATGACTTGTCTAGAACTGGGAAATTATGCTTCATTCTTTATATTGACTGATCATCATTGGTCATAGTTGGAAAATTTGTTCCAACGCTTTATCTCCACAAGTAATTGTAGGATGCATGAATCAAATATTTTTCATAAAATTTATCTCCTTTCTCTTTACATGAAATAACACTCATTTTTAAGTCCTATGAATGGAGACACTTCCTCTTGGTGAGATGGAATTGAACACTGACTAAATGAAAAAACCTTCTCGAAGTATGTGAGAACTTCTTGTCACACCTATAGAATTGGGATCAAGAATATACCGCAACCATGGTTCCCATCATGAAAATATTTTAATGATTAAATTATATGTTTCTTAATCCAAAATCTTCTTGTACACTCTTAGTCGGGTCTGCAAATGATTTTTCCTTCTTTCATCCTCTACTTCAAATCATCGAAATCCACATGATCCACTAGAACTAAAATGAGCCCGTATCTGAAGTGGTGGATCTTCCTTTTATTTTTGTATGATCCCACTAGCCTTAAAAAAGTGGTGGGAATGCTATGGTGTAAGTGAAAATGAATTCTGTAACTATTTCCAAAAATCCACAAATTTGAGTGTATTTCAGTGTTACGGGTAATTGATTTGATATTTTAGGCAAAACGAGAGCAAATAAAACCCAAATTAGATGCAACTTGATTTGTTGAAAATCCATTCCCAATACTAATAAACACTCCAAATTTTGTGAGATTATCTCTTCGGAATCAATGGTAATTTCAAAAACAAGTTCTGGCTGTGGGAAAAGCTTGAAAATTGGCATTAATGGAAAAGAGGACAAATTTTCATTTTTTTATTCTGGGACCAATTCTTTTCCAATTTGAGTGATTTTTATTTTTTTATAACCATATAAGTGCTCTGGGAAACAATGCTCCAATTTTGAAGGGATTTTCTCCCGGGGTTTGATAGTAAATGTTAAAACAATTTTAATCACATGGGGTTTGCAAGTATTTTTAGCAAGGAATGAGGGTTTGGAACATAAGTAAAACAATTATTATCCTTAGATAATTTACAATATCTCAAAATTATGTGATTGAGGAGAGGAATGGAGGCTCCAAGTTTGAAATGATTCTCTCATGGGTATTTTTCAAAATCTTCTTCACAAAAATGATGTTTTTAGCAAACTGGGGTTATAGTGGCTGGAAAAAATAGTCATTAATATCATTTTGATGGTGTAATCTCATGGAATAAGTGTTATATCATCATGAATGAGTTTTCAATAGGAATATATGGTCAAATTTTGGAATGATTATGTCCATGGGATCATGAGATATGAGTAAAAAACATGCTAGGTTACCTAGGGCACATGAAGGGTTTCAAAGGCATGCAAGGATGAAAAACCAGCTTCAAATGTGTTTTAATGTCTTCTAAGAAGTTTTTTAATGCAATTTAGGGAGATTTGGAGGGAAAACAACTTATTTGCAAGTTGAGTGGTGGAGATGGGAAGTGGAGATTGCACATAGAGCATGGGGAAGCATGGAGAATTATAAAAGTGGATATGGAGAGGGGAGTTTCACCTAGGTGCAATTTTTTGGTGCAATGGAAGTGAATAAGTGCATTTGGTGGAGATGGAGGTGGGGTTTGCAATTAGATTTGCATCCACACTTTATTTTTTCCTTTGTGCCTTGCTTTCTCTACTTAAATCTCCCCTCCAATTAGATGAGAGTGCACTTATGGGGTGAAATTGCACCTCATAAGTTCACTTGGTGCAATGGATATTAAAATATCCACTTGGATAGAAAGATGTGGGGTCCACTTTCAAGTTACACCAATTTTTCATATCCCCGTCATGCACTTTGTGACTTGTTTCATGTTTTTAGCTTATGAATCTCCCCACCAATCAAAGGAGGGCTCACTTATGGGGTAAAATTGTACCTCATAAGTGCATCAAGGGTGCAAAGGGACATGAAAACTATGCAAGTGCACCAAAGTGGAGGTTGGAGCATAGTTTGCACCTCTGTTTTGCACCTCAAATTACTTTCTTCACCCCAGAGTCCATCCTTGATGAATTTTGGTCGTATAATATATAAAATTACAAGAAAATGGTACAAAAATTCCAATTATCCCATTTTTGAATCTTGAAAATAATTTATTCAACAAAATTTACTTGTACCTTCCTTTTTACCTAGGGCGATGCACCAGTGAGCCAATTTGCAAGAAGGATTTTCAAAAAACACGAGCCGTACAAACTTATGGGTCATGAAGATAATTCAATATAATTTCACTAGATTTTTTTATGCTCCCAAATCCCCTTGGGGTGATCGAAACCTTCTGTGCAAAATCCCTGTGTAGAAAGACCACCTTGTACTAGTGTTAGAAATTTTCCACTTTCTATGCTCCCAGAGGTTCTATCACACTATATCCACCATGAATTAGAATCCATAAGATTTACAATTCCTAGGATATGATCTCCAACACTTTATAAAGCTTATGAAACCTTTTGTTGAAGTTGAATCTTCAATGTAGCATGTACACTCCCTTTTCTCAAAAAGGACATAGGATGAAATATTTCCCAAGACCATTCAAAAGATCCCAAAATGCTTTCTAAATAATACCATTGAAAATAAAACTCTAATATATTTCTGTTTAATATAAGTAGGACTTTAGAAACCCTCCAAGGCTCCCAAAACCATTCCTATAAGTTAAACTTTGAAATTGGACAATTTTTGCAATTTTGACAAACTAGGCTATTTTGACCAGTTTGACCAAAAAGGGGAAAATGTTTCAATGGGGTTGTAAAAATAAAATGTGGTGATATTTTATATTTCAACAATAATCCTCATCAACTATAATTCATGATAAAAAAGAATCATTAAATTATCATAATCATTAATTAGGAGCAATAAACTCCAATGATTTATTTAAAATTCAAATATTACATCACAAAGTATTATTCTGACATAGGATTCAAAGTGGGGTGTGATAGTTTATATCTCTCTTGGAGATTTGAGGAGCATGCACATGAAATCTATGTAGATATGGTCCGCCGATATCAAGATCAATGAGGTGAAGAAATGAGGAGGATCTCACATACCAACATTAATCAACTCCATGTTTTGCATGCTCTATAAATGATTTTAAAGCAAGGTATGAATACCTAAAGTGACCAATCTAGGAGACACCTAATTGTCTAAGTATATGAATCATAGGCACCATATGAAATAAGTCTGAGGAAATGAGCATCGTAATTCTAAATTCTACATGACTGATTACATAAGAGACTATTCTCTTGGCATGATTATGTTTGGTTAACATTGTCACCATCACTCTCTCTATTTGGTTTTGGACCTCAAATCGAAGGTATGGTCCCCAAACCTCATGGGAATAGAAGAGGGTAGGTGTGAACAATGAGAGAAAGAGGTGGATCTTCATAATATCCTAAATTACAAGCTGAAAATATTTTTTTTTAATGATGGCGAGAGCTTCAAAAAAAAAATCAATCTTCTACAAGTATAAGTTCACATTGAGAAGGTCCATCGGGTGGTGGAGCCCCTTTAGTCTATTTTGGACTACTAGGGGAGATATCCATGTGTTTTTAGTTAGTTTTCTCTAGATTATCTTCATTTATGATATCTTTACGGTCATGTCTATGTATCTTAGCATACGAACCATTCATAGAAAAGATAACGTGGTCCTTTTTTCCACATTTTTGGTATTTTTCATACAATCATGATTATTATGCCCTTAATCCTGGGCCATATATCTATATATGTATGGCCAAATTTTGGCCAACATAATCTCTTAATATGGCATATATCATTTAATTATGCTTTCATATGTTTAGTAGATCATCCTAGGTAGTTTGTATAGCATGATAGGGTATATATGTGTGAGGTAGTAACAAGTAGTTGATCATCATATTGAGCACTTGATTCTTATTGTATGGTTTGTAGGTTGTCCCTTGAAGTGGATAAGTCATTATACTTGCATATTGTGATCATGTATCTCTAATATGGGTGTTATTTGGTGTTTTATTATTGATGATATTCATATTTATCAAGTAATTTTCTTACAAGTGGTATTAGAGCTTTGATTTGGGTCAAAATCAAGTCGAAACCCTAATTTTAAGGATTCGCCTATATCTCGCAAGCTCCTGGAAAAAATGTACAATGTTTTTCCTCAAGTTAGAGGAATATACCCTAAAGTTTTTAGATTATTCTAATATGTTTTTGGAAGTTATATGCATTCTAGGGTTTTTCGCAACTTTTCTCCCTAAGCCACAAATTGTGGATTTTCTCCGACTTTTCTACATTTTCGGAAATCTCTCTAAATTTGAATTTGGGTTTGTTCTTTGCTTTTTTATATATCTATTTTACATCATCTGAAAATCCTAAACCATGATCACCATAGCGGGGAGATTGACTAGAGGCCAAGGAAAGGGTTTTGCTACTCTAAGAAAAAATCCTAATAAGGAGGAAGCTAGATGAAGTTGGAATGGGGTGGAAATTATGATGTTATGTCTTCCTTGGTGGATGAAAAAGTACAACTTATCATGGAAAGTGTGAAAAAATTGAAGGGAGGTATCAATTGTATGGGTCATAACATGCAAGGAGAAGTGGAGGCAAGGTATCTAAAAAAATATTGAGTTGTTGTTAGCCTCCCACACAACTCAAGGTGGATCTAATGGACATAAAAATTATGATTCAAATACTATATCACATTCCTCTAGGGAGATCATTGATTTTGGGCCAAAAAACCTATTCCCAAAGGTGGACATGTGTAATTTTGATAGCAAGGACCCACTCAACTGGATCAACTAGATCGATAATATATTTTATCTACATGATCCCAAAGTTTTACTATGACATCATCATATCTAGAACTAGAGGAAGGTTATTATGTTATCATTGGTTGTATTCTCAAAATAAGAAGAAGGATCTTAGTGTCAGTTGGTCAATTTTTACAGAGCTACAAATGCACTATAGTAGTAGTTTGGCCAAGAACTACTTCAGCCAACTAGTAAAGTTGAGGCAAATGGGGTCAGTGAAGGATTATATTCAATAGTTCCATAAATTATCCGTACATGTGGATATAATTACATATAATAATATGAATTACCTATTTTTAGGAGGTCTCAAGGATCACATCCAACATGAGGTAAGAATGTTCAATCCAACCAATGTTTCTGATTATATTATCATGGCACATAGGGAAGATGAAAAATTTATTTCCATGAAGAGGAGTAACTTCACTAACATTAGAGACTGTAGAAGCTTAGTACCATCGTTACCTCATCCTAATTGATTGAATCCTTAACAAATTGAAGAGAAACAAGCAAAAGGGGTATGTTTCAGTTGTGCTAGAAAATGGAATAAAGGATGTATATGTGTTTAAAATAAATTTTTCTACATTGAGGGTCTTATTATGGAAGAAGAAGATGAGGTTCTTGAGGTCAACATGGGGGAATCTCAACTTAATTTCTATTACCATGCAATTTCAGAAATTAACACCCCACTAACCGTCAATGTTATTAGGTTTATGAATAAGCAAATGGTTACAATATTAATTGACTTTGGAAGTACTCACAATTTCATCAATCATAAGTTGGCCTTATGCTTAAATTTCTTTGTTTATCTAGCCCCAAAGTTTTAGGTCATGGTTGGATGGAGATATAATTATTTTTGTAGGAAAGTGACATAATATTAAAATCTCCATGTGAAATTACATGCCAATTAACCACGTGTATGCCATTTTCACGGGGGTATAAACATTATGTTAGGATTCCAAAGGATTACTACATTGGGAACTATCAAGGTGAATTCCCAATATTTCTTTATGTGTTTTCATTACCTGGAGAAATTTTGAGTTGCACGAAATGAGGGAAAAGTATACACATTTGGTGAGCTCTCATCAAATGTAAGAGATGCTTAAGAAAGGTGGAGATGGGTTTGTGGCACAACTATTCTCAATGGAAGTTCAACAATCAAAAGAACATATATTATCAAATTTATAAGTAATTATTAATGAGCACTCATTTATTTTTGGAGTTATGTAAGAGGGTTTTCCTTCCTAAAGAGATCATGATCATTCCATTGAGAAGGAACTATAAATACAACCACCCAAAATTCACCCTTATCGGTATCCCTATCTACAAACGAGTGAGATTGAAAAAATGATAACATTATTTTCCATAGTTATATTTTTTACTCTTCTCTAATAGTGATGGTATGAAAGAAGGATGAAACTTGGTGCATGTGCCCAAATTATAGAGAGATCAATAAATACATGATAAAAATAAGTTTTCTATTCCTGTCATTGGTGCTTTTCTAGATGAGTTATATGACATTTTCTATTTTGCAAAATTAGATCTTCGGTTAGGATATCATCAAATAAGAATTGGAGATGATGATATTCATAAAACATTATTTAGGACACATGAGGTCCACTATGAATTTTGGACTTACAAATGCACCCTCTACATTCAGAGATTGATCAATTCTATTTTTCAGCCATTTTTTGTGAAATTTTGTACCATTATTATTTGATGATATCTTAATCTACAAAAATACGTGGGAGGAACACTTACATCATGTCGATAAGGTCTTGGACACTCTCGAATAATAACACATTTATGCCAAGCCCTCCAAGTTTTAATTTGAATTCATGAAGGTAGAATACTAGGTTCATATCATTTCTCATGAAAGTGTAAAATTGGATCCTCACAAGATCCAAACCATGGTGGACTAGAAGATACCTAAAGCACTCAAAAACCTCAGGGTCTTCTTAGGGATTATATGTTACTATCATATATTTTTGAATAATTATGGTAGTATTGTAATACCACTCATAAATTTATGGAAGAATGATTCCTTTCATTGGAATAAGGAAGCAACCCAAGCATTTTATAAACTAAAGAAGGACATGTGTACAACTCAAGTTTTGGTTATCCCAGATTTGTTCAAAAACTTAATTGTCAGATGTGATGCTTCATGGCATGTCATAGGTATATTACTCATGTAAGAGGGCCACTTATCATATTTGAGAGTCATCAAATCATAGGTAATAACCTATCAAAACCAACTTATGATAAGGAAATGATGGCTATTCTTCATGTAGTCAAACAATAGAGACCATATCTCATGGGTCATCATTTCAAGGTGAAGAAAAATCATAATAATTTAAAATCATTTTTGGAGGAATTAATTTCATCTAAATAAAGATAGAAATGGATCATGATGATGTTGGGTTATGAATTTGAGATCATTTACAAGAAATGAAAGGAAAATGTGGTACTTGATGCACTATCCAAGAGGGGTGAGTCCAAAAAAGCATTGTTGTATGCCATGTCCATATTACAAGTAGATTGGGTCAATCAAGAAAGATTAAAATGATAAAATAACATAGATACCCATTCTATCATTCAGAATATATAACATGATTTGAGAAATTCAAAAAACATATGGAAGGGGGATGCGTTGTGGTATAAGGATAGGTTGAACTTATGTAAGAAATCTACCCTTAAAATTCATGTTCTTTAATATATCCATCAATTTCATCACAATATTGTCAAATTTTGAGGGGAAATTTATAATAATGTTGGTGTGGATAGACTCACCAAATATGCTCATTTTTGTGCCTTGTTACATCCCTTTGTAATGAGTACAATCACCATATATTTTATGGATATAGTTCAGAAGCTACATGGTAGACCCAAGATTATAGTCAGTGATTGTGACCGTATTGCTGGATAGTAAAATGTGATGGTAAGTTGGCTTGGATATAGTTCATGATTTTAAAATCCTTTTGTATGGATATAGTAATGTAAGAAAAAATATAAAATGCATAGCTTCTCTATGCATAGGTAGATAAATATGAAAAACCTTTGAAGAGACAAGAAGAAGATGAAAGGACTGGTAGTGCAATAATCATCGCATTATGTATAAAGCTATGTATTTTGATTGATAATAAGGTTGATCTTTGATCCTAATAGAAATTACTTCAATATTGTTCCTTTTCCCATTTTTGTTCTTACATATCCTCTATTTAATTATATTTTTGCATTATGATATTCCTATAATATGGCTATATTTTTCATAAATCTTAGTATATACTCCATAGTGTGGAATTGAAACTTTCTAATAAATGTTCCTTGCCTTACTCTAGACTATAGCTTATTACAAGTTCTGATGTCATAATCCAAGAACCTATGTTAACAATGGTTCCATTTTTGGGACCTCAAAATTCTAAGATGGTTACCAGGAATAATATATGTAGAAAGATGGCTAGAGGAGAAGATGAAGAAATTTGTGGAATATGGAGAGACAACAAGAATCTTGTTAAAAGAATTCGTTTAAAACATATCTACGAAGATATTTACTAGTTAATTTTTGGTGTAAACTTCTCAGAGACAGTTGGTATACATGGTTATCTTTGTTATAATTTATTATTTTCGATACATGATCCTAAGGAGGAATACGTATACATGAGGAAAAATAGGAAATATTGACCTAATTTGGATGTTTCGTGGACCCGTGTTGATCATTAGATGAAAACTATTATTGATGAGTATGTAACTGAAATTGATTGTTCAAAAAAAAATTATCATTTGATTCTAGTATGAATCATGCTTTCTATTGGGACTAAGAGGAAAATTTTGTTAGATAAGTTACCATTGTTGGTCAAAATGTTGGTTATGAAAAGGCCATGGTGTCGATTCCACATATTATGGAGTAGTTGGGTACGTTCCAAGGGGATTCAATCCTATAGAGGAAGATGAAGGGGAAGGGGATGAAGCTAAATAGAAATATGGAAGGGTCTGAATAAAGATAAAAAATAAAAAAGAGAAGAATGGAAAGGATGCAGAGAGAAATAATAATTTGCAATAGACAAGGAAGTGGAAATAATTCTAGGGGAAAGAAAAAACCAAATGGTAAGTAGGAATAAATAGAAAGAGTTGCTAAAGAGTATGGAATGAAACCACCTTATAGAGACCAAAGGAAATGAGGAATAAAAGAACCAAAGTGACTGAGAGGGTGTGCAGTAAAGTCATGGACCCTAAAGAGGAAACCAAAAAGAAACTGAGAAACTGGAAATAGAAACTTAAGAATAGAAACCAAGAAAAAGAAAAGGAAATAGAGGACATGCCAATTAGAAGTAGTTAGGAGTAGATTTAGTAAGTAGTGGATGTTGAACCCAGAAGAAATCATCATGGAAAATTGGTATTGTGAGAATAAAACAAGCATACAATATGAGGAAAGAATGCAATAGGAACCTTAGAGGCCTGCAGAAGATGATATTACCCACTTTCTACGATACATATCCTTGAAGTTAGATAGAGAATTGAATTACTTGGGATTGATTGAATGACATAAAATAATTCAAAATTTTACAAGAATTACTGAATAATATTGGAACAGAAATTTGAAACAAAATCAATATTAAAATCAAGAGTAGAATAAATTGGTGTAGGAGAATTCACAAGAGAAATAGAGTTTTCATTACATAGGGTCCTTCATTACAGAGAATTACACTAAGAGGGAATTATTAGAGGAGTAAGGAAAAAGATAGTAATAATAGTTCCATCATCCCAAAATACAAGGTCATATTTCTAGAGTCAAAAGAATCAGAAGAAGAAAAAATTGAATTTAAAATGGAAAGGTACAAGTATTGGAGTGAACAATTCACAACCTAAACCACACTTAAATTTAAGACAGAATTGGAGTTTTCAAACTGTTAGAAATTCAAACAGGATAATCAATTGGGAATAGGAAGCATAATGGCTCATTATTAGAATCCATTTACAAACATAGAAGTCGTATCATGGAACTACCAATCTTGAACATTACTTGTTGACCTGTGACATGTAATGAGGTGTAAAAAGGAGTCACCGATGATAATAAGAAGAAATTTGAACTAATATGTGCACTGAAAGAAATGTCCTTATAATTCATTTACTCAAGACAACCGAGTTCAAAGAATTTACAGGATGTCCACAATGTATTAACTCAAGAATTCAAAATAAAAAATGTGTTAGGGGAAAAAATTCAAGATCTAAAAGAAATAAAATAAAGACCAACAAAAATAATCACAGAATATGATTTCAGATTCTCAAATGTTATCAATAAAGAAAATTTTAATTTTGATGAGTCAAATAAATTTATTTGGTTTGTATAAGGATTGTGCAATAAAGTTTGTTTTATATTATGCAAAAAAAAAATTGTTTTCAACCATAACAAAACCCATTAAAGCTGCTATTAGAGTGGAAATAATTAAGGATATGGCGATAGTAGTAATCTCATGTTAAAAAAATAAGCAAAGCTCATGTTATGTGAAGGTTAGAGGAATTATCCTAAGGAAAGAAGACCTAGGCTCAACATATGGTGCATAGATTATGGAGAAGAAGGACATCATAAGAATGACTTCCACAATATGAAAATTGGAGGGCGAAATGAATTTTGGGATGTGTGTAAAATATTTGGACATGCAGTTAACAATTCCCCTTTACTACAACATTATGTAAGACACCCTCAAAATGCATTATGTTCTTTTTGCAAGGCCATGAATCATGATAAAAATTACTCTCGAGTGTTGATGGATGTAAAAGAGGAAATTACTAGAAATTTTTTTTGTGGTACAAGATCAAATGGCACCCAAGGGCCCAAATTTTTTAGCAAAGAGAAATGGAGCATCACCAAAGCTAACCATACAATGGGCTCCATCCTCACTACAAATAAATCCACAATGGATCTCACAATATCCTCAATCCATTCCAAGTTGGGCACCTCCATCTCACATAAATCAATATGGGACCAGCTTACCTTCACCACAACAATCACCTAGGTGGAACATGCCTTCACCACAAGTTCAATATGGAGGATATCAAGGGTCAAATTAAAATTGGAATGCACCATTGAGACCATATGAGCACAGCAAAGGAGGATACCAGGGTGGGTACACGCAAAAGGAGGACAAGACCCAAACCCAATGAAAAGTAAGTGATTTATTACCTTTGCAGAGAGCCGAAACCACATTGCATGAAATTATCCTTCAAATCCTAAAACGAGATGTTTACTACATGCTTATTATAGGGTGCAAATGCAACACAATAACATGGAATATTGTCCCATATTAGAGAAACAAAGAAAATAAAAATAATTGTGTAATGTCAAAATGATTAATGTGGTATGAAGAGAAACTGGAAATCTTCAAGTTGTTACACATGCACAAAGGAAAGAACGAGGCTTGGAGCATGAGGATATTCCTATGGATCCCCAAATATGTCGAGCACACAAAGATACCTATCTTGACCCAAGAAAGGAAAAAGTGAATTATTGGAAGAAGATAAAAAGTTACTCCAATCAATTCAAAGAAGGGAGGTGATATGCAAAATACCAGTGTAACAGAAGTCCAAATTTATGGACAAATGATTAGAATAATAAACTATGAAGGAGTAGTTGTAGCTTTACAAGATTTTTTAAACATAGTGAATGTATTACAATGAAGATATCTCGCAAAACATATCCAATCTTCTCATAAATCTATTAGAAAGTGTATCAAACAAAGAGGTAAAGTGAAGAAACCAGTTTGGTATGTAAAAACTAAAAATAACCATGGGATGTGGAAACTCAGCTAAATGTAACTTTGGGGGACTATGAAATAAGATATGTAGTGTTTGAATTTGGAAGCACCATAAATATGATGCCAAGATCAAATTGGGAAGTAATGGGAGCTCTTGCTCTGGCATATAGTCTTGTAACACTCAAGCCTTGTAGACTATGGAAGAGTAGATCCAATTGGTCAATTAGAAGACATTGAAATACATGGTAGGAGACTTATGTTTGAAAGAATATTTTTGAATTCATAGATATGAAAAAAAATGAAACACACTATCCAAGTGTTGATTGAAAAAAAATGGGCATATGATGGTAATATGACGATCAACACAAGTCACCAATCAAATGGAATCACATCTAGATGATTCTATTATTGTAATTTCCTATGAACAGAACTAACAGAAACCATATACCATTCCTAAATAACCATTTTCTCCATATGTGCATGATGTTGAAAGTTGGTTTACGGTGGGACACCAGGAAAAGGCTTATCCCCCATGATGTATGCCAGAAATGAGAAAGGAAGAATTTCCAGAATGGTTCAAATTTGATTCAAATCCACACTAAGAATCCATTCATAGGAGAAGAACCAAGTTATGATATTTGGTCCCCAACTAGATCAAAGATATCCCAACTCTATAAATTTTCACAACATGACCAAGACTACATAGATCCCAATGGATAAAGTGCATATTCCATGGGAAATGGAATGCTCAGTTGGTGGAAAATTTGAAACTCAAATCATTGGATGAGAAGGGAACATGAGATAAGACCAATGAGGATGGTACACGTGTTGAAGAAAAATGTATTTTGTCAATACTTTGGAACTTTTAATCTAGATACATTCTTGGTATAATTACAAAATAATGTGCCTTAGAAAGAGCTAAAATTAAGTGCATTGGATTATGCATTAAAAGGGGTAGTTACATCATGGTGGGTTGTGCATAAATCTAAGATGTTAACCTAAGAAGAAGTTACACAAATATTGTGGTCAATATTTGCACTAGACATGAGACATGACTGAAGAAATGGCATAAATATTGGCCTGAAGAATAACCAAAGATACATATCCAAGTAATGCATTGAAACTTGGAAAAATTCAAGATATAGATCCAAAATGGTAGGGTCCATATATTCATAGAAACATTAATAACCACTACCAAAATCATGGTATGTTCACCAAGAAATAAGAATAGAAACACGTAATTGGGGATAAATGTAATAAGGATTTTATTCAAAATTTCACTTTGAAGATAGTAATCCTATGGTTGATACATGCTCTTCAAAAAATTAAAACATTCCTCTACTATGGAACTATTGATTCATAAAAAGGAGCAAAAATTCCCATATCCCAAGAGAATAAAAGAAAAATTGTGTAGGGCATCATGAGATATAATAGAGACATAATGAAGAATACAAACGAAAAGTTGCAACAATTGAGGGAATAATAACGAAGACAATGACAAACAGAAAATGAAGAGGATAATGAATTGAGTGAAATATTTGAACCAAAACATCTTCACCCAATACCAGACAAAAAATAAGTAATCAATCAAGAAGAAGCACAGTTACATAATGTAAACATAGAAGAAAAATAAGGATTTAGGATGGTTATAGAGACCTACAATAAAGGGAAGGATAAAATATATGATGAACTAGTGTGCAAGAGGGTAAAAGACATCAGACCAGTAGGAATAGTAAAAATAAATACTATGGCAGACTAATGGATGGAAAAGGAGATGTCAAAAATATTATAATTATTGCTGAGACTATGAAGATGTGTTTCCTTCTAAATTTATGAAATAAAAGGAATGTGGACCCATCAATCAGGGAAATTCTCATCTAATTTAAGAGAAGGAGAAAAACCTATAAAGAAAAGGACATACAAATTGAACCCAAATATGAAAGCCAAAGGTAAGAAGTGTGCTAATAGGATAAGATGATAGAAGCAGGTCTAATATATCCAATAGGAAAAATTAGATTGGTAATAATTGATAGTCACTCAACCCAAGAAAATGGGAGAAATCAGAAATCTATGGAGACTATAGGGCTCTAAATGATGCATGTGTTACTGATCCTTTCCAAACTCCATTCATTGATGAAATATTGGAAGCAATAGTGGGACATAATGGATATCATCAAATACCAATTACACAAGAAAATCAAGCTAAAACCACTTTCGCAACCAAATTGGGAAGCTTCGCATATAAGGTCATGCCATTTTGATTGAAAAATGCACCCGCAGTCTTTTCCTAAGCTAGTGTCATTGTTAGTGTAGGTTATTATTTATCCTTTTATTTATTTATCAGGATAATTCTTACACTTGTGTTAGCCGTACACTTATTGGGTTAGGTTGCTTCGGTGTACTAGTTGTGTGGAGTTAGCTTACTAGTTGTGTGGAGTTAGTTTCTCAGTTATGCAGAGTTAGCTTACTAGAATTTTGGAGTTAACTTAACTACCAGTATCAGTTAGTGGTAGTTCTTCACCACTGATTCAGGTAGTATTTTCACTTCCCTCCTCCTATATGTACATCTTTCTTATTGAATAATTCAAGTCATTATATTGTAATGTATTGAGCATTATGGATTATGATGAATTATGATGGATTTCCATATATGGTATTTTAGCTCTTCTGTTTTACAAACCTAATGTGGTGTGCTATTATCATATGAGATCACATCTTGGAACAATCTTCTTGTCATTCCTTTTATGGT
The DNA here is from genome assembly GCA_019776745.2 of Taxus chinensis. Lineage (NCBI taxonomy): Eukaryota > Viridiplantae > Streptophyta > Pinopsida > Cupressales > Taxaceae > Taxus > Taxus chinensis. The sequence continues at coordinate 563,374,594 of CM034155.1, read as the reverse complement.
ATCAGAGCAATAGATGATGTAGACATCCATCTGTAAGTTTTTCTTTGCAAACAAGTGTTTATTATTTTCATGTATTTAGAATTTGTTGGCACTTTTTTGCAGCATGCGTTTATATGAAAAAAAGAGTGCGGCATTGGATTTGGAAGGTGCCAAACCCCTAGAATCGACTGTAAACTTGACCATGTTTTGAGACAGTCAAATTTGGATGCAGATCTATACCCTATGGGTGTATTCTTTTATCCATTAGTTATAAGCGTGTACCTTCCAGATGCATTCTTTTACCCTCTGGGTATTTCAGTTTTGGATGTAGTATTTTATCCACTGGACGCAGATCTGTACCCTCTGGGTGCATTCTTTTATCCATTGGATATAAGTGTGTACCTTTCGGATGTATTCTTTTATCCTCTAGATATTTCGATTTTAGATGCAGTCTTTTATCCACTGGATGCAGATATGTACCCTCTGGGTGCATTCTTTTATCCATTGGATATAAACATGTACCTTCTGGATGCATTATTTTACCCTCTGGATATTTATTTTTTGGATGTAGTATTTTCTCCACTGGACGCAGATCGGCACCCTCTGGGTGTATTCTTTTATCCATTGGATATTAGCGTGTACCCTCTCGACGCAATGATTTACCCTCTGGACATTTTAGGTTTTGGGCATAGGCTTTTATCCTTTAGTTTCAAGCATGTATCATGTGGATGCACTCTTTTACCCTTTGGACATTTGGGTGTCACGTGTACCTTTTAAAAAAATATTAGCATTAAAATATTATTTTAATAGCAAAACCTTCTAGAGCTCATAACTTTTGATCTGTAGCTCGGATTAAGGTGATATTATTTTTGAAATTGTGTATTTTTTCGAGATCTACGCATTGGTGACATTTTTATACAAATTTTTCAATTATAAAAGGTATTGTTACTCATTGTAATATTTACATTCACTCAATTATAAAGTGCCAAATTCAGGAAGGTGTTGTGATCACTTGTGGACGCAATTTCGATTGAGCCCGACATCTTAAAATTTTAGGTATTGCATTCTTGTATCTATGGGTGTATACATTTATATCTCTCTTATTTGTTGAGATATTTTGGATTTTTATTTTCGACACTTTTTTTTGGCATGTTAACAGTCTCTCTTGTGGGGGAGCTATTCTGGTGGAGCCCAGTGTTAGTTTGTCAGTGTTCAAGTAGTTGATTTTGACAACTCATACAGATATGTGGTGTCACTCTACCCATTCTGTAGTATGGGAGGGTGTGGTTTTGATACTAATTCTTCATGTTTCATGTCCTTGCCTTGTTACCTTGGCTTTTCTTGGATCGTGGCACTCCTATTTATTTGGATATCGTGTTTGCCTTGTTTCCTTGGTTGTTCTTAGATCATGGCACACCTATTTGTAGCAGTTGATCAAATTATGTTTGGTGTTTGTTTTTCACTTTTGACATCACTCCATTGATAATCTCTTTGCATGGAGCTATTCTAGTGAAGCCCAATATCAGTTGTTTTTGAGTTTTATGATCGAGCAGTGGATTTAGACCACAGTGCACACCACACTTCTTCAGCATTGTACGATTTTTTGGAGCTGAGATTATAAGGATATCTTGCAGCATGATTTTGCCCTCCTCTAATTTGTTATTACTGGTTTTGGGTACCTTACGATGTCCATTTTTCCAAGTTGTTATACATGGGTACCTCATCGGGCCTTGTTTTCAGGATCCACCTTCTTCTCCACCCACCTAAGCTATGCTTACGGGAGGGTGTTAGTGTAGGTTATTATTTATCCTTTTATTTATTTATTAGGATAATTCTTACACTTGTGTTAGCCCTACACTTGTTAGGTTACCTTGCTTAGGTGTACTAGGTATATGGAGTTAACTTAACTACAGTATCAGTTAGTGGGATTTCTTCACCACTGATTCAGGTAGTAGTTGCACTTCCCTCCTCCTATATGTACATCTTTCTTATTGAATAATTCAAGTCATTCTATTGTAATGTATTGAGCTTTATGGATTATGATGGATTTCCATATATGGTATTTTAGCTCTTCTATTTTGCACAACCTAATGTGGTGTGCTATTATCATCTGAGATCGTGGCTTGGAACAATCTTCTTATCGTTCCTTTCAGTCACTGCATTCGAAGATATCATTCATGATTTCCTAGAAGTATACCTAGATGATTGGGTTGTGTTATCATTATTCAAAGAATATGTATCTAAGGTACACTTAATGCTAGAAAGATGCAGAGCTTTGGGCAATACAATAAAATTTTAAAAAGTGTTTTTTGTTCACAAAATTTAGAGTACTACTTGGAATCGTAGTATGCAGGAAGGAATTTTTTGTTGACCAAGAAAAAATAGATATCATAATTGGGCTTAAATAACTAAAAACACCCTTAGAGATATATGCATTCCTAGGACATACAAGATACTATAGGAAATTTATTAGGGGATGTGCAAACAAAGTTCAACCAATGGGGAATTTGTTACTTAAGGGTGAAAACTTTGAATGGACAACTGAATGTCAAAATGTGTTTACGTAATTAAAATAGAAACTAGTTATTATGTCAATCCTAGTATTTCCATATTGGTCAAAAAAATCCCATTCACGCGTTGACATGTCAAACACCGAAATTAGTGCAAGAACAGCTCAACCAGGGGAAGGAGGTATAGACCATCTAATCCATTTCGCAAGTAGGAAATTTTCACCTGCGGAAAAACTACACAAGTACAAAATGGGAAGCTTTTGCTATGATTTTCACACTCCGAAAATTCAAGAAATATCTATTAGCAACTGAGTTTGAATTCTTCAAAAATCATCAAGCACTGTAATATTTAGTGAATAAGCCACTCTTAGGAGGTATGATATCAAAATGATTGATGATATTCCAAGAATATAAGTTTAAAATAAATGTGAAACTAGGAAGAGAAAATACAGGACCAAACCATTTGATTCGTCTAAGCACAAGAGAAGAACCAAAAGAGCTTGATGAAGATGTCCCAGATGCACACTTATTTCATGTTATCATAATTCCAAAACAACTAGAATAAATTGTGTAGTTCTTACAATAAGAAATGTTTCTACCACACTATATAGAGAAAGAAAAGAAACAATTGATTACAAAGGCTTGCCATACACTGTCATTAATGGATTTTTTTACAAGTTAGGTAAGGATGAAATATTGTGTAGAGTTACACTAGAACATGAAAGATAACTATTATTGTGCAAATCTCATGAAGGCATTGTGGGAGGAAATTTTACAGGGGGAAATCACTGTGAAAAACATATTACAGAGAGAAATTTGGTGGCCAACCTTGTTTCAAGATGCACATCATGTGGAAAAACATTGCAACATTTATCAACAAGTAGGGTAACCATATCGGAAGGATGAAATGCCTCTTAATCCTATGTTAGCAATGCAACAATTTGAAAAATGGGGAAGAGACTTCATTGGGCCAATTCACCCTTTGTTAAGAAGATCCAAAGTAAGATATATAATCACAACAACAAATTATTTTACAAAATGGGTAGAAGAAGTAGCTATAACAAATTGTATAACAAGGGACAAAACTAAATTCCTTTATGAAAACATAATAACTAGATTTGGATGTCCATGAAAATTAGTAAGTGATAGGGGCACACATTTTTTGAATAATAAAATTAAAATCCTCACCAAATAATTTATAATTGCCCACCAAAAAAGCATGGCATGTCATCTACAAGAGAATGGACAAGAGGAATCTACAAACAAAGTTCTAGAATTTTTTAACAAAGATCTATAATGTGAAAAGGGATGATTGGGAAGATCAAATACACATAATTCTATGGGCATACATGAAAAACTACAAGAGAAGTATAGGGCAGACACCATTCCAACTGGTATATAGAATTGAAGTAATTATGTCGATGGAATATATTGTACCAAACCTCTACATTTCAATAGTTACTCGGTTAGGAGACAAAGACTCTATTGAGAGTAGACTATTATATTGGACAAAAATGGAGGAATACATGGCAACAATGCAATAGAATCAAGGACACAAAAAATCCAGAATCCTAGCATGACCGCAACCTATGCAAGAATGAGTTCCAAATAGAACAAAAGGTTATGGTGTACAAGTAATTTACGCATAAGATGAAAAGGCCCATATATCATCCATCACATCACGAAATAGGGAACTATAGTATTGTTGGTTTGAAAATATATCAGTTAGACAGGTCATGGGGAAACAGGCCAACAGTGTGCAGGGCATAGCCCCTCTTTGAGACAACAAAGTGAAACTGGTTTATTGATATTCTATCAAGCAGGAATCTGTGAAAATCTACACTATTCTAACTTCAGGGATTTGGGATCTCATCCCAGTAGATGTAGTTCTAACTGTGAACAAACATGTAAGAGGGAAGGAATGGAGGGAGATAGATCTGAAGGGAGAAAAGAAATGAATTCCAAGACAAAAATTTCAAAGGGTTTATGCTTTGGGCTGGTAGTAAATAGAGCCAAACTTACTTGCATAAACAAAGAAAGCAATACTGATGAACATATGATGATAATAAGAATGAATCCAACAGAATAAAAACATAAATCTAACTTAATAGAGATCTGATGCAGATAACACATATATTGAGCAAAATATCTTAACATATATATTAATATCTCTTCTGTTACAAGAAGGCACAAAGTATTTCTCTTTTCACCTCTCTTTTCATACAAAAATGTCCACCTGGAATATAACAAGTATTCTAGTATTTATAGAAGGAGAAGGAGGAAGAAGAAAAAAGAAGCCAACCACTATTTACAAAATATCTAAAAAGTCAAAAGTTGACTTTGAGGCAAGTTTGTGGATGGCAACATCCCATGATGCAACATGGATGATGTCATCATAAATGCCAACATACTTCTTAAATATTTTTACAAAAAGATCAAAGCAGACACAAGAAGAGAAACTATTCATCGTCATCTCTTTTTTTGAATGGAGTGTCTTGCTTCTTTTCAAGAGAGGCAATGTGAAATTGAGCTCAGTAATCCATAAACTTGCTGATCATGTTCTGAATTTGATTACGATCCAGAACCTTGAAATGGTCTCTGATGACTTCACAAGTTTCCTTTTCAGTCTTAAGCTTTTCAGGTAGCTTGACATACTCGTCACATGCCTCAATCAAGTATCCAATGAAATCATGGAATTCTAGAAGGTTATTGATAGACTCTCAGTCAAAAGTGACCTCTGGCACCAAACCTTGGGTTGTGATATCCTTGAAGATCTTGATCATATTATCTGCCTCTCTTAAGGAGAATGATGCACTGAGCATCTCCGGAGCCATCTTGGTGACCATCTTCTCTATTTGATGTTTCACATCCAGGGGTTCCTCCTTCATTTTATCTATCCTCTCCAAGATAAATTCCATTTGATTGACCTGGTAATCCAATGCAACAAGAGCTTTGTGGTGTGCCCGCGGGTGATCAATGATGCCAACCTTTAATAGATTGTCAGCTGAGTAATAGACCATTACCTGAAATGTTTCATGTTGCAATCTAGCATTTTCTAACTCCTCGAAGAGGGATCCTACTACTGCATGCAGCTCCTTGTTTGCCTGATCTATACTCTGGTAGAGTCTTTGTGAATTTCATTGATTATTTCCTCACTGTCTCTGAGGATTTTCTCTATCCAGGAGGACACTGCCATACCTTGTTCACCAATCTTGGTGTAATTCATTTATCTTATCCTGACTTAGAACTTCAGGAGGCTTGGCGATAGTCATAGGAAGTGTGCGTTTCCCATTCTTTGTAATGCTTGGAGAAGATGTTTATTTTGTTCTTGTAGTATCCTCTTTTCCTCCTTTTCTTCTTGAAGTTTCTTACAAAGGGCATCTACTTTAGACGAAGCCTCTCCTTTTAGGCTCTCAGATGAGGTTCCCATGGTGACTTGAGTCACTATAAAGTCTGTAGGGGATAGATCTTTCTTCTCTTTGGTGGGATCAAGATATGCAATCTCCATGACCCTCTCTCCTGAAGTGATTTTTGAAAAGTGAGTTATCGCTTTTTGCTTCTTTGGCCCCTTCTTTGGTAATGAAAAAGAATTCCATGGGTGCTATGGGAACCTTTCTCTTGAGTTGACCCAGATGGTTAGAGATCTAACTTGGACCTATGGGAGAGGGAGTAAAGGGAATGGAAGAAGAAATAGGGGTGAAAGGGGAAGCAACTGAAGGGGCCGTGGGGAAGAACGTTGAGACACTTAGTGGTGGCATCGACAAGTAGTCTAACGCGCTGATGCTTAGTAGGGCCAGGAGTTACTACACGGGATAAGAAAAGGACATGGATATGGAAGGGATCTGTAATGGGATGGAGGGAACAGTAGGTAACAAATCCGCAAGAGAGGAGAAGATGGAAGAGGTGGGAGATGGAAGGGAGGAAGGGAGATAAGAAGAAACATCCATTGGGATAGATGTTTTAACAATAGGGGGAGAAGAAGGAGCGGAAGAAGGAATGGTGGGTACCTCAGTGGTTATAGCTGTAACCACATCCTGAGTGGATGTGTCCATCAAAATTTTGGTGGTCTCTTCTTCTTTTCCTAGAGAGACCAGGTCAACCACTTGCTTCTCAGAAGTAGTAGGAGGGCTTTGAGGAACTTCTTATTTTCTTGATTCTCCCTCCTTTATCTTTTCCTTTTCCTTTTGGCACTTGGGCCGGTCTTGGAGGTGCTCTTCCTGAAGGATAAGCAGTGAAATATACCCCAAGGTAGACGAGACCATTATGTTTGCACCAATGTTCAGTGCGCTACAACTTGTGCTTGACTCTTTCTTAGATAGTCTTTGGTGCCTTAGCTCTGTCAATTTCTGCGAATGGCCAATCATCCCCATCTGTGTGAAGGTAAATTTGATCAATTTCTTGATTAGGTTCTTGGAATCCTTTTGGACTGATGGCCATGCTATAGTGTTTGATTTCTTCCAAAGCCAACCTGGAGTGATCCTTCCACTGAGATATACTTCATGTGTCAGGTCGATGTAGATTTCCTCGATCTCAGGGACATGAATAGGATCAATTTTTTCCTTTGGGAGGTAACCTTGGCAATCAAAAGTAGGCCTAACAAGGAAGTTGTGCTTTAGGTTCAACAATTCAAGCTCCATATAAATTTCCCACACTTTGGCCAGTGTGGTGCAAGTGTATATGGCCCACTGTAAGAGGGAAATGAGTTCTTCCCTTCTTTCTCTTCATGCATCTCTCATGATATGTGATTAGTTGCCTTGACAACTCTAAGAGAATTAGCTTGGGTCTTGCGTACCTTGGCAGTTTGGTTAGTTCACCCTCAAAATTCACCACCCTAAGATATGTGAATGTGGGAAACTGAGTGAACAATGCTCCCCACTTCTTGGTGGCAGTGACCATGCTCATGGCTAGTTCGACCATGCCTCATATTCAGCCTCAATAGGTAGAACACCTCATAGAAGAAGGCATTGTTGATTTTTGAGAACTGAGGGATGTTGTTCTCGAGCCTTAGCTCTGGGTAGTATTCATATATTTTGACCTGAGGCCATACCCCATTTCATGCCAGGATTGTGAAATCCCTCGCTGATGCTGCAACGTACACAACATAGGAATTCATATAGAACTTCCCAGTTGTCATGACCTATTGAAGCTGTTGGGAGATGGTGTCACTGATGATTTCTCCCCAGCCAAAACACTATTTAGGCACATTCTTACTCATGGTCTCTAAGTACCTCAGCATCCATTTATGGAAATGATGGGCATCAGGAAGCCCATACACTCTGCTCAGGAAGGTGATTGTATCACTCAGTTCCTCATTGAAGTCACTGCGGTGGATGGTCTGTGGCCATCGGCTCACTCACTTTTTGTTCTTAAGATATAACTCATTCATCATTTACATACACTTATCCTCATTGTCATCCCATGCCTTCTTGCAGTCTTCTAAGGCTGATGGCGATGTACTTCCTGTGATGAGGAATGCCCAGAGTTATTTCAAAGTGATGAGCAGTTAGGTCGATGACCGTCTTTCCTTCTTTATCCTCGACACATCTTGTGTCCTTGTTATAGCATCGAGCCACCAACATGATGAACTTGTTATTAATAGCACTTACTCGGCAGCCCAGCTACAAAGTGCAATCCACTGCCTACCAGTTTGTTCATCCAGGGACCACTAGTGGCCTGTTGGTTCTTGCCCAGAAATCTTCCATATCAATGTGCCCAAGCTCAAAGTCTCTGATGTCGAGATCACTCTCTGTGTATGAGTCAGGCATCCTGACTTTCTGATATTTATACTTCATCTCTTGTTCTGTCAACTTAGCTTTACCTTTAGACTTAGTTGGCTTTTTACTTGACGAAGACATGTGTGAGCTCGAGGATGGCTGTTGTTGTTCTGCAAAGAGAATCAAAGAGGTCCAACACAGAAGAGCCATGTCAACCGTCATGTTATCCATAATAAATCTTGCAGAAAGAAGAAATGAGCAATTATGAGGCTTAGGGTGCAAGGCGCAAGTTCATAGCATGTTGTAGAGGCTTAAAAAGGTTGGGCACACTTTTGGGGATGTCAACATGCAAAAAGGTGCGCCTGTGTTGAGAGGGAAAAAGTTGCGCTAAAGGATTATAGAGGGGTGCACTTTTCAAGAGTGTTGCACAAAAGGTTTTAGCGCCAAAAAGAAAGGCGTGGGGCACATGTTTGCAACACACAACATGCAGTGCTGGTGTTAAGGTTCATGCGCCATCACCTTAGGAAAATTTTTTAACCGGGCAAGAAAAGATGGTGTTGCATGGATTTTCAGTGTGCCCAAGGCACAATTTTGGAAATGCATTGCATGCAAAGGGGTGCAGCTTAACGTGCTAAAGGGTTTATAAAGTGCGGCACAAATTTGGAGGAACAAAATCAAATGTTGATGTTGGTTAGGATGGCGCCTACGCCTTTACAAGAAATTTGTTAAGTGATTTGTACTGAAGATTGCGGGGAATGTGTTGCACATGGGGATAGTGTGCTAAGGTGTGACTGTGGGGAGTGCAACATGTATAAAAATAGTGCCAAAGGGTAAATGATTTTTGCATTTCTTTGATTTCTTCACAGATTTATATCTCTCTCAACATTTTCTCACTTTTTGGTTTTAGCTAAATGACAAAGAGAGGGTTTGTGGGATTTGTAGCAAGGTAGTAAGTAGATTGTGATTCTTTCAGAGGTAGAGCCTTCTTAGATTTACAGATCTGGAAGGAGGATTATAAGGTGTTTTTCAGATGGTTATGGGGGGTAAGTTTATTCATTTTTAGTTTTAAATTTTTTTATAACAATCCTAAAACCACCAACAACCAAGAAACAAAACCACAAACAACAATAAGAGTGATAAAAACCACTTACCCAGTTTAATAAAGGATGAAGGATGACGTTGGGGTCCACAAACTCGAAAAGTCAGAACGGGCATGACAGGGATAGCTGACAGGCACAGAGAAAGACTTTTCACAATTTTCAAATCATGAAAATGACAGGTGTTAACCGCATATTTATAGGAAAATATCACATTTATTACCTCACCAAATTTCCTTTGGCACACTTTTCAAAGTGTCGACATGGGTATAAATGTGCCTTGGCACAACTTGGTTATTGTTGACATAAAAGTTTCAACGCCTTAAGCACACATTTGGATATGTCAACATAAGGATTTCAGTGCCAAAGGGAAAAGGGGGCACACATTTTTGATGTGTTGGCATGTCAATTTTCGTGCCTTAAGCGCACTTATTTGGTTTTTGAGGATGGACATGTAAGGTTTGAGGGGCGCAATGTTGACATGTATTTTAGGTGCCAAAGGATTTTCAAAGGGGCGCACATTTCTTGATGTTGACACAACAATTTCTTGCGCCCAGTTCAAAAAGGAAAAATGGCTAAGTTCTTAAAACTTGATTTCTGGAAGGGAATTTTTTAGGCCATTTTGAACGTTAATAGACCTTCTCAGGGGACCAAAATGAAATTTTGGTATGGTTATCTACAAAATTGCCCTTGTCAATTTTACAGGATAACAGTTGGCTCTTTCTGGGGACTATCCTTAAGTGAAACTTAAGGGTAGAGAATCCCAGTCTTCATGTGCCTATCCATTGGGTTACAGAGAGTCAAAAACAAGGGTGACCAAAAAGGGAAGAAAGGGAACACATGACAAATAGGAAAAAAACACATGACAAAAGAAAACACACAACGAAAAAGTAAACTGTACAAAGAAGAGAGCAAGCTCTACTTCCTGAAGATCTTTAGGTGTTGCCCGCTGTAGGGAAGTGGGAGCTCAGTTCCATCTAGATATGAGAGATAGAAACTATTCTCTCCATTGAGCTGCTTGATCTTGTATGGCCCTCTCCAAAGAGAGTCAAACTTTCCGTGCATACCTTTCGGTTCTCTTCGTTTGTCCCACAGAAGGACAAGATCCCCTACCTGGAAATCTCTCTGCCTAGCTTTCTTGTCAAACAACCTCTTGACTTGATTCTGATGTTCAGTGATCTTGTTGACCACTTTCACTCACTTTTCTTCAAGTTCTGTCAGGTACATAATTCTCTTTTCTAGAGAACTCTGAAAAGTTTTCATCTTTGATTGCTCGAGCCAAGTGTAGAGCAGGAAGTTCTACGGAGATAGGGATTTTGGCATCAGGTCCCATACAACACCTGGAAAGGTGACATGCCAAGAGATCTCTTTGGAGTGATATGATCTACCCACAAGGCATCATATAATGACTTGTGCCAGGATCATTGGTTCTCATCAACTAGCTTCCGTATGATGGTTACCAGGTTCTTGTTGCTAGATTCTGCCTAACCATTTCCCTGAGGATAGTAATCAGAGGCATGAGCCAAGGTTATTCCTGTATCCATAGCAAAAACTGATTACTTCTTGTGAAGAGAAGTTGGAAGTGTTGTCAGCAATGATTTTGTGTGGAATGCCAAATCTCACAATAATATTTTCCTTGATGAAGTTACAAACAACTTCAGAAGTGGCATGTTTGACAGGTATGGCCTCCACCCATTTCATGAAGTAATCTGTTGTTGTTAGGACGTAACTATGTCCAGCACTTGATTGAGGATTGAGTGCTCCAATGAAATCAATTCCCCATTGCCTGAATGGTTCGTCAATAATGACGGGCCTGAGGGGAAATGCAGCCAACTTTGGTTTGCCAACAAACTATTGGCAAAGTTCACATTTCACTACCCAGGTAGCTACATCCTGAAATAGCATCGGCCAATAGTACCTGGCCCGAATGATCTTATGTGTTGTCATCGATGAGGAGAAGTGACCACCGCAGGCTGAATCATGAAAACTTTTTAACAATCTTATCTGTTGCGGCTTATCAACACATCACAGAAAAATGCCATCAATTCCACGTTTGTACAACCCATCATCCCATATGACATATCTTGCGGCTCTGAGCTTTACCGCTCACTTTTCCTTAGTGGTTAGATGAGTTGGGCACTCTCCATAGGTGAGAAAGAAAGTGATGTCAGAATACCATTCATCGTTGGTTGCGACAAACAAAACCATGGGTAAAGAATCCACTTTCTCGAGTTCACTTTGTTCTTCATCAACATGAGCAGCTTGCTCCTCAGGTACCTCTAAGTCTTTATTTTCAGCCATTAGCTGACACAGGCCCTTACCCCTTACCAACTTGGTTGGTCTGATGTCTAGATCATATTCTTGGACCTTTGTGATCCAATTCCCTCATAAGCTTCCTAACTCCTGTTGAGTCAGGATAGACTTAACTGCCGTGTCTGGAACCAACACTACTGTATGAGAATTCAGTATGTAGTAGCGGAAACTTTTGACTACTTTTACCATGGTGAAGGCATGTTTTTCTAATTGTGACATCTTTAGTTCATGAGGCTTTAGAGGAGAGCTCATGAAAGCAATCGGGGATTCAACATCCTCAGAGTTCTTCTGCATTAAGATAGCCGATACAGTATGCGCGGACGCATAACTGTACATGATGAAATCCTTGGAGAAGTCAGGACATACCAGGACAGGTGCATGAGTGACGGAGGATTTTATATCTTTGAATGATGTCTTGCCTTCTTCACTCCATCAGAATGTTTGTGACCCTTTCATCATATTGGATATATGACGAGTCTTTTCAGAAAAATCAGGAACAAAGCATCTGAGAAAATTTACCTTTCCGAAGAAAGAGTGAACGTCTTGTTTTTCTTGTGGGAAAGGTAAGGCTCTGAATAGCCTTGACTCTTTCGATGTCTATCTTTGTCCCTTCTTTGCTGACGACGTGTCCTAGCAATTTTCCTTCGGTGACCCCAAAAACTGACTTCTTAGGGTTTAGAGAAATTTCGTGTTCTCGACATCTAATCAAGACTTGCTCCAAATGATCACAGTGATCACTTCATTTTTTAGAGAACACAGTTAAGTCATCTAGGTAAACTACGATGACCTTTCCCATCATACCTTTGAACGCGAAGTCCATCGCTCGTTGGAAGGTGGCACCGGCATTGGTTAAACCGAATGACATCCTGTTGTAGGTGAAGGTGCCCCAAGGAGTGGTGAATGTTGTTTTGAATTGGTCTTCAGGCGTGACCTCAATCTGATTGTAACCTGAAAAACCATCAAGCATGGACAACATTTCTGAACCGGTTACTGCCTGCAGAACTTGATCCATTATGGGCAGTGGATAGTTGTCCTTTAAGGACACCTGGTTTAGGTTGTGAAAGTCTACGCATATGCGTATTTCACCATTCTTCTTCCATGCACAGGCACAATATTTGCAACCCAGGTACTATGATGAATTGGAAAAATGATTCTTGCATCCAGCATCTTCTGAATTTCAGCCTGGATGGTACCTGAGATCTTGGGGTTGTAGTGCCTTTGCTTTTGATGGAAAGGTTTGACATCATCCTTTAGCGGGATGTCATGTTGAATGTCCTTAGGCTTAAATGACTTTAGATCAGCATAAGACCATGCCAATACATCCATATATCTTTTCAGCAATTTGACAAATTTTTTCTTTTCCTCGGGTGTACAACACTTCCCGATGTTCACAGACCGAGGATGTTTTGTAGTACCCAAATTGACAGATTCAGTTTCTGGAGAAGAGCCAGGGTTATCCTGTCACTTTTTCTTGACAAAACAGTCATGCTTATCAAATAATCATTCCAGGGAAACTAAACCTTTCGAAATCTTATTTCCCTTGAGCTGACATATGCCCTGACCTTCTACCGATTCATGCACTTGGCCCGTGAGAGACTCACGACACGCAGAAGTTGATCCATCAAAATGGAGCTCTTTGAAATTATCAGCTTTCTCCAGAAAAGTGATAAGCTGATTGTCATCATTGAATACCTGCCAGTGTTGTGAATTATCTGGCACACTTGGGTGGAAAACTACCTCAATGGTATATGTGTCCATCTTTAACCCTGGGTGAGGGAGCATGAGAGAGGCCGAGACGGCCAAAGAATCAGCCATGTCATTTTGAGCTCACGGAACTGCTTTGATTGAGAAAGCATCAAACTCCTCGATGTTGTCCCACACTGCGTTGCGGTAGTGTCTGAGCCTATCATTCTTTACTTGGTATACCCCTTTCACCTGATTGACAATTAGCTCAGCATCACCTTGTACTTTTAAATTCTTGATTCCCCTTTCCTTTGCAGCTTGCATGCCAAGTAGCAAAGATTCATACTCAGACAGTGTTGTTTGTATTGAAAAACTACAATTTGAAAGAAAGAGGGAAAATATCCTCTTCAGGAGATATCAGAACGGCCCCAACACCGCACCCACTTGTTGCACAACTGCCATCAAACTGCAGTGTCCATATCTTGTTGAGGTCCTCCTCTTGGATGAGAACTTCCATCTTATCAGAGTCGGTGGACAAGAAGTAGTTCCCCATCCCTGATGATTCGAAGAGAATCTGGGCCTTGGGGTCATCAGAGTTGGTGACCAGATATTTCTTTTGTGATTCAGGCTCCAATGTCTGCATCACCCCTTTGACAGGGATTCTGGCTTTGGACCAGTCCATATGGATTTCTCCACCAACTTCTCTGCAAAAACTCCTCCCTAGTAATATTTCGTATGCTGCTGGAATATCAGCTACGAGAATAGTCATTTTTACTCTTTTCTCAGGGAATGCTGCGAATGCAAACTGTGCATCCTTGATCTGACCTATTAATGGTACCTGCTTGGTTTCCATGGAGTAACATCTACCGAAAGGTTTAGTGAGTGTGAGGCCCAAAGCATGGGTGACCTTTGCTAGCATGACATTGTCAGATGCTCCAGAATCAATTATGCAGTTGCTTAACTTGTGACCATTAATTAGGAGAGATAGGTAAAAAGGTTCAATTTTACCTGACGCGGACGTCGAGGCAACGTTTATGCGGGATGCAGGAGGAGTGGAAAGAATTCCTTTTGGAGAAATGGGGTGAGAGATGGCAGCTTGACTTTGAATATACTTGGTTAATCTAACAAGCTGCTCGGGGTTAGACTGAAGGTACTCAGCTTCAGACATTTGGATCTTGGTCCTTTTGGCATGATCAACTATATCGAATGTGACCAAGGGTTGCGTTGACGAAGGAATGAGTCCTTCATTTCACGATGGTAGAGGAGTGGTACTGGTCTTTATGGAAATGGAGGGAGGTTGATTTGGAGGAGAGATAGGAGGAAAATATTTCTTTACAAAAGGTTTGATAGGAGGTTGAGTAGGAAGGGGATTACCTCTTTTAGCGATTGTTGGAGGTGTATTTAATACAACCTTTTCCTTTTGTATTTTAGCAGCAACTTCTGCTTCTTTTCCTTGTGAGCAAGTGAAAATAGTGTATGACTGTCTGCTTGCATACCCTTGGGTACCTTCTTCTTCATCAGATTCCTCATCCTCAAATTCCATATACCCGATTGTAGAGTCACCAGTCGGTTCACCGACATCTTGATCATCTTCACCTTGCGACGAAGGTTCTTCATAAATTTGCTCATCTTCTTCGATCTTCACCAAGGCATTAACCGAGGGGCCTCAAGTGCTAACCTTGGAGCAGTAGTAGGCAAACGTGGCCTTTGGGGGGTGTTGTTGGGAGTGAAGTTCCTCCATGGGATATCCCGGTACGGAGTGGTAGACGATGCTTGAGCCAATTGCTTCTTCAATGAGAGAAAATCATTTGCCATCTTTTGGAATGCTGGATCTGATGAGGTGGCCTGAGAAGAAGTTGAAGCCTTTGATTTTGATGGCTCTCATCTTAACTCGCTACCAGATATAAGTAGGTTATCCTCTATCCGAATGGCCGCAGCTTGAGCAAGGACCAAGGTGGTATTTGTTCTTGTAAAAGTAAGAAACTTACTCTTGAACTCATTGCATTCACAAAGAAACACTTTTGATTCTCTAATGTTGGCAACATGGCAGGTGGCACATGGTTGATTAGTGAATTGAAATGGGTGATAAAATCACGCATGGTTTCATTGGCCTCCTTCTTCATGTGAGTGATTTTTGACAGTAACGCAAATGCATCTTCTGAAGGCTTGTACCTATCTTCAAATGCAGTCCGTAATGTGGCCCAACTGGTGATGGATCCGGCTGGTAAATGCTGGAACCATTCTGATGCAGGCCCTTGCAAGGTCTCGAGAAAGAGACGTATAGATACATCTTCATGAGTCACATCTAGAATACTGCATGACATAATAAATGCAGCAATATGCACATCTGTGCTTTGATTTCCACTCCCATCAAATTTCAAGAAATTCTTGTGATTTCCATGTGAGGGAGGGCATGAACTGGATGTGGCAGTGCTAGAGGGCCCATGGCATTTCCCCATGGTACTGCCATTTGAAAAGCTGGGGAAAAGAACACGAGCAGGGAGTGTGGTTCCACTTAGCAAAAGAGCACTGCAAATAGATGTCGAAGCACCTTGTGAAATCCATCTCCTTCGTGGGGGCAAGGCACTTCTTGCTGATCGATCCGCTGAACTTAGTGATGCAAATCATGCTGGAGTGATACTGAAATTGTGCCTTTGAAGTAGATCAAAGATTGGATCAACTTCTCCATGAGCTCTTCTACCACGAGTAAATTGTTCACCCGCCAGTGTATCCATTCAGATCTGCAATAATTAAGAGTAGATTTACAACAATCTTTTTGTTTGTACTTGCTGATTTTCTGATTTTTCTGGCAAAAATCAGCAGCATGTACTTTTTTAATATTTAAAATTTTATCCTCTTTTAACAATAACCGATTGCGGTTTTTTGACAAAGATTAGCAAGGATAAAAAGGTGGGTTAATTTAGAAAGCTGATTTTTGGATCTTTGAACTGAATTTTGCAAGGTTTTGAAAATATCAGAAAATGTCAGATTCTCAGATCTATGGAAATATACAAATTTTTGTAAAAACTCAGCGAACTAAAAGCTCCTATCTGGTCCAGATCTATGGATTTGACCTAAGGAAATTTTCAGTTTTGATCACTTCTGCAAAAATTTTAATTTTTAACAAAGAGTTAAAATTTGCAAACTGGTAGTGATTTTTATAGTTTTTAATTATTTCCTTAGTTCGATCCCTAGCGGAGTCACCAAAAACTGTTGGTTTGAAAATCTTTCGGTTAGATAGATCATGGGGAAACAGGCCAACAGTGTGCAGGGCATAGCCCCTCTTTGAGACAACAAAGTGAAACTGGTTTATTGATATTCTATCAAGCAGGAATCTGTGCAAATCTACACTATTCTAACTTCAGGGGTTTGGGATCTCATCCCAGTAGAGGTAGTTCCAACTGTGAACAGAAATATAAGAGGGAAGGAATGGAGGAAGGTAGATCTAAAGGGAGAAAAGAAATGAATTCCAAGACAGAAAGGTCAGAGGGTTTATGCTTTGGGCTGGTAGTAAACAGAGCCAAACTTACTTGCATAAACAAACAAAGCAATACTGATGAACATATGACAATAAAAAGAATGAATCCAACAGAATAGAAACACAGATCTAACTTAAGAAAGATCTGATGCAAATAACACATATATTGAGCACAAAGTCTTAACATATATATTAATATCTCTTATGTTACAAGAAGGCACAAAGTCTTTCTCTCTTCACCTCTTTTTCATACAAAAATGTCCACCTGGAATAAAACAAGTATTCCAGTATTTATAGAAGGAGAAGGAGAAAGAAGACAAAAAGAAGCCAACCACTATTTACAAAATATCTAAAAATATCTAAAAAGTCAAAAGTTGACTTTGGGCAAGTTTGTGGATGGCAACATCCCATGGTGCAACATGGATGATGTCATCGTAAATGCCAACATACTTTTTAAATATTTTTACAAAAAGATCGAAGCGTACACAAGAAGAGAAACTATTTGTCGTCATCTCTTTGCTTGAATGGAGTGTCTTGCTTCTGATTGGGAGAGGTGATGTGACACTGAGCTCGGTACTCCATAAACTTGCTGATCATTGTTTGAAGTTGATTATGATCAGGACCCTTGAAGTGGTCTCCGATGACTTCGCAAGTTTCTTTTTCAGTCTTGAGCTTGTCAGGTAGCCCGACGTACTCTTCGCATGCCTCAATCAAGTATCCAATGAAATCATGGCATGCCAGAAGGTTATTGATAGACTCTCAGTCAAAAGTGACCTCTGGCGCCAAACCTTGGGTTGTGATATCCTTGAAGAGCTGGATTGTATCGTCTACCTCCCTCAAGGTGAATGTTTCACTAAGCATCTCTGGAGCCATCTTTGTGACCGTCTACTCCATTTGATGTTTTGCATCCAGGGCTTCCTCCTTGATTTTATCTATCCTCTCCAGGATAAATTCCATTTGATCAACCTGGTAATCTAAAGTGACGAGAGCTTTGTTTGTGCCCACGGGTGATCAATGACGTTGACCTTTAATAGGTCGTCAGCTGAGCAGTCAACCATTGCCTGAAATGTTTCATGTTGTAATCTGGCATTGTCTAACTCCTCGGAGAGGGATCCTGCTACTACTTGCAGCTCCTTGTTTGCCTGATCTATACTCTGGTAGAGTCCTGTGAATTTCTTGATTATTTCCTCACTATCTCTGAGGACTCGCTCTATCTAGGAGGACATTGCCATGCCTTGTTCACCAATCTTGGTGTATTCATTTATCTTGTCCTGACTGAGAACTTCAGGAGGCTCGGCGGTAGTCATAGGAGGTGCATTGCCCATTCTTTGCAAAGCTTGGAGAAGATGTTTGTTTTGTTCCTTTAGTATCCTCTTCTCCTCCTTTGCTTCTTGAAGTTTCTTATAAGAGGGCATCTACTGCAGACAAGGCCTCTCCTTGTAGGCTCTCAGATGAGGTTCCCATCGTGACTTGGGTCACTGTAAAGTCTGTAGGAGACAAATCTTTCTTCTCTTTGGTGGGATCAGGATATGCAATCTCCATGACCCTCTCTCCTGAAGATGCTCTTAGAGAAGCGAGTTATAGCTTTTTTCTTCTTTGGTCCCTTCTTTGGAATGACAGAGAAGTCCATGGGTGCTATGGGAACCTTTCTCTTGAGTTGACCCAGATGGTTAGAGATCTAGCTTGGACTTAGGGGAGAAGGGAGTAGAGGGAATGGAAGAAGAAATGAGAGTGAAAGGGGAAGCAACTGAAGAGGCCGCAGGGAAGAACATTGAGACACTTGGTGGTGGCATCGACAAGTAGTCTAACGCGCTGCTGCTTGTAGGGCCTGGAGTTACTACAGGGGAAGAAAAGGTCATGGAGGCAGAAGGGATCTGTAATGGGATGGAGGGAACACTAGGGTGACAGATCCGCGAGAGAGGAGAAGATGGAAGAGGTGGGAGATGGAAGGGAGGAAGGGAGAGAAGAAGAAACATCCATTTAGGATAGATGTTTCAACAACAGGGGGAGGAGAAGGAGCAGAAGAGGGAATGGTGGGTACCTCAGTGGTTGTAGTTGTGACCACATCCTGAGTGGATGTGTCTGTTGAAACTTTGGTGGTCTCTTCTTCTTTTCCTGGAGAGACCAGGTCGACCAATTGCTTCTCAGAAGTAGAAGGAGGGCTTTGAGGAGCTTCTTCTTTGCTTGATTCTCCCTCCTTGTCTTTTCCCTTTTCCTTTCGGCACTTGGGCCGGCCTTGGAGGTGCTCTTCCTGAAGGAGAAGCAGTGAAATCTACCCTGAGGTAGATGAGACCATTTCGTTTGCACCAATGTTTGGTGCACTGCAAGGTGTGCTTGAACCTTTCTTGGATGGTCTTTGGTGCCTTGGCTCTATCAATTTCTTACGAATGGCCAATCATCCCCATTTTTGTCTAGGTAAACTTGATCAATTTCTTGATCAGGTTCTTGGAATCCTTTTGGAATGATGGCCACACCATAATGTTTGATTTCTTCCAGGGCTAGCCTGGAGTGATCCTTCCACCTAAGATCTATTTCATGTGTCAGGTTAATGTAGATGTCCTCGATCTCAGGGACATGAATAGGATCAATTTTTTCCTTTGGGAGGTAACCTCGGCAATCAAAAGTAGGCCTGGCTGGGAAGTTGTGCTTTAGGTTCAAAAATTCAAGCTCAACATACATTTCCCATGCTTTGGCCAGTGTGGTGCAAGTGTATCAACCCACTGTAAGGGGGAATGGAGTTCCTCCCTTCTTTCTCTTCATGCATCTCTCATGGTATGTGATTAGTTGCCTTGAAAACTCTAAGAGAATCAACTTGGGTCCTGCATACCTTGGTAGCTTGGTCGGTTCACCCTCAAAATTCACCACCCTGAGATAGGTGAATGTGGGAAACTGAGTGAATAATGCCCCCCACTTCTTCGTGACAGTGACCACAATGGGGCTAGTTCAACCATGTCTCATATTTGGCCTCAATAGGTAGATCACCTCATAGAAGAAGGCGTCATTGATTTTTGAGAACTGAGGGATGGTGTTCTTGAGCCTTAGCTCTAGGTAGTATTCATATATTTTGACCTGAGGCCATACCCCATTTCGTGTCAGGCCTACGAAATCTCTCGCTGATGCTGCAGCGTATACAACATAGGAATTCATATAGAACTTCCCAGTTGTCATGACCTGTTGAAGTTGCTGGGAGATGGTGTCATTGATGATTTCCTCCCAGCCAAAAATGTTGCTCAGGCACATTCTTACTCATGGTCTCTAAGTACCTCAGCATCCATTTATGGAAATGATGGGCATCAGGAAGCCCATACACTCTACTCAGGAAGGTGATTGTATCACTCAGTTCCTCATTGAAGTCACTACGGTGGATGGTCTGTGGCCATCAGCTCATCGGATTTTTGTTCTTAAGATATAACTCATTCATCATTTACATACACTTATCCTCATTGTCGTCCCATGCCTTCTTGCAGTCTTCAAGGCTTGATGGTGATGTACTACCTGTGATGAGGGATGCCCAGAGTTATTTCAAAGTGATGAGTAGTTAGGTCGATGACCGTCTTTCCTTCTTTATCCTCGACACATCTTGTGTCCTTGTTATAGCATCGAGCCACCAACATGATGAACTCATTATTAATAGCACTTACTGGCAGCCCAGCTGCAAAGTGCAATCCACTTCCTACCAGTTTGTTCATCCAGGGACCACTAGTGGCCTAGTTGGTTCTTGCCCAGAAGTCTTCCATATCAATGTGCTTGAGCTCGGAGTCTCTGATGTCGAGATCACTCTCTATGTATGAGTCAGGCATCCTAACTTTCTGGTATTTATACTTCATCTCTTGTTCTGTCAACTTAGCTTTACCTTTAGACTTGGTTGGCTTTTTGCTCGATGAAGACATGTGTGAGCTCGAGGATGGCTATTGTTGTTCTGTAAGGAGAATCAAAGAGGTCCAACATAGAAGAGCCATGTCAACCATCAAGTTATCCATAATGAAAGCTTGCAGAAAGAAGAATGAGTAATTATGAGGCTTAGGGTGCAAGGCGTAAGTTCATAGCATGTTGCAGAGGCTTAAAAAGGCTGGGCACACTTTTGGGGATGTTGACATGCAAAAAGGTGCGCCTGTGTTGAGAGGGGAAAAGTTGCGCCAAAGGGTTATAAAGGGGCACACTTTTGGAGAGTGTTGCACAAAAGGTTTTAGCACTAAGGAGAAAGGTGTGGGGCATGGATTAAGCAACACACAACATGCAATGTTGGTGTTATAGAAGTCATGTGCCAGGGGCTTAGGAAGTGTGCTTTGCGGGCACAAGAAAGTTTGGTGTTACATGGCTTTTCAGTGCACCAAAGCACAGGTATTGGAATGTGTTGCAAAAGGGTACGCTCAAGGCACCAAAGGAAAAGCACTAAGCTTGGCACCAAGGATTTGGGGTTTACACAACATCAAATGTTGATGTTGGTTGGGATGCGCCTGCACCTTTCAAGAAATTGCTAAAGTTGTTTTGGATTGGCGCAGGTTAGGGCTGTATGCTACATGGGTTTGAAATGTGCTAGACGTGACTATGGGGATGTGTAACATGTAAAAACAATGTGCACAAAGGGAAAACAGTTGGGTGAATTTTGGCTTTATTTCTTGATTTTGATTTCTCTCTCTTTTTGCATTTTGCAAAATGATACAAAGAGAGGGTTTGTGGGATTTAGGCTGCAGGTAAGGATACAAAGGATGGTTTCTTTCAGAGGAAGATCCTTCCCAAATTTGTAGATCTGGAAGGAGGGATAAGGTGTTTCCGATGGTTTATGGATTGTTAAGTTTATTCATTTTAGATTTTTAGATTTAACCTTTTATAACAATCCTAAAACCATAACAACCAAGAAACAAAACCACAAACAACCATAAGAGTGATAAAAATCCACTTACCTGGTTTAATAAAGGATGAAGGATGACCTTGGGGTCCACAAACTCGAAAAGCGAAACGCGGGGCATGACAGGGATAGCTGACAGGCGCAGAGGAATACTTTTCACAATTTTCAAATCGTGAAAATGACAGGTGTTAAGCTGCATATTTATAGGAAAATATCACATTTATTACCTCACCAAATTTTCTTTGGCGCACTTTTCAAAGTGTCAACATGGGTTAAATGCGCCTTGGCACAACCTGGTTGGTGTCGACATAAAAGTTTCAGCGCCTTAAGCACACATTCCAGAGATGTCAACATGAAATTTTCAGTGCCTTAAGGGAAAAAGGGGCACATTAGCTTACACATTTTAATGTGTTGACATCATTTTTTTAGACCTTAGCACACTTTTTAGGCGCATGTTTGGGATGTTGACATGTCATTTTCTGCGCCTTAATGGGCACAAAAGGACATTTTTTTGAAAGGGGCGCACATTTTGTGTGTTGACACAACATTTCTTGCGCCTAGTTCAAAAAGGTGAAAAATGGCTAAGTTCTTAAAACTTGATTTCTGGAAGGGAATTTTAAGGCCATTTTGAACGTTAATAGACCTCCTCAAGAGACCAAAACAAAATTTTGGTATGGTTATCTACAAAATAGGGAAATATATTTCCTAGAAGAATAAATGGATGGAGGATAAAATCCTAGCATGCGTAATCATGCAAAGTATCAAAGAAGATAATAAGTGCCTTGGAATAATGGTTAGAGTAGGGATTTGCTCAAATTTTCAAGTTTTGTAGATTATATGTTTATGTAATTAATCAGTGTGTGTGAGTATATGTAAGTTAGTGCGGATCCAAACAATATCACCATCAAACAAGGTATGAAGCAAAAATAGGGGAAAGGGAATGAATCCAATAAGTTTGGGAAATATGCACAATAAATAAGAAGTAAATGGAAACAAAAAGTAAATTCCACAAATTTAAAAATAACAAAATCCAGCTAGTAGTACAGATGACACATAAAAGGTCTAAGATCTCGCAGAAAATGAAATCCCCAATAGATAAAAGAATTTAAGGAGGTAGATCAAGTGATCAATCATTCAACAATGACCACTTCAAAAGCGTTAAGGGTATTAACAAGCAAATCAGTTCACCGAGAAGTCATTTTTGGGTAATAACAAATAAGAAATAAGAGAAAAGTACTAAAAAAGAGAGTAAGTGTGAAGAAATAATAAAGAGAAGTAGACAAAGCAATGGACCCCTTCAACAGCCTTACTGGCCTAGCAGTACAAGGAATGATGTAAGGATAAGATCCACATTCCTCTCCCTATCAGATGCAGAAAAATAAGACATGGGAATTTATGCAATGCTCTGACAAACTAGGTGGAGTGATCCACCCCACCACAAGCTAGGTGTGTGTGCACTGAAACATTTGGGGGTAGAGGAACCATAAGTCCAAACAAAAGAAACATAAGAGAAAATTATAGCAAAGGATCTAGTCCAAGGAATGATTACGCACAGGATCACAATAATTTCTTACATGGGAGACCATCCTGAGCTCATGCAAACAATCATGAGAAAATATCATAATTAAGCCATATGGATATCTAAACAGGATGTTGTTCCCATAAACACAACCACAGTTTCTCAAGCCACAGGATTACCAAATCACAGTATCTCTATCATGTCATACAAAACCACCAAACCCCCTATCAAGCCAACAAATTTGGTCATCTATGGTCATTTGCACAAAGGAAGAGGCATTCCATTAGGATCCATCATGAACCACGTAGTTATAATTTTGGTAGAAATAATAACAGAATGATATTGGAAAATAACTAGAGGTGATAAACAAACATCTTTGGGCATAGTGGAAATCATTACAAGAATGTGGGATAACAGTGCAGAGTTAAACTGGTCTGAACTCCTCACATATGAGGTGAATAAAAATGCTTAAAATATCACACAGATAGGAGGTAAAGTGTTCTGGTATAAATGGATCATAATTCTACTTTGTTTTGCACACTAGAAAGCTCTCGAGGGAATTGTATAAGTAGATAATGATTACTTTCCGCATGAGAGATTTGCACAATTCATTCCAAAAAATCCATATAAAACTTTCTAAGGAACACAATTATTGGGGAGATGGCTACTAAAAATCAAGGAACAACTTAGTGCAAACCCTCGTGTACCCAAGGAGGTAAGAACTTACACAGTCTCCTCGTATGTGAAAATTGCTTTGTTACATGATGGTGTCATATTATGATCAGAGGTATCCAATACCAAACATCCTAATTCATTACTATTTTTGGAAACATGTCATGATTCCAATAATTTTCTAGCCAATGCACGTGCAAGATCTAGAGTAATCATTGAGAGGAGATATACAAATGGAAGTTGCTAAGTATGATCAACCTATAGTGCAAGATGAAGAAAAAGAGCCAACAAAGTAAGCTAAGAAGAAAAGAGGCAAGTAATCTATCATCACATCGACCCAAATACAATCACCAAGTGGAAAAATAGATTCCAAATCATCCAGTTGGTTTACTAATCTAGATTTCCAACAAACATAAATTGACAGAGAACGGATGCGTGAAATTGCAATATCTAAAAAAGCACCAAGATGTATCTTCTTGATCCGTAAATAGTTTTCACCCCCTGGGTATTGTTTTAGATTTTATCCCGGATACTTTAAAATATGACCAAGAGATGTTATGGATTCAATTTTGAGTGTTTTCAAATCCATTGTTTACTATTATTCTCTTATTTGATCAATTTTCTTTTCACATCAACTTTTTGTGATTCAAGTGGATTGATTAAAAACCATTAACAATCTAATCTTAAAATCCCCAATACTGATCACAAGATTTTATTTAACAATGCATATCAATCTAATTTGATTCAATCCAAAATTGAATTGTACATGTAAAACATTTTGTATGTTTGTGGATAAATGATTTGAAATTTAAAATTAACCCGAATATCCCATCAGTTAATTGATTTATTTATTCAATTTTTCAGTTCCCTTATACTAAAATTTAAAACTAATGATAAACAATAGAAATAAACTCAATCACAATAACTCCACACACTTGATAACGGAGTTCACCTAGTTGGGCTACAGTATCTAGGTTCACTTTAAACATGAATATATATATTACAATATCATTTGAAATACAATTTTTACCTTCTAAAATGATTAATAGATCATTTTTACCTCCATTTTGAGTTGATTCAGATATGGAAGACTTTGCATTGTATCATAAAACTCGTTCCCAAATACTATTTGTGGCTTTGCAAGGATCTACAAAGTGTGTTCTTCGTGAAACTAGAGCTAGAAAAACCCCTCCACTAGGAAAATTATAACATTTCATGGAAAATAGGATGACACCATTTCTCTTCTTCTCATGAGTTTAGAACAACTTTTCTAGTTCTAGCCGAAGACTCTGAGAATGTCTCTAAGTGGCTCAAAAACATTGTTTTTCAAAAACTTCATGTTCTGGTCCAATACACAGCTTGCAGGAAAAAAAATTTAAATATAAATGAGCTCATTTTATTACTTTACGATGTCCTTTGGCGTGTCGATAGAGTTAAATTTTTCTAACTAGGTGGTTAGAGGTTCAAACCCCTCTAACCACCTTCACCACATTATTTACTAATGTGGGTACAAAATCCCACATTCATCACATAGGGGGGGATTAAATTGTTTTAAAATAGGCAAGTCTACCTATTACCTTGTGGCTGTGACCATGCCTATCCTACTTATTGTTGCCCATGTATATGGGCCGGTGGTTTGTTTAGCCACATATGTGGCAGGTGGCAGGGTTGGTTTGCCACGTAAATAGGTTGGTGCTTGGTTTGTTGGCATGTCACGTTATGTTGGGCTATGTTGTTGGAATTCTGAGTTGATGGTTGCTTCATTGTGGATAAGGCCCGAGATTTGAGAAAGTCGACCGAGTAACGTGTCAAGTTGTTAATTAGCTCAAGTGAGCTAGACTCGAGTGTACTTGACCCTGCATAGCATAATATCAATGCCCAACAATAATAATCCAACATTCATCCCTCAAATGAACATAGTGGCCTATATATACAATATAATTACAATGATATAATGAAGAAATGACTGCAAAGACAACCGTCCAATAAAAAATTGTGTCGACCCTATTGAGGGCCCCCAACTAGCAAATAACGTGGCCCATCCATCTGTAAATGGCGTCGAAGATCAGAGTCAAAAAACCATTTTTTGCTCAAATTTTCACGTGCCACTTGTTGTTCCGTGATTGGTCCACTTGGCGGATGTGCATGCTTCCATGTCAGCTTAGACCTACGCACAGACCACTTATTTTTCTAGTTGGCCAAAAATTTCAGCGGATGATATCTTTTGCATAGGAGCCCTATGTTTCAGGGTTCTTTATACTGTCGGAAAGCTCTTGGAATGATCTTCTATACTGTAATGCTTTAATGAGAATTTGGGGACATATGAACTTAAAAATTTCCTCCAAATCACACCTCCCCAATAAGTCCCTTTTGGTCCCCAAAACTGAACTCACCTAACTAAATTGCTAATAGGTCCTCTGCATAACATCAAATATACAGAACCTAGTTTATAGCATGGTAGGTTTAAAAATCACAATATATATTGAAAAGTCAATAGAATGGATTAGTCCAAATAGAAAAAATGTCAACACAAAAAAATATGTCCAACTAAATCCATGGCCAATACTACAACTTATATGGCAACCAAAATGCCTTTAATAATATGATGTTCATTGATCATGCACCACTGTCAACTATGCAAAATTCAACCTACATAATAGTTTTTAGTGAAATGAATGTACATACTATTTGCAAACATGTTTGAAAGTTACAAATATTAAATCCCAAAATTGAGGGACTTATAAAATGTGCAAAATCATGCATGGCTACAAAAAGTTTGTATAATCATTACAATTACAAACAGTTCCCACTAAGGGTCTTATAAGACACTGAAACATTTGCACAACTTAAGCAATAACATACTCTAAATATAGTTTTCCCAAACTAGAAATACTGATCAACTGACCATGCCCCATAAGAAACACCTGTATATGCTACTGTCAAGATTCAAAATGAAGTTTTCCAAAAACCATAAAAAAAGATAAAGTCATCCAAGTATGATAAACCTGTCACCCGGATTTCCCCTTCAGGTTACTTCATGATAATTAAAGCTCATATGAAATATGGAAAGATTTTCCTTTTTATCAATCAATAAGAATCTTAAAAATGCTTTGATAATTTGCATGCTAATCAACTATCACAACTATGCAAACATATATCCAAGGAATTTTTTTCCGATCCAATTAACCAAATTATCTTTTTTAGGTGGTTTATTTTTCTTAGTATTTTCCTGAACAACTATAGTGTTCACATTTAAAATTGTTTGTTTTTCAATACTTTCCTTATTAATAATTTTCCAATTTTTTCTAGGATGAAGTTGCCAACATTTATCAATCTCATGACCTTTTTTTTGCAATGATAACAAAATATTTTGTCCACGTTTTTACGAAACTTACCCAAACAACTTTTCTCTTAGAATTTTTTAGGAGAGTTTATTTCCCAACAAAGATTTTAGTTTTCTACAATTAGCTACACAATGATTAGACATTCCACAAAAAGTGCACAGATAATTGTGCCACATTTTCTGAATATCATTGTTAAATTATTTAAATGGAAATAGTGGATCAAAAGTTTTACCATTTTCTTAATGGTTATGGTAAAAACAATGTGGAGGAATCTCAATACCTCATCTTGGTGATTACTTACCAAATTATTCTTCTGACAATGATTCACCAAATGCTAAGGAGGAAGACACTTTGTTGTCAGAATCTCATCTTCTTTCAGCAGTTTTGGATTCTTCTCCAACTTCCATTTCCCTCCATTAGCGTATGTACTCACTAAATCACGCACTTCGGATATTATTTAGTCCCCAGTCTCATACTAATATTCATATGGTTTTTGAGTGAAGAAAGTACTAATTAACCCATGTACTTTGGCCATTTTACTTTTCTTTTAGTCATCACTTCCGATCTTCCGCATGCACTTACCCAATCTATTTTTTCATTTTTTGTTCATCCCACACTGACTGGGGCGCCCAGCTAGTATTGGGGCACCCCAGGTGCCCTAGTTCCCTCTGGGTGCCTTGATCCTCTTTGTACTTTACTTTCATCTTTTGGACACTTTATAGTCGTTTGAGCTTCCCATATTTTTAGGGGTCGTCCTTTTCAAGGTTAATTATGAAATTAGAACAAGAGAACCATATAAATATAAATTTATGAGACCATAATGAGGGGCTAAGTTCTCAGCACTACCACCACCACCTAAGGTTGCATCCATCAAAGGATTATACTACTCCATTGTGCATCCATCTAGCTCCATCACAAGGGCACAAGGTTTTTTTTCTTCATCACACTTCATAGGAGGGGAGTTAATTTTATTCCATGCACCATCTATTTACATTCTACATCTAGTTATTGCTTACTACTCACAAAGTGTGACAGGCACAAGAGCACCTAGGGCATGATTTACACACACCTAGAACTACATTGGGTCTCAGGTGTAGTGCAATGCTTAGTGATAATTCCATCCATTTGGCAGCTGAGGATAGTCCGACCCCTTCATATGCTTTTTCCTTTTTTAGAGTTTTGATGTTTTGTCTAGGGTTTTACAGGTGTTTCCACCATCTCTAATTTACAACATCCAACGAAAATTAGTGACATACACATGAAAAAAAGTGAGGACATGCGATCAATCAATGACACTTCTGAGGAGGTTCCCTGTTTATTCCTACAGACCATGGCACCTAGATCTCATACCAGGGCACCCCATGCACCCCCTTCCATCTCCAGGAACCCCAGTCTACTCAGATAGCTTGGATTTGCAATTTTCTGAGTCTCAGTGTGGTCATTTCCTTCTCCTATCCATCTAGTCTCCATTGCAATACAGACCTGGTGAATTAGCTAAGGACTTCTTAACCCTCTTTGCACATTAGGGTTTCACATTTCATTACTTAGGTTTCTTGGGTCATTTCGTTTATTTATTTAGTTGTTATTTACTACTTTGCATACCATCCGATTAAACTAAATTAGACTACCATATTCCCATTTTAGTTTAATCATTTTGGTGAACCTGACTTCTATCTTCATGCTTATAGGATTCTCATTCTTTGTTTGTCCCCTTATAATCTAGGAATCATGAGTATTTCAATTAATGATTACTTGTTTGAACATCCTAATTTAAGGCATAGATTTCAACATATTCTTTCTTCTTCTCACATTTGTATGCACCCTGACTTGGTATATCAAACATTTGAAGATGCATTTTCTCAAACCATAACATCCACATCTAATGATAATGACCAATCTTTGTATATCATGATTCCTATTAGTAATACGGGCATCAAGTGTACCTTAGTTGATAATGGATTTGAGCTCAAATTATGTCACATGTCATCCATTGAGAACCTAGGACTTTTCACTCACCATGTTAGTCCATATTGTCTTTCACTGTGTGCATCTGATGGTTCGGTTTGTCCATGCCTTCGTCACATTACATTACCCATTTTTTTTATTAAGGGAAAATAGTTTTGAAGGGACTATACCCTGTATACAAAAGGGCTCAAAAGCCAGATAGAAAAGAAGAGAGAAGAAGCCCAGAGAGGGGTAAAACAGTCACCCAAGAAGGCTCAACAGCCAGATATTACAATATAGGTGAAAAGTGGATCAAGACGTACAAAGATCCAGATCTAAGAAGACAAGATCAAAAAGAAACCAAAAGATAAATAGAATAATGAGCTCCACCAAAAAACAGCTCCAGAACCGCCCAAGGACAGCCAGATCGCAGCCAAAAAACCGCAGCACAACAGCCCGTTTCTTGATGGCCCTGTCAATCTTGGTCTTGATGGCCTATAGTGACATGAAAAAGAAATGGTAGTGGCCAGAGAGGGGTCCTTCATGTCTGCTTGGGAGATTGCAATGTCCCTATTCTCTTTAGGGCCCCATATGTCTTCATTGATTCCACTTAAACTGCAAACACTATGGACATGTTGTTCAATGAAGTTATAAATGCTTTTGAGGGTAGATAAAATGCAGTCATTGCGGCTTTTGGCATTCCCCAATCTGCCAGCAAGGGACTGCAGTTTCTTGAAGACTTCATCGATGACCCCCTCTTCCTCCTCACTTTGAAGGATCCTTTTACCCTTGGCTCTCTCCATGTTTTTTAGAGCTCCTTTGAGCTCTTGAATCTCCTTCTCCAATCTGTCAACCCTCTCTAGCAAATCCTCCTCTTTGGGCTTCTCCACAGGCATGCTAATATGTAGGAGGTTTTTAGCTAATTCTAAGTCGTTATGGCTCCTAAGGACTCGTTGGGAAGCAGGGATTTTAGCTTTCTTGCCTTTCTTGCTGGAGCCAACATCATCATTCTTTATTTTTAGTAGGGGTGGAGTGGGAGCAGTATGGGAAGGTGGGGGTGTGAAGGAGGAAGGTGGGATAGGGTTCATGGAGGGCCGCTAGAAAAGTGGCTGTGAATCAGGAGGATAAGGCCCTGGTGCAGAGGGACAGCCCTAGAGTGATTTTGAACTTCCCTTATAGATTTCTCCAAGGAGTTGATCAGATAATGAGGAAAGCCAATAATGTTATTTCTACGAAAATGATTCAGAAAAATCAAATGCTTGTGAGGAATAGTCACATATCTTCCTTCAAGGGTAACATACCTTAACACCATTTTGGCAAGTTCATTAAAAGGAACAGGGATCGACTCCACCTTGAGGCCAGCTGTTACGAATCAAGATTCTCTCCCTCATCTAGAAATTTCTTGGTTTCCACCTCCCTGTCGACCTTCTTATTGAATAATTTTGTGCCTTCCAGGCTGAGACCTG
Source organism: Taxus chinensis (assembly GCA_019776745.2). Classification (NCBI taxonomy): domain Eukaryota; kingdom Viridiplantae; phylum Streptophyta; class Pinopsida; order Cupressales; family Taxaceae; genus Taxus; species Taxus chinensis. The sequence continues at coordinate 563,344,026 of CM034155.1, read as the reverse complement.
TGATCTGAGCTATGAGCTCTTCTGTAATTTCCATTTTCATGTTACTATACTTGATAATTCTGTTCTTCCAACCCTTGGCGAATTTGATGGAGATGTCTTGGTCGAAGCCTTGAATCCTCTCAATGAAATTCGACAGGCCCCCGATTTGCAGGTACTCCCAAAGCTTCGTGTTCTCTTTCCACTCAAGATTGTGGTCGGCTCGGTTTTGCATGGCGGACCCCCCATGTCTCCTCTGTTCTTATTCTTGTTTTCAACGATAAAAAAGCTTGCAATGTGCGGAACAGGCCGAGCGGTGTTTTTGGTATTTGAATTTGTTCTTCCCGTGAAAGCCGGCTTAATTATAATGCTAAATTTTTTATTATTGCCCCGCTCCCCAACTTTCCTCCCATGCCAAGAAATGATGGCAATCCAGCCCGCACAAATCGCAACAATCATCCAAATCTTTTGTGATGTCATCATCATGTACTTGGGGATCCACACCTTAGTATCTAAAATACAGCCGTTAGTCATGATTTTTATTGCCATGAAGATCAATGATGATGGATTTATCGACATGAGCAGGTAGAACGTCCCCGCCAATCCAAGTTTGAAAGGAATTACTAACACCTAAGTTAGCCAAACTATCGGCAACCCTGTTTCCTTCCCAATAAGTATGGGTGATGTGAACATTAGCAAAGCTTTTGCATATATCTATAGCTTCCTCAATATAATCCCTGATAGACCAGCTGGGGTGTTGATTTTTGTTCAGAAGATTTATAATATTTAGAGAATCACCTTCAATTATGATATTTTGAATATTACAATCTCTGGCAAGTCTAATACCCCAGAGAGCCGCCATGGCTTCAGAATAATGATTAGTCTGTCTTCCCATTCTTCCAGAAAAAGCAGCAACATAGCAGCCTCTTTGATCCCTGATGATGCCCCCACCACCAGAGTCACCTGGATTTCCTTTTGAGGCCCCATCAAAATTTAACTTGTGCCAATCAGTGGGGGGTTTAATCCATCGGACTATGTTTCTGTCAGTACCGTTTTTATTTCTGTTGATAGTGGCTATATTCCATTCAGTCAGAATGCATTCTTCATTCTCTGGGTAGAGTCTATTTTAGGGGGTTTAAATCTAGCAATATTATCTTACACAGTAATGATTATTTCCTTATAAACTTTGTTGCAAGCCTGTCTATTGCTTCTGAAAATACTATCATTACGAGCCTTCTAGATTCTCCATATAGTGTGTGGCAGAACAAGTTGGCATAGTCTTTTCACCATGTAATGTTTAAATGGAGAGCTCCATTGCTCCCAAGTCTGAAGGCAAGTAAGGGGAAAAATCCATCTCAGATTGAATTTTGCAAAAATAAGCTGCCAAATTTGGAAGCATCTCACAATGGAGGAATAAATGTTTTATATCTTCAGCCTCTTGCTGACACATGCAACATCTATTAGGCATGATGAATCCCTTCTTAATGAGGTTATCATTAGTTAGGATTTTTCCATTAATAACTAGACACCAAAAGAAGTTCACTCTAGGGGTTAGCTCTGGCATCCACAACTTGTGCCACTTGATTGTGCCACATTACATTACCCATTACTATAGGGCCAAAAACTGTTAAAATTGTCTTCTTCGTACGTCATGCAAGTCGTTACTTCTACTGTACATCATTATCTTAAATTCATACATGATGACACAAAATATACTATTTTTCGTGGTCATGATCCATTCCAATATTGTGATCGAGCTCCTGATACTAGTCTCCCTATTCCATGCATTGATATTACTAATGATCCTCAACCTATGGATGAACCACCTCATTTTCCACCACTTGAAGGTGTTATTTGTGTGATAGATGTAGTTTCTTCTGCTATATCACCTCCATGTGCTACTACCGCTGCTATGATTCTTTATCAGGTGCCTATCCATTCTTTAGATGTCGCTCTATCTACTACACCTTCACATGCACCTCACTCATTAACACGCCAACCTTTCACATGTACAAATTTCATGAATGCTTCATATTGGGGGCATATTCCATTTGATCCTACTTGCGATGACATTGTATGTACACATGAGGGTTTGATTTGATTAGGCTTTGCTTTCGAGGACCTCTATCATCCACCACACGCTCCTCATCTTTATCATGGGTTTGTTTGCATCACTATCACTTATATCCTATGTTTCTTTGACATTACCATTTTCCTTGGATGTGATCCTCAATCTATACCACTTATATTAGGAAAATCATGGTTTGATCACAATGGGGGTACTCTAGATTCTGACCATACAAATATCTCATTTCCTATGCCCTTTGGACGTGTCTTCATTTACAAAAGTTAATTTCTTGGTTATATGCAAAATCTCACTCTGTGGTATGCACATGGGTGCCCCTTAACACCTTTTAATGATGAGGAATATTCCATGGGTATGTATAATTTATGCCTCAATGGCTCATTACGTGATCAATCTGACACTATTGCTTACCAAGTCTCTAATTCTTATCCATTAGAATTTGACCCAGAAAATGACAATCTTTTAGATGACATTACATAATTACATTCTTCATATTACACACTAGGGGGGCATAGCATCCATACATCCTCCCCCATCTTAGCATCAACATATCTCTCATCTTTGCATTATCATACATCAATATCCTAACATGCACATACTCATCATAAACATTGTCATTACCCGATGACACACTCTTGTAATTTAGTTCACACTTGACTGTTGAGGGCATCCTACACACATGAACCCCACACACTGCACAATAAAAACTACACATTATGTCTCTTCACATATATTACAGTACATATCACATTTTTCATACTACATCTTCAAGATACTCTACATCCTTCGTATTTCTACATTCACACATCTACGCATCAGACATACCATACAAGTATTCATCACACTCCTATTGTTTATGATTTTATCGTTACACACTACTAATCATACATACTACATAATGTGCACTTCACATTATGAGTCTATCTAAACATCTTACATTGTATTATATTCATTGTATATCACACATTTTACACACTACATTGTCACCTTTCATCATCGCATATACACATATTCTTCTACGTGTTACACTCATTACCTGATGATGCACTCTAGTCTCATGGTCCATACTAGACTGTTGAGGGTATACATTAAAAATGGACCTCATCACATTTGCACATTCATCATTCAACCTTCTATCATGTGACACTCCTAGGTTAGTGACATACGCTATGGGATAAATGGTCACCTATTCCATCATGTTGTAGTGGTATACGCTTTGGGATACATCATCACTCCCTCTATTCATCTTGTAGTGGTATTCAATTTAGGATACATCACCACTCCCTCTATTCATCTTGTAGTGATATACGTTTTAGGTTAAATCATCACTCATTATATCATCTTGTCATGATATATGCTTCGGCTATAGGGTCACATGCACATCATCTCTAGGTCACATATCATCAACACACATACACACTCATCACAACGCACTCCAAACAACACACAATTCGACCATTTATTGATGATACACTCCCATTTATGGTTCATTCTTGACTGTTGAGTGGGTAAAAAAAGGAACCTCACTGCATACAACTCCATTCACTTGGGGGGAATGTGATGTAGCCTAGAGTTTACCAGAATACACCCTAGTCACGCTGGCACATCACTCACCCTAGACTTGCGCTCACTCGAAGCACAAAGGTACCAGGTCCCTCTTTAGGGTTGTTATAGCAGGATGTTAGCATGATGAAGGAAGAAACATATAGATCCATAACTAATCCACCATTCTACAATGCATGCTACATTCATATCTATGAAAGAACAAGATTAAACAGATAATCATGATTGAATCAATAACATGCACTACTCAATTACACATAGGAATGACACTTAGATTCAGCCAATATATTCCATCTATTAATAAACACATAAGCTCCTTACAATAATGTCAATCTATACCAATGCACAAATGGATCTGATACAGTAATCCAATCATATGCATATATCTCTATACCTTCATACATCCATCTCTCCACTGTGTATACATTCTACTATGTGATTCTTCACATCATATATATATATATATAGGGTGGGGACTTTCCCTTCACCACTTATCTATTCCAGAAATAGGCCACATGCTATTAATAGCCACATGCCATTTACAGGCATAGCCACACATGCAAGTGTGCTATCTATAGACCTCTTACAGTTAACTAAAGTGACAATCCTATTCCTAGCTCATCTCCATGCAAAACACTTCGATCTGATCCTCAAAAGATATACAATGCATGGTGTGCACATCTTTGCATCGTTGGTGTGTTCCGCATGCCATCTTCTAAAAATAGGTCTTCATGCTCAAAATCAGCTAAGTCCTAAATGTTGAACTTGCCCTCCACACGCAAGTGCTCTTCCTGTCCCTCAGTGCCCTTAAATCCTAGCCTTCTCTCCTGTGCAGAATTCTTGTGTGATCTCTAACAAGTATTCTCTGTTCAACATTACCCCACACTAATCTCATTGTCATCCCGACAATGGGTATTTTCAAAAATTGAAGTAAAGAATATAAGAATGGAAAGAATAAGAATGAAAGAATGTAGATAAATAAAGAATTTTTATGAGGCTATGAGGCAGCCTCCTTTGTATCAGTTTGAAGTATCAACTCTAGATACTCCTCCTTTATTTCAGCCTCCAAGGTCTGCCATTCAGCGAGTGCTTGTTCTACTTTTCTGGAATGTCCATAGAAATGGATTCTAATTCATCCCTCAAAATCTCTCCTTTTTCATTTTGTAGAACCAACACAATGCTGGACATTGATGTCATTCTTCCTTCTAGAAGATCCATCTTCTTATTTCCTTTTGAGTCTTATGCTGCAACTCACGCCTTCTTGGGTGTCATTTTTACTTTTTGGACCTTGTTTTCTTCTAATCCTTTGTATTTATCCTTGCTTCAATACTCAAGCATTCTAACAATGTGTGATTTCAGCATCAATCCTAGCCTTTACTCTGATTCCTTGGCAGCATGCCCTAGGTGAAATTACATGCCCCTGTGGTAACTCCAAGTGTGGCTCTCTGTCATCCCCAATTTTTGCTGGTGAAACCCTTCACCACCGGGGACACAAGCTTCTTCTACACAATGTGCAGATTATTCTTCATCAGGTGACTAGTTACACCTCCTCTCGCACCTTAACCAACACATCACTCAGCTCTTCGCACTTAACTTCTTTCAAATACTCTTAATTATCTTAGTCACAATGGTAAAAATGAATCTACATCCCATCCTTATATAATTTTTCAAATTTTGATGCATTTATTACTCCTTCACCTACCAAATATCCCCTCATTCATTGACCAAATTCTTTCATTCTGCACGGTACATCTTCATGCCCCAGCTATAACCTTCTAGCATGCCTTCCTACCCTCTGGTCATAGACTTCTCTTCAGCACATGCCCTTGCACCTGAGTACCTCATCACTGTACCTTCTCCTGGTAGTTATCATGGCCTCTGCTTACCTCGCGTTATATTTTCCTTTTATTCATCTCCATCCTTGGTCACTTTTGAGAAGCAATCTTCTTTTGACTTAAAGCACACCATAGTAGCTTATTCCTTTCACCTTTCAATTCCCACAGTCTTTTACTTGGATAACTACAACCACCCCACACTAAAATATGTGCAGTCCTCTACACATAAACATTCTTCACATAGTAATTAGCTTCATGCATGCAAGCACGCACTTATTACACAAGAACAACAACTAAATTGACAAAGCATAGTGACAATGAAGGAAATACGTTAAGGAAATACATAATGAAAACCTAATCTAAATGGTAATACTACCTTATTACAAACACCAAGAATACTTATTTATAGTAGGGCTTCAGCCTACTCCCGTTAAAGTAACTAGGTAGCCATGTTCCATCAAGTGCTTCTAATTGGAGAGCACCTGATTCAAGTATGTTAGTGATGACATACGGCCCCAACCAATGTACTTTGAGCTTTCTTGGATGGCGCAAGAACTTAGAGCCATAAAGAAGTACCATTTGTCCAATCTCAAACTTCTTATCCCTTATGTTTTTGTCATGCCATGCTTTCTGCCTGGCCTTTTCCTACTTCTGACTCCACCGTGCTATGGCTTGTCACTCATCTAGTTGAATCATTTTCTCAATATGCTCTTCTAAAGCTTGCTCATCAGCTAGACCTCTAGCGTGCACAATGCATAAAGAAGGTAACATATATTCTATAGGGAGAATGAATTCTGTGAAAGCACCAACGGAAACGGTGTGGATTTGTTCAATCTTTGTTCTATATGCCCAAAGAACAGCTGACACTTTGTCTTCTTGTTGAAATCCTTAGCAGTTCCATTTTCCTGATGATAGGGTGGAGTTTTATGGTGTGCAACTATAAACTCATCTAATAGGATCTTGATTGTCTCATTCAAGAAGTGTGTACCCCTATGACAAGCTTAAAGGAAATCCATATCTTGTAAGAACATTCTCCTAGATAGATGGCCTCCTTAGGCTCAAGCCTTCAAACCTATATTCACCTTCTTTGTCTTCATGGGTTCATGATAGGCATGTGTATCCTTTTCTGCACTGTCCAAGACCTCGCACACCCCTTGTGAATGTTCAATATCCAGGTTCTCAACTTCCTCATCATCCACGATGTAAACCATCTTTCCTTTCTCTTTCTCAAGGCAAGTGCGTTCAAGTATCATGAAGTCTTTCTTCTTCCTTTTCAAAATGTGCTCTCTAGACTCTGTCTCACCAATTAATTCATGAATATGCTCTTCTTACTTTTGCACTATCTCCCATAGTTAAGTGCTTGACAAATTTTAATGCCTCTTCTATTGGAGGTTGGGAAGAAAAGTAGTCAAAGGTCTAGATCATTCCTGTAGTCAAATTTTTCTAGTTTCTAGTCTCTCAATGTAGTTCTGCATATACATACCATGCACATGTGCATCCTTGTAGAGTAGAGTACAATCTATGCACCCAGAGTGAAGGTGGTAATGCTTCTTGTCCTGTTGTCTAGATTCTCTCACACTGCTAAATGTGATGCTGAATAGGTTGATCACCATGATAAGTGCAGATCTGCATAGGTGCATTGTTCCTTACAAACCTAATAGATAAAGTGATTCAATCTCTTCCCATTCTATAAGATTATCTTTGTGGACTACCCACCAGTGCATTGTTGTCCCTCGCAAGGTATATACTAACATATCTCTTCTCTTAATTTAATCTGTCCACTATGTTTCCATGGCTTTCAAAAATACAGGAAGATCTTCTGCCCCTGTATACCAAGGTACTGTGCTACCTATCTGTCAAACCGAACAAAGTCCATTCTTGCACACAACCACGCTTTTTACCTCACACCCTACTAGTTCATATGTACCATGAGCCCAATTTTCACAAGAAATACTCATAGTATCACTAATAGAATGAGAATCCTCCCACTATAGGATGCCTTCCTTTGATGGCTCATTGACCTCTGGGTCCTGAATAACATACATAAATTCTGTTTAAGTCCTCCTCACTTAGAGGCTCAACATATGGTGTAGACTTCCCATCTGTCAAAGGTATCACAACTCTTTCCTCCTTATTCTCAAAGCTGATATACCCCTTATTGAATCTCAAGTCAACATTATTCACATAACACCAAGGGCATCCAAGAAAGGATGGAAAATTATCTGCTTCTGCAAGTGCTAATACCTCAAAATCCCTAGTGAACTTGGCCCCTTGTATAGTTATAGATGCATCCTTCAAAACTCCTATGGGAGTGGCCTTAGTCCTAGTTTTCCATAAACAACACATTAGATGATGGCTGCAATGGAGGCCTCCCCATTTGTACCCATGCATCTAATGTAAGCACATTTACTTCCGCACCTGTATCAATCAATATGTTGCTCAACAACCATCCATCTACAACAGCATTCAGAGTAATTTCCTTGTCATAGTCAATGCTATCAAGGGGAAGATTTGTATGTAGGATATGTCGTCCTAGTCTCAATACTTGCACGTGGAGTGTTCCCTTTTAACCAACTTCCTAATAGTGGAATAATGTTCTCCTAGTGCAACATTTTGCACACTTCTCTTAGATCATCGATATCAGTTTGGACTGTCTCTGATGCTTTCTTCTGCTCCTTTAAGTACTGTATCTCACCCTGAAGATTCCTTAGCACTTCCATGGTATCCTAGTAAACTTCCTTCTGATGAGCAGGATCTGGGTACCTTGCATGTAAAACCTCCTCCTTGGTGATCGTAGGCTTTTGGTGCAATGCCTCTCTTGTGTGCATGCTGCTTCAGCTCATGTAGTAATCTTCACAGTTAATGCCTCAGGTCCTTTTGGTGCTATCTTGGGCATCCACTGATCTTCTACCATGCACTAGATTCTAACCATCCTAACGCACCTTTGTTTTCTTGCTTATGTTACTTACTCAGATGCTCATATAAGTCTGGGCACTCTTCATAGCTATGGTTCTTTCCACAAAAAGAACATGTAATATTCTGAGGACATTCACACCTGTAGTGGTCAAGGAGATCCACACGTATAACATGTTCCATGAGGGAACTCACCTCTTCCTCCACCACGGCCTCATCCTCCATATCCACCATGATATCCACGTCCCCTTCCACGAACCTCCTTCAAAACACCCCTCATTCCTATCATAGCGTGTTTGATTATGATCTCAATCATGGTGCTCATTCTTACCCTTAGAATTATCTGTTACACTTGTCTATCATACCCCAATGTCTATAGCATCCTGGATCTGACCAATCAACCGACAATCTTCAGTATCATGGGTCATGGACTGGAAAATTTTTAGCAAAAGCAAGATACATTCTTCCTTATCACGTGCTGTAACAAAGGACAGTGACTAGCATCATGATTCAAATGATAGATCTCATAATCCAATAGTAATGAGTGTACAGATCTGGGAGGACAACTATCCTTGGTGTGACCTTCCACTTCACAATCTGTACACCAAATTCCTGAGCACGTTTCATGGGCTGAATTTGTTGATAGCTTCTCTAACTACTTTTCCATAGCTGCAATCTGTGCCTCTAAGAATGGACTAACGCCAGTGTCAATGCTCCCAACTACCTCAGCATGCAAAGCTTCTTCCAGTGCTTCACGCATAGATTAGTGTATGTCTTATGTGACAGTTCCTTCTAAATGGTGTAATCAATCCTCCAACAAACCATTGTGCATGTTGGTTTGCATGAATATCATAAGATAGATTAGATAGAAGTGTCTTAAAATGGGCATCATACTCACATACACTCTCAGTAGTGCCTTGCTTGATATCCTTGAGCGCACTAATACTCTTTTGCTCAAACTCGGGGATATGGAACTCTTTCAAGAAAGCATTCTTTAATGCTGCATAATCCACACAAGTTTGATCAGGGTCAAACTTCCTATACCAGATGTGTGCACGTCCCTGTAATGTAGTAGCAAATTGACTTTCCTTACACTCAAAGCCATGATCCCTTTAGCGTGCCACAATATCTCACACATATGCACATGTTCAGTAGCATCCTCTATGCCTCTATACTCTGGGAGATGAAGAGACATCTCCATATAGATATTTTTTGGTTGCTACAGACCTTGACCACCTGATCCAGAACCTCCTATGTTTCCCTCTGCCTCTAAAACCACCAGATCCACCAGAACTAGAACCACCTATACCTCTTGATCCTCCACCTGTAGCTGGAATAGGACCTGTAGATGTACTCCCCTGTGCTCTGACAATAGTACTATACTGAACCCCTACAGTCTGTGAGGTAGTTCCACTTCCAGAGGTGAATCCAACATTCTGCACGCTCACATTCTATGTAGATGATGTGCCTAAGAATGTTCCTCCAAATAACATTGAAGTCGTCTATCCTTCCATTGATGTACTTGCTCCCTAACTTACTCCTTCTCTCCTACTTCCCAAGTTAGCTTGTTGGTTACTTGTCATACTAGATACTGAAAAACCAAGCACAAGGGCTAGGTCACCAGGTGGATTAAGATGTGCACCCGTGACCTAGGTAGTCTCTGTTGACACTTCTGTGTGAGGCCAAGGGGGGATATCTATCATGTTTTCCAAGATGGGGGAGTTCCTGATGCTCTATCTCCATGTCTTCTACGTGAGCTTTAAATCCTTCACGAGTCCATCTCTCTCCTCAATGCCATACTTTCTGCAATGGAACGTTGCTTCTCTATCTCCCTCTCGCATGGTTCATTATACTTAAGCCACACTCTCCTCTCTCTACCTCTCTCCTGCTAGGTCTACCATCTTTCACCAAACCTGTTCCTGCCCTCACGTGTGGTGAAGTTTAGTTAGCCATGAGTTTACTCTCTAGGTTCAAAGTTACCATCAAGATCTTGATTGCCAGTGGAATACCTTACAAATATACTCCTCTTGGATACCAAAAAAATGGAATTCAGCTACCTCTGGGCAAGAATATATCAAAATTGAATATTCTAGAATATAACTGTTTAGAACACCACAAAACCACGTATCCACAACGCGAGTCCAGATCAGAATCAGCATCATAAAGGGCCTAAAATTCTTCATGTGTCCAAACAAGTGCACGATACCTCCAATTCCACTGAGATGCATAAGTAGTAAGCCACTCATATAGTTCTACTAGGAAAGATAATGAAAAATATCTCATATAGGTTGTCATACAGATTTTGTTCTACCCAAGTGCGTGTGTTAAACTCAGATCCAATACTAACTGCCATGCATATTCTTCCTCTAGATCATGTATCCACTCCTCAATACTTTCTAGAGTTAACTGGTACGTCTTCATCGTGAACCATCCTGAAAAACAACTGAAAAAGAGGTCCCAGAAATGGAACCAATGATGCAGCCTAGAATTTACCAGATAACACCCTAGACGCGCGGGTACATCACTCAGCCTAGACTAAGTGCTCACCCGAAGCACGCAAAGGTACCAAGTCCCTCTTTAGGGTTGTTGTAGTAGGATGTTAGCGTGATGAAGGAAGAAACATATAGATCCATAACTAATCCATCATTCTACAATGCATGCTACATTTAGATCTATGAAAGAACAAGCTTAAACAATCATCATGATTGAATCAAGAACATGCACTACTCAATTACACACATGAATGAAACTTAGGTTCGGTCAATATCTTCCATCTATTAATAAACACATAATCTCCTTACAATAATGTCAATTTATACCAATGTGTGCATGGATATGATACAGTAATCCAATCATGTGTGCATACCTCTATACCTTCATACATCCATCTCTCTTTTTGTATGTCTATTTTACTATGTTCTTCATATCATATATATAGGGTGGGGACTTTCCCTTCACTGCTTATCTATTCTAGAAATAGGCCGCATGCTATTAATAACCCACACATCATTTACAGGCATAGCCACACATACAAGTGTGGTATCTATAGAACTCTTATAGTTAACTAAAGTGACAATCCTATTCTTAGCTCATCTCCATGCAAAATGCTTTGATCCGATCCTCCAAAGATAGACAATGCGTGGCATGCACATCTCTGCATCATTGGTCTTCATGCTAAAAATTGGCCTGAGTCCTGAATGTTGAACTTGCCCTCTGCGCATGGGTTCTTCATGTCCCTCCATGCCTTTGATCATGGCCTTCTCTCCCACGCAGACTTCTTGTGTGATCTCTAACAAGTATTCTCTGATCAACAAGTCTTTTACATGCAGCATGGATGCGTAGATACTACAAGTCCCACAATAGCTATTGGGGGCATCCACATTCGTATAGTAGAGGTGTTATTGTTTAGTTTTGTATTTAACACCCTAATTTATGGCTTATACATGCTTTTGACATATGGGTTATCTTTCTAACATGCTACTGGGTGCTTCATGTGCAACATTTGTTTTGTAGTCTTACTTGGTTCCATGGATATCTATTGTTTATACTTGTTTTTTATTGTTTTCTATTGTGTGTGGGCCTTGCCCTTTGTTTGGTGTGCACACTTGTTTGTTTATATGCAGGCACTATGTCTTTGAGTGTCTTGTGACACCGTGAGTGGTGTCCCATGTTTGTAACCCACTTTTCGCAGTCTATGTCTAGATTCTTGTGTGTTTGCTTGCATTCTAACTTACACATTGTCTATGTAGCTTACACTTGTTTTCTCTATACATGTTTGTTTGTACTAACACTTGTTTTTCCTAGCCACTTATTTCTATGTGCCTTGGTTTCTACCAAACACATTCCCTTCCCCCTGTAGGGAAGAATTATTGTTAACACAGTTGGTCCTCTTTTGGAGCCACATTATCTTGTCCGTGACGTTGCATGCACCCCTAAAGAGTGGGAATCATTTGGGGTTTACACACTACACAATGTAGTATTGGTACAATTCAGTTTTTAGTTTTCATCCATGACACAATGGGTTATACAGCGAGTGGGTCTAGACCAGTCTATGGAACTCTGATACACATCAGATTTTACATGACATGTTGTCCTTAGCATTCTTGGGAGCAGTTACAGGTTGGAGGATACATCGATCTTTCCTACCTACACTACTTCGGCTATCGGCATCGGGTCACCCAAAAAACCAAGCAGTACAAAGATCTCTTCATATTCTCAGGGAAGCAATTATAATTTTTAGAATAACACACCTTTCTCCCTACACTTCTTTGACCACAGTGGCGTGAGATCACCAAAAAAACTCGCACTTCAACGATAGTTATAGGATATCCTTTTTACCACCTTTTTCTCATCATAGATCAAGTGCACATGTTCCTTTTTCATTTTCATACTTTCATTTCATGTTTTTTACGACATTTCACAGACTCTTGTTACAGTGTGTTTATATATGTGGTTTTTACATATATACATGCGTATTTGACTACTTTATCATTTTCTCCTTTGCAAGTATGTCTATATGGGAAGCAAGCAGTCAACAACAACAACAACGTCAACAAAAACACCTCACCCAATATGTACGTACATCACACACATTGGTAGCTACACATGTGCTTCCGCCTTAGGTTCACTCTCGTGCTTCCGCCTTAGGTTCACTCTCATCACTTTTTACACTTTTACATCTTTAGTCTCCACACTCCATCTTTTTGTCACTCCATACGTTGTTTAGTCCTTCGACACACTTTTCTACAACACTCTACATGGATATCAAGTACGCATCTCTATCTACTTTATGTTACCGCATTTTGCTCACCAACATAAAGTGGGGGCAAATGTAGTCACTAAATCATGCAATTTTTACTACTATTCATATGGTTTTTGAGTGAAGAAAGCACTTATTAACCCATGTCCTTTAGTCATTTTAATTTTCTTTCAGTCGTCACTTACGATATTCTACATGTACTTTCCTAGTCTATTTTTTCATTTTACATTCATCCCACTCTGACAGGGGTGCCCCAAGCACCCTGGTCCCCTTTGGGTGCCTTGATCATCTTTGTACTTTGCTTTTATCTTTTAGGCACTTTCCAGCCATTTTAGCTTTCCATATTTTTAGTGGTCAACATTTTTGGGGTTAATTATGAAATTAGAATAAGATAACCATATAAATATAAAGTTATGAGACCATAATGAGGGACCAAGCACTAAGCAGTACTACCACCACCTAAGGTTACATCCATCAAAATCTTATACTATTCCATGTGCATCCATCTAGATCCATCACAAGGGACACAAGGTTGGTTTTATTCATCACACTTCATAGGAGGGGAGTTAATTTTATTCCATGCACCATCTATTTACATTTTACATCTAGTTATTACACGCTGCTCACAAAGTGCGACTGGAATAAGATCACCTTGGGCACAATTTACACACACACCTAGAACTACATTAGGTCTAAGATGCAGTGCAACACTTAGTGATAAGTCCATCCATTTGGAAGCTGAGGACAGTTTGACCCCTTCATATGCATCTTTTTTTTTTACATTTTTGATGCTTTTTCTGGGGTTTTACAAGTGTTTCCTCCATCTTTGTTTCACAACAAAATCCAACAACGTTCAGTGACATACACATGATAAGAATCAAGGACAAGTGATCAATCAACGACACTTCCGAGGAGGTTTCCTGGTCATTCCTACAGACTAGGGCACCTAGATCTCATACCAGGGCACCCCAGGCACCTCCTTCCTTCTCCAAGCACCCCGGTATACTTAGATAGCTCAGATATGAACTTTTTTGAGCCTCAGTGTGGTCGTTTCCTTCTCATTTCCAGCTGGTCTCCACTGCAACACAGTCCGCACACATCTATGAATTAGCTAAGGAATTCTTAACCCTCTTTGCACATTAGGGTTTCACATTGTATTTCTTAGATTGCTAGGGTCATTTCCTTTATTTATTTATTTGTTATTTACTGGTTTACATAACATCAAATTAAACTAAATTAGACTACCATGATTCCATTTTAGTTTAATCAGCATAACCTAAACTTGAAAAATGAGGACGATCATCAACTTGTATTGGGTTAGATATACCTTGGTTGTTCTTACCAAATCCATTCCCATTAAATCTCATTTTAATTAACAATTTAGATCTAATTCCCTTTGTGTGCTTTTCAAAATAACTTAAAACAATAATTAAATTTGACTTTGAATGGGAAGAGGAATCAAATGGTGAAATACTTACAGTGCATTCATCTGTCATGGTTTCTACATATGTAGTGGAAGAAACATCCTTCTTTAGTTCACCACACTGCAAGACCATCAAGAGCTCCTCCTTGGATTCAAGCTCTAATTTCAAGCGTTCCATTTTTTCCTCAAGGGAAAACAACTTGCACCTCAGGACTATGTTTTCTTTCTAAATTTATCTATCTGTGCTTTCTAGTTCTTCCATCCTCTCTTATTTCAAGGCTTTTCCCATGGCTTCCTACAACACCTTTACTTCAAAACTCTACACACTACAAATAGAAGATCAACAAGCCCAAATTACAAAACCAAACTGAAATTAAACATTGAGCTAAACTAGATCTGATACCAAAATATGATCCTTAAATATTTTTCACCCCTGGGTAGTGTTTTATATTTTATTCTGGATACTTTAAAATCTGACCAAGAGATGTTATGGATTCACTTTTGAGTGTTTTCAAATCCACTATTTCCAATTATTCTCCTATTTGATCAATTTTATTTTCACATCAACTTTCTGTGATTCAAGTGGATCAATTAAAAATCATTAACAAATGATCTTATAATCCCTAAAGTTGATCACAACCTGATTTAACAATGCATTTCAATCTGAACTATTCAATCAAATTGAATTGTGCATTCACTTTGTCTTTTTATGGATAAAGGATTCAAAAATTACAGTTGAAATGAATTTCCCATCATTTTACTTTGATTAAATCATTAAGTTCTTCATACTGAAAGGGAAAACTGATGATAAACAACAACAACTAAATCAAATAACTCCACACATTGATAATGAAGTTCACCTAGTTGGGCTACGTCTCTAGATTAACTATAAACATGAATCAATATATTAAAATATTGTTTGAAGTATAATTTTTACCATCTAAAATGATTAATAGATCATGTCACCTGCATTTAGAGCCAACTCAAATTTGAAGACTCTGCATTTTTCCAGAAAATTTTCCCCAAATCTATTTGTGGCTCTGCAAGGATCTCCAAAGTACGTTTATCCATGAAACTGAGCCAAAAAAACTCTTCCTCCAAGAAAATTACAACACTTCATGGAAAACAGAAGACACCATTTTCTTTATCTCGGAATTCAGAACAACTTTTTAGTTCTAGCCGAAGACTGAAAATGTCTCTCTAAGTGTCTCAAAAAAATTATTTTTAAAAAAAAATCATGTTTTGTTCCAATACACAGTCTGTAGGAAAAACTTGTTTAAATATAAATGAGCTCATTTTATTACTTTCTGAGCTCTTTTGGTGGGTCAATAGAGTTAAATGTTTCTAACTGGGTGGTTAGGGGGTCAAACCTCTCTAACCACCTCCACCGCATTATTTACTAATGTGGGTACAAAATCCCACATTCACCATGTAGGGGGGATTGAATTGTTTAAAAATAGGCAAGTCTACCTATTACCTTGTGGTTGCAGCCATGCATATCCCACTTTTTTTTCCCATGTATATGGTTGGTGGTTTGTTTAGCCATGTATGTGGTGGGTGGCAGGGTTGGTTTGCCACATAAATAGGTCGGTGTGTGGTTTTTTGGCATGACACGTTATGTCGGGCTATTTTGTTGGAACATTGAGTTGATGGATGATTTGCAGTGGATAAGGCCCGATATGTGGGAAATTCAACCGAGAAATGTGTTTAATTGTTAATTAGCTCATGTGAGCTAGACCCAAATACACTTGACCCTACATAACATAATATCAATGCCCTACAATAATAATCCCACATTCATCCCTTAGATGCATAAAATGACATATATGGGTAAGTGCAGCAACTTGGTGGACAAAAAAGGGATCATAAGTGGACGTCATATTACAAAAAATAGCGAAATCTCAACTTGTAGGGATTATTAGCAATATATGCACTCAAAATTAGAAAAAATTATATAAATATGAATCGTAGAATTCGGAATCTAGTTTCTAAACTACTGATTTTTTTTAAAAAGGGACAATTTTAGCTATATTAAACACTTAAAATTATATGACTTGGTTTTTTTTTTTTTAAACCTATAAGATTGTAGTCCATTTGCCCGCGATTTGGATGACCAAATCTTGTTATTTTTTTTTATTTGGTGAAAAGCTAGATGTAGTTGTCTATCTTGGGATGGATTTTATTTTGTATTTTTTCGAGCAATATTTTTTATTTATGATTTTTTCCGTGAAAGTGATCTGAAAAGATTTAGAAAACGGAGCGCTTTCCGTTTGCCTGCCATAACTATATAAAAAAATATCAAAATCAAATATATGTTTTTTAAAACGTGTATATAATTTCTCTACGCTTGGGATGGTATAATTTTTATCACATTTTGATAAGCGAAACAAAAGTTGCAGTCTTAAACATAGACATGAACATTCGCGGGAAAAAATGTCTTAAAGACATTGTTAGTAAAAAATTATAAAATGATATTTATCTTATTCTATTCACTTTAAAATCAATATTTCTACAAAGCTAATGTCTCCCCTACGTGATGGCACCATTTTTGTGAAATGTTTTCAGTTTTTTAGCATGGTTCAAGTCTATGAAAGAGCAAATTTGAAGTTTTTTGACCTTTTACACTTTATAATGACCTTCCATAGCTTTGGTTGGGGCAAAACAAAGATTTATCAAGCCTTAGGGTCGGATTTGATGATACAGATAGAACTGTGATCATGGGTTTTAAAACAAGAACCGGGATCGCACTTTATAAACCATGAGCATGATTTTTAAAGTGCGATCACGGTTCATAAATCATATTTACACACATCCCAATGTTCTAATTACCATGTGATTTTTACTGTTTTACTTTATTGTATGAATTACTGTGAAATTTTGTCATTTTATGCACGTTTTTCTTATCACCGGTAGCAAAACATCACAAGAGACAAGAAATGAAGTCAAAAAAGGAATTCATTAAGTAAAAAAACACAAAACTAATTAGAGGCAAACAGATTTCAAAATGTTGAGCAAATGCGGAATCTTCATGAATTAATAAGAGGTTCATCTTCAACCCCTACTATTGTAAGCAATGAGGAACCAAGTAATGTTTCTACTGTCAATGTTGAAGTTGAATTAAATACTCGTGATGAAGATGTTTTTACCGTCAATGTTGAAGAACAATTAAATTATCGTGATGTAGTAAATGTTGAAATTTAAGGAGACAATGAAAATGTGAATAAGGAAATTCAGGTTGAAACTATAGACAAGCAAAATTTGACAAAAACACCTCCTAGGATTTTCCTTAAGAAACCTAATTATTTTATTGAAATTGATGAAAACATTTTGAAACTAATAATTGACAAACTTTCTAAATGGAAAATCAGAAGAAAAGCCACTGAAATTTGGGATAATCATTTTGAAATTTTAAATGATTCCCAAATATGTCATTTGTTGGTTAGTTTGATGAAATTGATTAAAATGAGACATACATTAAACACCTTATGATTGATAATATCTAATATACGTGGTCAAACCTCTACAATTGTTGAAAACCTTCATGATGCATATCACACTGTTGGTGTCAAGAGACGCACTAGGGATAGTAATATTGTGTGTTGTGTACTTGCTACTAGTGTTGTAAGTGAATCAATAAAAAAACAACGTTTGATCACGCAAACAAGTTGAATGTTTCAAGTTAATCGAAAAACTCTAATGAAAGCAATTGAAAGACGTAATATCCTTCAATAACTCAATAACACCAATTTTTGGGCATTTTCTGCTAGAGCACCACGTAAGGACAAAGATAATTATGATGCTATAAGAGAAGTTGTTATTCAATTTTGGCATGATAACACTAGTGTTTCACCTAATACAAGAGATGTTATAAAATGGAGAGTTAGATCTACTAATCGCTAACCACATCCAAAGCATTTCTTAGATATGACTCAAACTCAATTTTTTCGTAAGATTGAACAAGAGCATCTGGAAAGTAAAATTAGTCAACATTTTTTTGAAATGTTGAAACCATTCTATGTGAAAATCAACCACGCTTACACCACTTGTTGTTGTAGGCAACATGTTGAATTTGCGATGCATTATGCTAAATTTTTACGTATTAATTCTAATTTTCATTCTGAAACTATGTTATCAGAGTGTGGAGTTCAAGTTCCACCAATATCTTCTAGGGATTTCATTCCTATGATATTTTGTGAAAAAAAAGTTGGACAATTTTTTTATAGTCAGGATTTTTTAGATGGAAGTTGTGGTACATGTGGCGGATTACCTAAATTGGAAAGTTACATCCATGAGCAAATTGAAGGTGTGATAGGACATAATTTAGTTAAGTTTGATAAATATAAATCAATTGCATACTAGTTGAAAGATGGAAAAGAGTCTAAACGGTGTGAGTTAGTTACAGAACATATGCCTGTGTTTCAATTTATGAGAAAATTTAAGGATGAAATTGTTTATGAGTATGCTAGGCATACACACAGATCTCGATGGTTGGATGAATAGTTCACGATATGTAAAGACACATTTCCTATTGGTACTATTGTTTCAGTGGTTGATTTTGCAGAGAATTACACATTGCAACCACAAATGGAGGTTTAATCACAATATTACAACTTAGTACAAGTTGCCATTTTTTGTATATAACATTGATACATTCTCCTGACAGTATAAAGAATGATCGAAACTTTTTAAGAGAGTACCACTTTTATATCAGTGATGATCGTACTGATGCTACTGAATTTGTGTAAGGATGTTTCCAATTATTTTATGGAAACTTATCTGATAGGGACATCCACTTCAAAAAACATTATATATGGTTAGATAATTACACGTCTTAGTTTAGGAATGCATGAATGTTTTATTGGATGATTAGGATGCACGTTAAGATGGGTGTGCAACATATTTGGAGTTTCACTGAGGCCGGACATGGAAAAGGAGAGCATGACGATACAGGGGCATGTGTGAAAAGAGATCTTGTAAGAGAAGAGTTGAAGTACAAAGATGGTGCTAAATTGAAAGATGCAAAGAGCATAGTGGAATGGTGTATTGAAAACATGGCTGGAGGTTCTCAAGAAAACTCCACAGTTCATAAATATTGTTGGTTGATAGAGGAACAAAAAATTTCTAACTACGAGGATTGTATGACACTCACTGGGTCCAGTGATATGCACTCATTTTGTAGCTTAGATGCTACTTTGTGGGCCATATGGACAATAAATTTGACATGTTTTTGTGCATCTTGTATCGAATTTGTCACTGTTGAGTGTGATTCACAAGAATGGGTGGATGGATGGATTTGTAGGCCTCTAACTCTACTTCCTAGTTACCAACCTTCACAAGCATTACGACTTGTTTCTGTAGATGAAGTTGCAACATCTAAGGACAATGAAGAAATTTTTATTTTGGTGCGACGAGCTATTTATGGTTATTTACAATTTTTGTATTGAGTTATGTCCATTGAAATTTTAATATGTACAATTTAAATTTGAGTTGAAACCTTTGTTTTTTTAGGACATGTGTTTGTAGTTATTGCGACAAAAGACAATGAAGAAGGAACAAACTATTTTGTATGTTGTTGCATCAAGGAAAGAATGAAGTTGACTTCTCCTATTATAGATGGCGAAGATATTGAGTACCCTACAGGGTCAGTGCTAGTTACTGGAACTTGGCTTCGACGGTATCCTTTAAAAAACTCCTCTGTTTGGGTGTTTGAAGACTTTGAGACACACAAGAAAATACTCTTATATTCACATCTAGGTTCTATAGATATCGAGGAAGGCCTAATAACAAGATTCTTTGCAAGGTTCGAGAGTCAGATCATGAAGCAATCACGTCTGCTATTCAAAGTAGATCCGATCCTGATGGTTCATTGGAATGAATTTATAATGCTCATGTCTCGTATATATAATTTCTTTGTTATATATAAATTTTTTTGTTAGATAAATTTAAGTTCATATATTTTATTAAATTTGTGTATTTTGTATATATCTAGAATGGTTTTGATTTGAAACTTAAATTTCTTTGACTAACACTTTTATGTGCAGGTTAGTGGTGCCAGAAAAACTTCCACCTTCACGTGGTTGGCACTGTTAGTAGAGAATTATAAATTCTCGAAGCTAAGATAAGCTTTCATTGTTTTACAAGAAAAGAGAAGCAATTAACAACGATTTATGTACCTGTGGAGGAGGTTCTTGGCTCTGGAGGAGGTAGCCCAGAAGAACCTGGAGCTTAGAGAACCAAAACGACACCTTCCCAAGTGTTTATAAGACCATCCCTACATGTGTGCATAGTCAGTTTGGTGCCATAAGCCACTGTTTGCAAAATATACCGTTTGACAGCCTTGTACTGGCTCAAACTGCACTATTTCGTGCGTTTGCAAACAATAAGTCAGCGAGAGCACCTATTGGAGAAGGAAAAAACCGAGACAGGCTATTGCAAAGGGTCCCTATGCCAAGGTGTAGGATCATACAAGACATATCTAGGTGTCGTGGAGTGCACATAGTCACCCGTCGAAGTTGAACAATTTTTTGGTCTCAGAACTCTTAAGGGACTACCCTCGAACGAGGTAGCCCAGAAACAATGATGTTGTCATGCACCAAAATGACACCTCCTCTAGCATTCACCTAGCCACCTAGATGTTTTGGCATAGTCAGTTTGGTGCCACAACCCACCGTTTGCAAACTATACCGTTTGATAGCCTTACATTGTTTCAAACTGCACTATTTGGTACATTTGCAAACAATAGGGCAGTGAGAGCATCGATTGGAGAAGGAAAAAACTGAGATAGGCTATTGTATAGGGTCCCCACGCCAAGGTATACGATCATACAAGATGTCTCTAGGTGCCACGGAGTGCACGTAGTCACCCGTCGAAGTTGAATATTTTTTTCGTCGCAAGGCTCTTAAGGGACTACGCTTGAACGATGTAGCCTAGAAGCAACGACGTTGTCATGCACCAAAATGATACCTCCTCTAGCATTTACCTAGCCACCCAGATTTTTTGGTGCAGTCAGTTTGGTGCCACGACCCACCATTTACAAAATATATCGTTTGACATCCTTACATTGTCTCAAACTACACTATTTGGCATGTTTGGAAACAATAAGGCAGCGAGAGCACCGATTGGATAAGGAAAAAACCGAGATAGGATATTGTAGAGGGTTTCTATGTCGAGGTGTAGGATTGAATGAGACATCCTTAGGTGGCATGAGTCTGCGTAGTCACCTGTCAAAGTTGAACAATTTTTTGGTCACAGGGCTCTTAAGGGACTATGCCTAAATGAAGTAGCCCGGAAGCAATGACGTTGCCATGCACAAAAATGATTCCTCCTCTAGCATTCACCTAGCCACTCAGATGTTTTTATGTAATCAGTTTGGTGCCATGAACCACCATTTGAAAAATATACCGTTTGACAGCCTTACATTGTCTCAAACTGCACTATTTGGTGCATTTACAAACAATAGGGCATCGAAAGCACTGATTAGAGAAGGAAAAAACTAAGACAGGATATTGCATAGGGTCCCTATGTTGAGGTTTAGGATTGGAAGAGACATCTCAAGGTGCCACAGAGTCCGCATAGTCACCCATCGAAGTTGAACGATTTTTTGGTCTTAGGGCTCTTAAGGGACTACGCTCGAACGAGGTAGCCTGAAAGAAACAACGTTGTCACGCACAAAAAAAACACCTCCCCTAGTGTTCACCTGGCCACCCAAACGTGTTGACATAGTTGGTTCTATTGTAGGACCCACCGTTGTCAAAATATATTGTTTGACATCCTTACATTGTCTCAAACTACACTATTTCACGCGTTTGCAAACAATAGGGCAGCGAGAGCACCGATTTGAGAAGGAAAAAACTGAGACATTCTATTGCATATGGTCCCTACACTGAGGTGTAGGATCAAACAAGATGTCCTTAGGTGCCACAGAATCTGCATAGTCACCCGTCGAAGTTGAACGGTTTTTTGGTCTCAAGGCTCTTAAGGGACTGCGCTCAAACAAGGTAGCCCGGAAGCAACAACGTTGTCACGCACCAAAATGACACCTCCTCTAGTGTTCACCTAGCCACCCAAATGTTTTAGTAGTTGGTTTGGTGCCACGACTCACTGTTTACAAAATATACCGTTTGACATCCTTACTTTGTCTCAAATTGCACTATTTTGCGCATTTACAAACAATAGGGCAGCGAGAGCACCGATTTGAGAAGGAAAAAATAGAGACATGTTATTATAGAGGGTCCCTATGTTGAGGTGTAGGATCAAACAAGAAATATTTAGGTGCCACGGATTCCATGTAGTCACTCGTCGAAGTTGAACACTTTTTTGGTCTCATGGATCTTAAGGGACTACGCTCAAACGAGGTAGCCTGCAAGAAACAACATTTTCACGCACCAAAATGACACCTCCTCTAGTGTTCACCTACACACCCATACGTTTTGGTGTAGTTGGTTCGGTGTCATGACCCATCGTTTGTAAAATATCTTGTTTGGCATCCTTACAATGTCTCAAACTACATTATTTTGTGTGTTTGCAAGCAATAAGGTAGCGAGAGCACCGATTGGAGAAGGAAAAATTTGAGACAGACTATTGCAAAGGGTGCCTACACCAAGGTTTAGGATCAGACAAGACGTCTCTAGGTTCCACGAAGTCTGCGTAGTCACCTGTCAAAGTTGAATGATTTTTTGCTCTCAGGGCTCTTTAGGGGACTACGCTCGAACGAGGTATCCCATAAGAAATGACATTGTCGCGCACCAAAAATATGCCTCCTCTAACATTCACCTAGCCACCCAGGTGTGTCGACGTAGTCGATTTAGTTCCACGACCCACCATTTGCAAATAATAGAGCAGCAAAGGCACCAATTGGAGAAGGAAAAAACTGAGATAGGATATTGTAGAGGGTCCCTATGCTAAGGTGTAGGATCAAACAAGACGTCCTTAGGTACCACAGAGTCCCCATAGTCACCCGTCAAAGTTGAATGATTTTTCGGTCTCAGGGCTCTTAAGGGACTATGCCCGAACGAGGTATCCCGGAAGCAATGACATTTTTGTGCACTGAAACAACACCTCCTCTAGTATTCACCTGGCCACTCAAACATGTCGGCACAGTCGGTTCGGTGCCATGACCCACCATTTGTAAAATATACCGTTTGACAGCCTTACACTATCTCAAACTACACTATTTAGTGCGTTTGCAAACAATAGGACAGCAAGAGCACCGATTAGAGAAGGAAAAAACTAAGAAATAATATTATAGAGGGTCCCTACACCAAGGTGTAGGATCAAACGAGATGTCTTTAGGTGCCACAGAGTCCACGTAGTCACCCGTCGAAGTTGAACAAGTTTTTGGTCTCAAAGCTTTTAAGGGACTATGCCTGAATGAGGTAGCCTGGAAGAACCGATGTTGTCACGCACTGAAATGACACGTCCTCTAGTGTTCACCTAGCCACTCGGACGTGTCGGCGTAGTCGGTTTGGTGCCATGACCCACCGTTGCAAAATATACCGTTTGACAACCTTACACTATCTTAAACTGCACTATTTCATGCGTTTGCAAATAATAGGGCAGCGAGAGAACCGATTAAAGAAGGAAAAAACTGAGACAAAATATTGTAGAGGGTCCCTACGCCAAGGTGTAGGATCTAACGAGACATCTCTAGGTGCCACGGAGTGTGCGTAGTCACCCGTTGAAATTGAATGATTTTTTTGGTCTCAGGGCTCTTAAGGGACTACGCCCGAATGAGGTAGCCCAAAAGCAACGATGTTGTCACACACTGAAATGAAGCCTCCTCTAGTGTTCCCCTGGCCATCAAGACATTTTGGTGCAGTCGGTTTTGTGCCATGACTCACCATTTACAAAATATACTGTTTGACATCCTTATATTGTCTGAAACTACATTATTTCATGCGTTTGTAAACAATAGGGCAACGAGAGCACCGATTGGAGAAGCAAAAAACCGAGATAGGATATTACAGAGGTTCCCTATGCCAAGGTGTAGGATCAAACGAGACATCCTTAGGTGCCATGGATTCCACGTAGTCATCCATCGAAGTTGAACGATTTTTTGGTCTCGGGGCTCTTAAGGGACTATGCCCAAATGAAGTAGCCCGGAAGTAATGACGGTGTCGCGTACCGACACCTCCTCTAGCATTCACCTAGCCATGTGGGTGTGTCGATGTAATCAGTTTGGTGTCACACGTCTCGAGGCATGACTTCTCACTACTCGCCTCCATTCATTTCCTAGGATAATCAAATATGGGCCTCCCTAGAGCCTGCCATGGCGTGTTCTGACACCAATCCAGGCCTCCCTAGAGCCCGCCATGATGTGAATTATTTGACAATATACATTACATACATATTTATGTGTTCTTATCTAGATTGATATGTCGTAACATATGTACAAACATCCTAAATAAATATGTAAAGAATGTTCACAAATTCCAAGTGATAATAATAATAATAATAATAATAATGGTTTTTACAGTCCACGATGCCGGGCGGCTTGTTTTTGGGTCTACAAGCGGCTTATAGCATATGGGACTACCTTGTACTCACATGCGGGAGGCAACTAACTTTGCTACAAACAAGGCGTACATACCCTACCCCCTGCAGGATTTGAACTTGTGACCTCTATTTCAAGAGCACATGTTCTTCACCATTAGGCCAACTCAGGTATTTCAGGATATATCGTTTTAAAATTCATTGAAGAACCTTGAAATTTTTTCAAATACCTTGGAATGGTAAGGATGTGAATTATTTGGCAAACCCCCTCACAAAAATGTGTATTTTGGACTAGAAGGATTGTAGGGTATACAAATAATGGGGTTTTTAAAGTGTGTGCTTAAATACAAAAACATATAGGACTTAATAGGGAAGTGAATCTACTTACGATAATCAAATCATGTATAACTTCTTAGTTGATTGGCATAACATGAAATTATAAAGAGATATTAAGGTGTATCTATTGATCAATGGGATAAGCCCTATTAATGGGATAATCTCTAAAACAATACATATTTAAATGCTTCCCTTAATTTCTTAACAATTATACCATGCAATGTTGCACCATAGTAACGTTATATTCATATATGTTGCACCATAGTTTTTTAATTTTAAATCAAACATACATATAAAACTAATATACATAGAACACACATACATAGAAGGATATCATGTGTAATGAAATCGAATCAAACATAGAAGTAATATTGTTATGAAAACCAATACATGGATATATAATGTATCAAACTAAGTCGTAACATATGTACAAACATCGCACGTCTCTAAAACAAAAATATAAGTTAATATGTGTACATCTCGAACTAAGTGTGTCATACATATAGGACCACATGCAGTCCCTTAAGGCTATATATACAATGTCCTATGAAGAATCATGAACTAGGACTAGCTGGCCCATATATATATGTGTGTGTGTGTGTGTGTGTGTGTGTGTGTGTGTGTGTGTGTACATCCAGGTCCTATGAATCTAATCATGAAACATCTTCCCTCTCTTCGCCTTGCTAGAAGTAGCATGTCCGCGACCTGGGGATGTAGTGGAGGGAAATGCCACTACAGATTTCATCCATGTGGTCCTAGGCATCTCTAAGCAGGCCTGCAACCTAACCTACACATTCATAAACAAAAAGTTTTTAACACCTTGATTTTTAAAATACATTCAAAATTTAGAAACTTAGAATGCGGGAGGCAACTAACTTTGCTACAAACAAGGCGTACATACCCTACCCCCTGCAGGATTTGAACTTGTGACCTCTATTTCTAAATTACTCTTGTTTTAGCATGCAAATAGAAATTTCTAGAAGTTGACAGTAACCGAGATCGGTTAGAGTGTGACCAACATCGGTCAAGGCAAGTTAGAACCAGTGATGGTTGGGTAGAACTGGCATTGGTTACCTGTGTAACAAGATTTTAATTAACTCTTGGGTTTTATATCTATTTTTAGCGTAAGAATAGATTTAATGAATGTAATTTCATGGCTAAGTGCCCTAAAGTCTTAAATGACTATTTAAAGCATAAAGCTAGGTTTTAGAATAAGAGGATTGATCATAATTACAAGATAATTATGAAGGAGAGAATTCTTGGGAAAAGAAGGCAAAAGCTTGAAGGAAGATGGTACTGAACATCTGAGAGGTGTGAAAGATTGAAATTATTCATTGTATATCTTTTCAAAGCTTTGGATAATAGATTGGCTTGTTTCTTGGTGGACGTAGCCCACACTAGGTAAACCATGTTAAATCTAGTGTTGATTTATGTATCTTGTTTTGTATAATTCTTCTGATAGAATATCCACTTTTATTTGCATGTATGCTTAGATCTGATATATTGTCTGTACAACCGGTGTGCTAACCCCAACAACTTGTATCAGAGCTTTGTTTGAGGGTTTTGTGTGTTGACAGATTTACTCATAGAGGGTTTTCTGATTTAGTTGGAGCTACAACAATGACAAAAGATAATAAATACAAGGTAGAGAACTTTGATGGCTGAAATTATCAATTATGGAAGATGCAGATTAATGATTATCTGTATCAGAGATATTTGTACTTACCATTGGATGAGAAGTCTAGACCTACGAAGATGACTAGTGAAGAATGGAAGATTCTTGACAAAAAGGATTTGGGATCTATAAGATTGAGCCTGGAAGCATCCGTGGCTTCCAATATTACAGAAGTGGCTTCTACGGTAGACTTAATGAAATCTCTTTCTAATTTATATGAAAAACCTAGTGCTTCAAATAAAGTTTATTTGATGAAGAAAATTTCTAGTTCTAAGATGCATGAAGGTGAATCTGCCTCTAGTCATTTGAATGATTTCTGAACTATTGTAAATCAGTTAAAATTAGTTTCAATACCATTTGATGGTGAAGTAAAAGAACTTTTATTATTATGTTCTTTGCCTAATAGTTGGGACAACTTGGTAATAGATGTTAGTAATACAACATCTGCTAATAACATTTTAAAGTTTGATGATGTGGTTAGTATAATCTTGAATGAAGAAATTTGTAGGAAAAGTATAGAGGAAACATCATCTAGAAATGCTTTGAATGTAGAAAGCAGGGGCAGGTAGAAGGAGAGATCCAAGAGTAAGAGTAATGGGAAATCAAATTCAAGGGATAGCAGATCTAAATCCAGAAGTAAGGGAATTACTTGTTGGAAATGTGGAAAGAAAGGACATGTAAAGAAATATTGTTGGTCAAATAATAAAGAGAACCAACAACCAGAAAAAGGTAAAGAGGTGAATCTTGCTGCATCAAAGGTATTGCAAGATGCTCTTATTCTTTCTTTAGATAGTAGAATTGAATCATGGGTTTTAGATTCAGGAGCTTCTTTCCATATAACCCCTAATAAGGGTTATTTTAGAAATTATGTCTAGGGAAATTTTGGGAATGTCTATTTGGGTGATGATGAACCTTGCAGTATTACTGGTAAAGGGGAATTTCATCTAAAATTGCATAATGGAAATACATGGATATTGAAAGATGTGAGGCATGTGCCAAGCCTCAAGAGGAATCTTATTTTTGCTGGGAAACTAGGTGAATCTAGTTACATGGTTACTTTTACAGGAGACTCTTGGAAATTCACCAAGGGTGCTTTTGTTGTGGCAAGAGGTAAGAAGGAAGGAACGTTATATTTATCTACTTGTATTACTAATTATTTTTTTGCATTATCTACTTCAGATTTAGATGCATGCATGTGGAATAATCGGTTAGGTCATATGAGTAAAAAAGGAATGCAAATCTTAAAGGCTAAGGGTAAGTTATCAAATTTGAGAGATTTAGATCTTGATTTCTGTGAGCATTGTATCTTTGGAAAGCAAAAGAGAGTGATATTTCTCAAATTTGGGGTAACTAAGAAGGAACATAAATTTGAGCTTGTACACTTAGATGTGTAGGGACCAGATCAAGTAGCTTCTCATGGTGGATCCCAGTATTATGTTACTTTCATTGATGATGCTACAAGAAAGGTATGGGTTTATTGTATTAAACATAAATCTAATGTTTTTGAAACTTTTAAACGATGGAAATCCCTTATTGAGAATGAATCAAATTCTAAGTTAAAGTTCGTAGATCTGACAAAGGTGGTGAATCATGTAGCAAGGATTTCAATGATTATTGTTCAGTGAATGGAATACGTAGAGAAAGAATGGTTTCAAGAACACTATAGGAGAATGGCGTTGTAGAGAGAACGAACAGGACAATCATGGAATGTGCTAGAAGTATGAGGATACATTTTGGATTACAATTGCGATTGATATAGCAGTTTATTTGATTAACTCTGGCCCTTCAAGTTCACTAGATGGATGAATACCAGAGGAAGCATGGACTAGAAAAGAGGTAGATCTTTATTTTCTTAAATTTTTTGGTTCAAAATATTTTGTACATGTTGATAGTGAAAATAGAAAAAGTTGGATGCAATATCCAAGAGGTGCACTTTCATTGGTTATGGATCTAGTGATTTCAGTTTTCATTTTTGGAATTTAAAGAATTCTAAAATTGTTAGGAGTCGTGATGTTGAATGGAATGAAAAGAGAATGTACAAGGATCAAATTTTGGTACCCAAGGATGAGAAAATTGAGAATTTTATTGATGAAAATGAAATCTCAGGTTTTAAAGAAACACCTTCAGAAATACATAGTAACCATGGTTGGTTAGCCCCTGACCGGCATCAGTTAGATGAACCACGAACGGTTACAGAGAATTAGAACTGACATCGGTTAGCAGAAGCAACTTCGGTTAAAGGTGACCATCATTGGTCACTGTAAAAAGTTGATACTAATGTCCAGGAGGTCCAGATTAACCCTCTGATACCTCAAACTCCTGTGAGAAGGTCACAAAGGGTAAGTAAACTTCCAGAAATATTTTCACCTTCTCTATTTTTTCTATTATTGACTGATAGTGGTGAACCAGAAATCTTTGAAGAAGTAATTTAGGATAAAACTTGTGTTCAGTGGGAGCATGGCATGGATGAGGAGATGAATTCTTTAGAACATAACCAAACTTGGGATTTGGTTAAATTTCCAGCAAGAAAGAGAACATCACAAAACAAGTGGGTTTACAGAATTAAGGAAGAAGAGGGTGGACAGAAAAGGTACAAGGCAAGGCTTGTAGTAAAGGTATTTGCACAAAAGGTAGGTATTGAATTTGGTGAAATATTTTCTCTTGTTGTTAAGATGACTTCTATTCGTACTATATTGAGTTTAGTTGTAGTAGAAGATTTGCATTTAGAGAAACTAGATGTGAAGATGACTTTCCTTCATGGTGATTTAGATGAAGAGATTTATATGCAGCTGTCGCTTGGGTATGAAGTCAAGGGTAAGGAGAAATTAGTGTGTAGGTTGAAAAAGATCTTATATGGGCTCAAGAAAGCTCCAAGGAAATGGTACATGAGGTTTGATAGTTTTATGCATGACCATGGTTACTTGAGATGTGAATCTGACCATTGTGTTTATTTCAAGAAGCTTGATAATGGGAGCTATATTATTTTGTTACTGTATGTAGATGATATGCTTATTGCAGGATCTAGTATGTAGGACATTGGTGAGCTTAAGAGAAAGCTAGCTCACACATTTTCAATGAAGGATCTGGGAGCTGCAAAAAAATCCTTGGCATGCAAATACATAGAGACAGGAAAAACAAGAAATTGTATTTGTCTCAGGAGGATTATAGTTACAAGATGTTAGAAAGGTTCAACATGTAGAATGCAAAACCTATTAGCACACATATGGCTGGACACTTCAAATTGAGTAAAGATCAATGTCCTTCATTACAAGAGGAGGTCAAGTACATGACACGAGTGCCATATGCTTCAACATTTAGAAGTCAAATGTATGCTATGGTTTGTACAAGACTAGACATTACACAAGTAGTGGGAGTTATGAGTAGATATATGTCTAATCTAGGTAAAGAGCATTGGAAAGCAATCTAATGGATAATCAGGTATTTGAAAGGGACATCTAGCATGCAGGTATGCTATGGAGGTTCTGATATTTCATTACATAGCTATGTTGATTCGAATATGGCTAGAGATCCGGATGGTAGGAGGAGCACTACTAGATATATTCTCATAGTAGGTGGAATGATAGTTAGCTGGATTTCAATATTACAAAAGGTTGTGGCTTTGTCTACTACAGAGGCAGAGTATGTTGCAGCTACACAGGATAGCAAGGAGATGATATGGATGAGTAGGTTCATGGAGGAATTGGGAAAGGAGAAGGATGATTGCAAGTTGTTTAGTGACAGTCAGAGTGCAATTCATTTGACAAAGAACTCAGCTTTTCATCCTAGAACGAAACACATTTAGTTGAGGTATCACTTCATATAATAGGTATTGGAAGATGGACAGTTGAATCTGGAAAATATTCATACAAGCAAGAACCCTATGGATATTCTAATGAAGCCATTAGCAAAGGAGAAGTTGGAGCTACACTCCACTTCTGTTGGTCTTTGAGTTTGAGGCTTGAGGAGGAAGAAACAAAGATAAGGATGATCCAATAATGGAACTGTACAGGTATAGTGTGTAGTAATTAATCTCCAAGTGGGAGATTTTTGAGTATGGAGCTAAATTACTCTTGTTTTAGCATGCAAATAGAAATTTTTGAAAGTTGACAGTAACCATCATTGGTTAGAGTGTGACCAACATCGGTCAGGGCAAGTTGGAACCAGTGATGGTTGGGTAGAACCGACATTGGTTACCTGTGTAACGAGATTTTAATTAACTCTTGGGTTTTATATCTATTTTTAGCATAAGAATAGATTTAATGAATGTAATTTCATGGCTAAGTGCCCTAAAGTCTTAAATAACTATTTAAAGCATAAAGCTAGGGTTTAGAATAAGAGGATTGATAATAATTACAAGATAATTGTGTAAGGAGAGAATTCTTGGGAAAAGAAGGTAAAATCTTGAAGGAAGACAATACTGAACATCTGAGAGGTGTGGAAGATTGAAAATCTTCATTGTATATCTTGTCAAAGCTTTGGATAATAGATTGGCTTGTTTCTTGGTGGACGTAGCCCACACTAGGTGAACCACGTTAAATCTGGTGTTGATTTATGTCTCTTGTTTTGTATTATTATTTTTGTATAATTTCTAATTTTATTTGCATGTATGCTTAGATCTGATATATTGTCTGTACAACTGCCAGGCTCAGACCCAAAGCATAAGCCACATGAACTTCCACAATTAGAAACAAAGTGTAAAGAGAAACTAACCTAAGTAAAAGTCACATGAAGCATGCCAGTAGCCTCAGTTCCCAGAGTAGATGATGACCTGCCAGGCTTCCTACATATAAAAAGATAAACATATATTAATATGTACATGTACATGTGCAACATTATAATAATAAAAGTGCACAATCAAATGAAATTTGAAATTTAAGTACAACTTGAAACTTACGTTTGTAACATGCCCAGCTGCAATAGCTAACATGTTGACGCTGGATGTTTCCTTCACCGACTCTTGCTATTTAAAATAAAATAAAAAAATTAG
The DNA here is from genome assembly GCA_019776745.2 of Taxus chinensis. Lineage (NCBI taxonomy): Eukaryota > Viridiplantae > Streptophyta > Pinopsida > Cupressales > Taxaceae > Taxus > Taxus chinensis. The sequence continues at coordinate 563,311,982 of CM034155.1, read as the reverse complement.
TTTTTACATGTATGTACATGACGTACAATCAAATACATATATATTAAAATCTCAAACATGAATTAAACTATTGTATACATATATTAAATATTTATTTGACATTTACCTGTGAAAGACCAAGATCCTTTGCACCATGTTGTCTACCAAAAACTACTCTTTGTTTTCATAGCCAAATTAAAAAAAAATTGACCTCATGCCCTTCGTTGGTGTTTAATCCAAATTAGAGATTCAATAAATTAGTAGAAGTCGTGCCCTAGCACTGTTTAAACCTATGTTTTGCTCATTTTGAAAAATTCCCCATTCCCCAGTCTATGCATGTAATATCCTCTTTGCAACCTTCATTTCTGATCAAAATTGTTCACTTGTTCTATGGCCTGGGTCACCAAATCATTATTCTACCTCCATGCCTCTGGTTCGTGAAGGAAATTCAAAAATTGGACTCAAAATGATTAAGTTTTCTTCTTTTGTGTATTTTCCACAGTCTGGATGATGGGCATCTTTTCCCCATAAAATTTTGACTCCAATGAAAGTAGGTACGTGGTTAGATCCTATTGGAAGAGGAGGAACGGGAATTTTGGTGAACTTAACACTTTTGGTTGCTTTTGGCAAAAATGGTAAATTTGCCCCACGGACCCGAAAAGCTGAATCGCCATTGAAAACTCTAACCTCAGTGGATGGCTCCACATGTCGCAACAACGTAACTCCATGATAGGCCAGAAAAGGTCAATTACCAAATCAATGCTAGATCACCACATGGTCAAAGGCATTGAAAATTCAACGCGAACGAGTGGGCCGACGAAGGAATTTATGTTTTTGAGCCTTTTGTAAAGAAGGCGAAAAGCTAAAAAATGATCCGCAGCCCCGATCAGGCTATAAAGGAAAAAATAAAAGTTGAAGCCCACAAGGAAACAATCAAAGGTGAAGCCCGCTGTTGAAAATTCAAAGCGGGAGAGCGGGCCGGTGGAGGAAATTATGTTTTTGAGCCTTTTTCCCAAAAAAGGTAAAATGTTTAGAAAGGAGCCGTGACCCCGTCCCCAACCAGAACGTGCTAGGTGTCCTAGTCAAATCGGAGCAGCAGGCCGACAGAGGAAATTGAGTTTTTGAGCCTTTTTCCAAAAAAGTTTAAAATGTTGAGAAAAGGGCCGCGACCCCATTTCCAATCAGAAGCAATCATGTGTCTAAGTTCAAAAGTCAAAATGGGGGTGCGTGCCAATTTGTTCCAAATTGCCAAATCTCTAAAAAATCACAAAATGTAAAGGGCCTCCCCCGTAACCGCTCTAATCCCTTCCTACCACATGGACGACCCAATTTCAAAGTTAGAGGAGCAAATCAAACAGTCTATATTTAAACTGGTAAATTGAATGTAACGGTTGCTTTACAAGATCTGGTTTTTAACCCACCATGAGCATTTTCTTCACAACAGAGGAATTTGAAAAGGCGTCATAGATTTGTAAAGTTGTAACAGTTTCTTGCAAAGAATATAATGGCTTCTCGACTTCATTCCAAGGGCTGGTGATTTAATTTCAAAAAAAACTAGAGTACTTTGTACCTGGAAAAGACAGAAAATGCCATTCTTCTTCTATTTTCTCTGCTTCCTCAAATTTCTTCCATTCTCAAGCTATGTACAAACTCTGCTCGAGCTTCAATAAGAAAATAAGGAATTTTTGCCTCCTTGATTGAGGAATTAATTGGTACTTTGTGACCAATGAGTTTCATTCGGTCTTGTAGCTTCTCCCGCGGATTTGTTTTTCTTCTGATTATAAATGCATGTAAATGAAGTTTCTAATTGATGTGTGTGGGCATCTAATATTCTACCTGTAATATTAGTTTTCCCTACCTCCATTCTCACTCCCTTTCCCTTCTTAGACAAAGTTCCTCTCTAGTGAGAAATTGCTAGCTTTGCCATAGGGATAGTGGAGTGCCCCTGCTGGATCTCTGGTCGAAAGACCACCATTGAAATCCATTTTTTCACACATGCACATACGGAAGCTACACCGTTCAAGTAGAGGGACTTAGATTCCCATAGTGTTGGCCTAAAACCCACCAATTTGTCCACAAGACAAATTTTCTCTCTAACACAACAGTTCTACAAACATTTGTCATCATCTCATCTAGAGAAAATAAATCATGTGATCCAGCAAATGATATCTTGCCTGCAGTACATACGGCACCACATGATCCACAATGGTGTGGTGCACTAGAACTGGCACCTCCACCAACATCACCAGATGCAATCTACTCACTATGTTAGGTTAGAGTGTCAGTGAGCTCCCTCAATGCATGTAGTGTGTCAATCTCCACAACCTCCTTAACTGTAGGGGGAATAACTAAAGGAAGTGGAGGTTTTGGGGCATGGGGGATCCTTGGTTGACCTACGCGTGCACTAGGTCTACTCTTTGCAGAGCCACCTCCTCGCCCATAAAAATTAGAAAAGTCAAAATAATTTGGGACCTCATTAAGCACGATCTCGCAATATAATTTCTTTAAAAAATGGAGAGGAACCTCATTGTTGTTGTATGGTGGATAATCAAAAACCATCCACCATCGGTCCCAAAAATTGTTCTTGATTCGGTCATCGTGGCACCAATGGATTGGGAACCATTTACAAGTAGCTGCGGGGAGGCATTGGTTCTTGGGTCAGTAAATAATGCACAAATGTGGTCTTTTCCATTTTTTTAATCTTTTACGGCCGCATGGGATAATTTATTTGCATACCACCACCTAAAATCACCTCTAAAGGTATTCCATCTGTCTATTTGGTTGGCTGCAGAGTCAACTTCGCCAATCAATGTTTGTAATGTGTTAGCTAAAGTCATGCGGGATGGATTTGTGGCATAATTTTGTCTTATAGTCTGAATAAAGTTCTCAATGACAATTTTATTTTGTGGGATTCTTCCAACGATATCAGCTTGTGTTCCTGCTAGTTCCGTGGGGACAGAAGGAGCCACATGAGGTGGATCTATGTTTGGAGGAGGGTTTTGAGGAATGTTTGGAGGGTTTTGAGGAATATTTTGATGGTTTGCAGGATTACGAGCTTGCCAAGTAACTTACCAAAAAAAAATTGTATACATAAACAAAAAATTGAAAAACCCATGAAAATCACAAAAAATAACCTAAAATGCAAACAAATTGATCAAAATTGAGGGCTTACCTCTTTTTCTTGGAGGCATGGTTGAAACTATCGCGATCCAGAAGTCTGAAGAGCAATTTTTAGGGGGTATTCAAAGTGCGAGTGCCAAAGGTCTAGGAGAAATCACAGTTGGAAAGGAAAAATGGGGGAAAATGAGGAGTCGCGGGTTTATTTTTTGTCTCAAAGGACCACAATCGCGGTTTCAAACCGTGATCGCGGTTTTAGGTTCAGAAATCACCAAACCTATAAAAAATAATTGGGCGAGTGCGATACCTAAATTTTAGGTTTTTATGTCCACTTAATTGTCCACCAACATGTTGCACTTACCCATATATACAATATCATTACAATTATATAGTGAAGAAATTGTGGCAAAGACACCCATCTAATAAAAAGTGTGTCGACCCTGGCTGAGGGCCCCTAGCAAGCAAATAATGGGGCCCACCCATCCATAAATGAGCGTCAACTACCAAAGTCACAAAACTAAATTTTGCTCAAATATGCATGTGCCACTAGGCGTTCCATGATTTTTCCACTTGGTGGATGTGCATGCATCCATGTCAGCTCAAACCTACGTGCAGTCCATTACTTTTTCCAGTTGGCCAAAAATTTCAGCGGACGATATCTTATGCACATGAACTCCATTTTCAGCGTTGTTTATACAGTCGAAAATCTCTCAGAATGATCTTTTATACTGTAATGGTTTATGGAGAATTTGGGAACATATGAACATGCCACAAGTAAAAAGCTAAGGCCAGAAGACATGATCCAACTCCCAACGATGCCTAAGACTCTTATGATCAGTACAGGAGGGGAGGATGTGACATAAGAATAACTATTTCATAATATTCAGGAGGTTGTAAAGGATCAAGGAATCGATGTAGCTACCTTTGAGGAAGGATTCCCAGTCTCCCCTTTGAAAAATAACAAAGGTGACATAATCTCTTTTAGAGTGGTGTGACTGTCTACAGTCAAATAACCGACCATGCTAAGCACGAGTGTTAGCATATGCAGAAGAGCCTTACTTACAAAATAGGACATCCAACAACAGAATAAAATTACACATCACGTGCAAGAAAATTCTACCAATGAGAGGGAGATAAAAACACATAAAATCAATAATTCAAGGAGAAAAGAAGAATCAAAAGCATAGTCCTAAAGTTGCAATCCAAATACCAAGCACACATTCCTCTCCTCCATCTCCATAAGAGGTATGTAACCCAACTAAAACTGGAGCAATGGAAATGCTAATTATGTAAACAATGAAGAATAAGAAACCATAACACAAACCAGTGTGCAACCAACGGAGGAAAAAATATAAAAAATTTGGACAAGAAGAAGATGCATCCAAACAAAACAATGCTTGAAGTAGATGAAGGTAGAAGTACAATTACACAAACAACAAATTGAATAATAGTAAAGACAAGAGGAAGAGGAAGTGCACAAGGAACAATAAGAAGAGCAACGAAAGATATAAATTATGTTGGTTGAAGCACGAAAGGCCTTAGATGAGAAAAGGATACAACAAGAGGAAGAAGAAATGAAGTAGAAAGAAGAGAAGAAAGAAGAAGATGAAAATAAGTAGAGAGAGGGGAAGCAAAGAGAAGAACAAAAAATCAAAGAGAATATCAGCAAAAGGAAGAAGAGAATACATAGGATAAGGCAGAAGTGGAGCAAAAATAGAAGGAAGTAGAAGAAAGTGGAAAGAGAGAAAAAGAAAGAAGAAAAAAAGAGGATGAAAAGAGAGCAATAGAAAAACAAAAGTTGTAAGAGAAAATAGAGGTTGGTACATCCAATGCAACATCCTCAGAAGTGGAAGAAATGAACCAAACAGATGCGTAAACATTTGGGTGGACAATGCAATAAATTGTGCCAACATAAAAATGTAAGTTAATTCTCCATTCATCTCACGTTTGTAGTGTACTCCCACAAATTGATCAAACAAGTGTGTAGATACAATAGTCCAGTCTATAGTTAACACAATCGAAGTAGATTTGGAGCATTTTCCACTACAAACACATATTGAAGGAGTACACACACTGCAAGTCAATATTGTATTATCTGCACTAAATATCACCCAACAGAAAGAGAAACTAGAAAAAACACTATGTAGTCTCAGGTCATATGTTGGAAAATAATTTCCCTACTTCATCACAAACACCATAGGTGACCAAGTTCTAAGCGAAGTAATGTAGATACCACTTCTAGTCGAAAATATGGTGGACAAATGGATTGAAAATGAAGTGGTGAAAAATATTGTAGCACAAGTAGCCAATGTTAAGTAAGAAGTAAAAGAGGCCATAATGATACTCAAGGTGTATGTCACAATGCTTAAGCAGGATGAAGCTCAAGAGAAGTAGCTAGGATTTGAACTCTTGGATTAGAATATATAGTTGTAGGATGTCATGAGAGAAAATAAGAATGATATTGAAATGGGAGGTAAAATTCACCGAAAAATGTAGAGTAAAAAAAATTAAATGGATTTGTATTCATCACTACAAGCCAGGGACAATTTTAGTGATCGATTATGGGAATGAGAACAAAATATGACAAAGAACACTTTCATAGCCTGGGTCCAAGAACAATAGATGAAAGACCAACTAGAGAAACTCATTCAAGATATTTAGACCACTATTCTGGTCATGGCAAAGCTTCCTAGTAGTCCAAGGATGACCAACTATACGAAGTTATAAAGGTACTCACACAATTGTAGATGTACTACAAAAGAATAAATGAAACCTTCGCAGATTGGAATCCATACAAGGAATATCTAGAGGTTATTTTTCCAACTACGTAGATAATGAAAAACACACCAAGGTTCATTCTACCACATATAATTATTTGAAGAGCTAAGGCCGCACTCATAATGCCACCACTACCATTCATAGCCCACAGTCAAACTCAACAGAAGGAGAATCTGAAGTAGACTGAGCAGCATCAGTAAACAAAAGAGCATCACAATTTTTTGGAATGTAAATAGATAGATATGTTAAGTGTGTAAATTTTGGTAGTACAAATTTTGGTACATCTATGATCAAGACCACATAGTCCGAAACCTGTAAGGGAAGATTATGAGGGAGTTCCCATAGATTGAAAACCCAAAAGGGCAGTCTATCTAGAATTTGGTTTATAATGAATACACAAAACAATATAATAATTATTCTATTAATAAACCATATGGGATATATAAATGTATAGGGAGGATGTTTCCTATAAAATAGGAAACCTCCTACAACCACTCCAATCCCTAGATTATATGATCCTAACAAAATGCCACTCATATCATGGGTTGCTTATAGAATAACAACCTCATGGGTACAAATAGATCAAAAATACTTAAACCATTAAATATATTATGTGAACACTAACCACATAATTCCTAACATTCCCCCCCTTAGTGTGAACATGGGAGAAAAACACCATCTTCAACCAAACAGCATGTCGCTCTGTAGCCTTCTCACGGTCTCGATCTTCAACAGTGACTGTGGCAACTACATCATCCATGAATAGGGACCCATCAACCTATCTAGGTGAATACATGAATTGGGACCCATCAACCAATTCACATCAACCATCAAGTCAATCTGATCAAGAACACTTCATGTTATAGTATCGATGGTACAAATCTCCACATCATCATCATAATAGGGAAAACACAAACATTGTACTGCACACAGGAACATGGATGCTCATCTGTTCTTATTCATCACACACAAAGTAGAAAGTGTCACTAAAGCAATAAGTAGCCTCTGAGGTAGTGATGAACTCGAGGATGTTGATTGTCCTCCTGCCTCTGTTTCCTCCATTCTCTAATATGAATCTCTGCTACCTCATCAGAATGTGATCATGATGCTCAATTACAACTCGGGCATCGGATTCCACCGAAAATGCGTCTGTGAGACATTTTTTAATTTATTTTTACAAGTTTTTAGAATGACACGTCTTGATGGACTATGACATAAAAACAAAAACACGATTACGATAAAAAATCCAATTAAAAATTGGATAAACAAATAATGACTCTAGATACATTCAAATATGGATAGTGAGTAACTACTCTTAAAAACTAATACGACAATGACAACATTAATTCTATAACAACTTTGAGAGAAAAAAATTTAATGTTACTTTTGGAGACTTTTATTGACATTGATGTAAAATGATGACACGACACTTATGACAATAATGCCATAGTACTAATTCTCATGATATACTTACTTGACTCTATAGATCTATAACACAACAAATACAATTAATTATTACACTATTCACCCTATTTTAATTTTGGATTAGATTTTTTCACTGCCATAATATGTGGTTGGAATAGAGCTGATAAAGTATGTGCAAGTAATACTAATAGAGCTGTATTAATATATTCTCATGTATCTCGTCAAAGAGTCGTTTCAAGCAGAATGTCATCAAATCCACAAAAGGTCCACTTTAGTGCTGAAATATCAGATCCATTTATCAAAGCTAGATGATGCAATGAAGCCATATGTGAAGTTTGGACGGTCATCAATGAAATAATTATTACTCAAACAAAGATAAATACTATAATAGTCAATGATCAAGCAATAAAACATGTCTCCTCCATCCAATAACCGGCTAGTATTAGAAACCCAAATCTTACTTGAGCCATAATCACAGATCTGACTGAGTTTTGTTGTATGAAAACCTCTACGTGTTGAAGTCAGATCACATTCATCGAAAGGTAGACAATAACCTAACAAACGGGTCCAAGAAATGCAAAAACGTACTCAGAAAATTCAAGACGAAGCTAATTATATCTGAAAGCTCTGAATGGAATGAAAATTCATCCAACTTAATTCCAAAATAAGTTGAATGCTCAGAACATCGTTCGAGGGACGAGAATTTACATGCAGAGGGTGTGGTCGATCAGAGGAATCCAGTAGTATTGTAATTCAAAACCATGATCAATGTAAATCCTCCAAGGGAGCACTGAATGCAAAGACAAAACACATACATGCAAATCATCAAACCATCATATTGATATAAGCTCAGAGCCAGTATAATACTATACAACGCATATTTGGATGCAAAACCATGGATCTAAATGGTGATGATTTCAAAAGTGAATAACACAGATATGTAAGGAAATTAGACTTTATAAGAGACCTGTATGAGGCGAGTGGATGTGCATAAATGAAAGATCATTGGTAGTCTTGGAATCTCATTTTTCACATACAAATGACCATGAAACGCTCTGATACCAAATCTAGAATTTGGTTCAGAATGAACACACAAAACAATATAATAATTATTCTATTAATCAACCTTACAAGATATACAAATATATAGGGAGGATGTTTCCTCTAAAAGAGGAAACCTCCTACAACCACTCCAATCCCTAGATTATAAGATCCTAAAAAAATGTCACTCATATCATGGGCTGTTTATAGAATAACAACCTCATGAGTACAAATATATCAAAATTTCTTAAACCATAAAATATATTATGTGAACACTAACCACATAATTCTTAACAGTCTACTAGGAAGTCTACTTAATTGAAAACCTGAAAGGGGGGTTTAGTAGTGTGTAGAGGATTAAAATCGGTAAATGGTGCCCTATGTATCAATTGCAAACAAAGTAAGTTAAAGTATTGCGTAATCACCATTCGGTACTGGAAAGATGAAATATTTGTCTTGGGACGAGACAACGATTAAGTACGGGAAAGTGTTGGATTGTAAAATGTGATAGTAAGCTGACATGGATATAGTTCATGATTTTGCAATCCTTTTGTATGAATATAGTAATATAAGACAAAAGATAAAATGTATAGCTTCTCTATACATAGGTAGAGAAAATGAAAATCCTCTAAAGAGATGAGAAGGATATGAAAGGACTGGTAATTCAACAATCATCACATTTTTTATAAAGCTATGTAATTTGATTGTAAGAAGGTTGATCATGGATCCTAATAAAAAGTACTTACGTATTTTTTCTTTTCCCGCCTGTGTTTTGACATAACTATATTTCATTCTATTTTGCATTATGAGGTTCTTGTGATATGGTTATCTTTTTTAAATCTTGGTATATACTCTATTGCGCAAATGAAACTTTCTCGTATATTCCCTGCTTTAAGCTAGACTACAACTTGTTGCAAGTTTTGATGTCGTAATCTAGAAACCTTTGTTAAAACTTATATTTACTAGCAATTTTTGGACTAATTTGTTCTCATGTTTGGGTCAACTAGATCACAGTTCATCATATTATCTCTAATCTAATGGGAAAATTGAGGTAGCAAACAAATATTTGAAGGGGTATGTTCGATGGTTTGCTTTAGATAAACAAAAGCATTGGGGTTAATGGCTACCACTTGCAGAATGGTGGTATAACACTTCATTTCATAACTCATCCATAATGTATTCATTTTTATCAGTATATGGTTACCATATACCATCCCTCACCTCCAGCTTGAGGGCTCAAACTAAAGTGGGAGTAGATAAATATCACATTAAAACAACATGAGGTACTCTCTAGAGAGAATTTGGCAATGACACAAAACTACATGAAGCAACAAGTTAATCAGCACTGTAGTGAGTAAATATTTGAATTTGGAGACTTTATTTTTGTGTGGTTGCATCCATACAAGAAACTATTTGTGAAACAAAAGAAGAAGGATAACAAGGTTTCACCTAAATACTATGACATTTATCAAGTGTTGCAAAACATTTGCAATGTGGCATATAAACTAGAGCTTCCTCAATCAACTAAAATACATAATTTTTTTCCACGTTTCTTACTTAAAGAAGGTAATTGGATAGAAGTTTTCTTCCCCTTCAGAGTTACCCAAGATTAATGAGGAGGGAGGAATAATTTTGAAGCTTGAAGTAATCTTACAAACACACACTAAGAAGTTGAGGACAAAAATCATTAGCGAGTATTTGATCAAGTGGGATAATTTGGAAATTAAAGATGCAACATGGGAAGATGAAGCATTATGGAAACAACATTCAAAGATTAGCAACATTATAGACAATGTTGGTTTGAAGGGGAGGGGCATGTTACGCATTTAATCCTAGGTCATATATCAAGATATGTATGGTCAACTTGTGGCTAACATAATTTTTTAATATGTCATATATCACTTATTCATTCTTTCATATGCTTAGTAGGTCAACATAGGAGGTTTATATAAAATAATAGGGTATATGGAGGAGGTTTTAACTAGTATTTGATCATCATATTGATCACTTAAGTCTTATTGTATAGTTTTAAGGTTTCCCCTTTGAAGTGGCTACATCATTCCACTTACATATTGTGAAGTTGTCTCTCTATTTTGGTTGTTCTTCAATGTTGTATTGCTACTGATATCCATATCTATAAGTTAATTTCCTTGCAATGAATCTCATGGAGGTAGGTCTATTAATGAATTCCCCAACATGGGTGGGTGGAATACTCCTCAACAAGTTAGATTCTCATTACCTAGCCTCAGCTATTTCTCCATTCAAACAAGATCTATAGAATAAAAATAAAGACAAGGATATTAACGGGTGGGAATTGATATATGATATAATGGATCAACCTGCTAGTGGTGGTTGGCGTAACAAGTTGGATGATCTTCTATCTCCACCATCTATTCTAATTACTTTGGTTGCCTAATATTCTTGTGCCTTGGCATTTGGATGCTCAACATGCTATATATTTGGCACATGATTTACTATATGATTTTTTGATTGAAAATATGTATTTATATCATGATTAAATGATTTTTAAGTAAAGTAAAATTATTTAGCATTCTCTCCATATTTATTTATTATTTTGAGTAGGGTAAGACTAACTATATATGTGTATTTAAGCTTGTATTAAATTAATGAAATGTTTTTTTCAAATTTAAAATTAAAATATAAGAATCCAAGAATTATTGGTGATATTCAATTTTTGGTTTACTCTGAGTTTTAACTATACTGGTAGCTGCACCAAATGTTACAAAGAAACCCTGATAGAGCATAAAGATAATTGTTATCCAAAATTACCCCCCCAAGTTGTTTTGGCTTTAACAAGCTTAAAAATGGAGTTAGCCATTTTTACAGGTCCGTGACGTCTAAACGGCTATCAAAATCTATTGCCCAAATGCACTGGCCATTGGCATTCAAAAAACCCAAGTGAAATTTTCTTTATTCATTGGCTAGTTTTATTTAAAAGCCAACAGACATTCTATGCCCATCAAATTCAGTGTCAGCAATCAACAGGGCCACGTGGCGATAGATCAATGATCAGAGGTGGGCTACGTGTCAGCATTCTAGCAGTTCCTAAGGTGATGAGCTCTTCCATACTTCAAGTCCCCGGAGTTAGCCACATTTTATATTTCTTTGAGTTTGGAAAGTTAGACAAGGTCAAAGGGATAAGTTATGGCCAACTTCAAAGCCAAAAAGTTTCTAAGTCCCTCGGACTTAGAAATTGCAATGCAAAGAGCCACATTGAGCCATTTCATTGGTTCTCATTTTGCAATATGACAAGTGCGAAGGCCCATCAAATTAGAAATAAGCACAAAGAAAATAGGCCTAAAATTTTCTGACACTGTGGAAACATGGAGATTCCTCATTAGCTCGCATTTCGCAGTTGTCAGTGGAGATCAAAGAGAAGTCTGACAATGCGAAGTGTGTGGAGATTTCCCATTGGCTAGCACTTCACAATTTTCAGATGAGACTATCAAAAGTCTGACAATGGAAAATAAATGTGGAGCCTTCTCATTGGCTTGCATTTCAAAAGGGGTCTGATAAGGGCTAAGGATAGTCTGACATCCTGGGAAACATAGAAAAGATTTATTGGTCTGTATTTCTTAATATGACAAACCTTGATAAAGCCAAAGGATAAATGGCATGAGGGGAAGTAAAGTGACCCAATGGGAGGTAGAAACTTTGAAAAAGTAATATTCATGCACACTTTGGTAAAGCCCGATCTTCGAGCCAATCAAGAGTTGCCATGTGTCAAATTCTTGTGCCTCCCGACTGGTAAATATCCAAATGGCTATATCTTTTGATCCTAAGCTCCAAATTAGACAAATCTTATTTCATTGGAAAGATATCCTTGAGCCCTTCAACTTGACATCATCCAAATCTGATTTTGGTGGCTTTGGGGGAGGGGAAATGGAAAACACGGATTTTTTAGGGAGAAAAGAGCAGTTTCGGCATGCAAATGATCAAATCAGGTAGCTCAACCACTAGAATTGATGAAACATGGCTTCATTTCCTTCTGCGGGATGTAATAGACTAAATGATGGCTCTATAAAGTGCCCATGTGCTTTGTAGAAGACTTCAATGCATATACTTTTGGTGGTTGAAAGTTAAAAAATTGATCCCTTCTCTCGTTCCCTCTTCTCTTTCTTCTTTCTCTCTCATTCAAGCTATGTATTGTAAAATCTTTCATTATTGAGAGGATGAACATTCAAAAAAATGTAATGGAACTCTGTCAAATTTGTTCTAAAGTAGCTGTGATCCGTCAAACCTCCATTTTTAGACTTGGCATGTGTTCTTGTGCCTTCTTTTGTAACTGTAATGGATTGTGCATACTTTATTGCAAATAAAGCTTTATTTTGTGACACATTTTTCTGTCCTAGCTTGTTTTATTTACAACCTTGCCTCTCTTTTGATTATTGCATTATGTTATGCATGTATTTCTCCTTACAAGTTAATTCTTGTTGTGTTTCATGTGAGAACAGATGGTAAATGAAGTTTTGGGTTTGTGTCACTTATGTCTGGCCTCTCCCTTCTCCATTTCTTTCTCTTTCTCCCTCACTAGAGTGTATCTCACCCCCCTTTTATGGTGTTATCACCACCTTTTAGCTTAAGATTTCCCTTCCATGCATCTTTCTAACCCCCCTCTCTCTCCCTGGTCCCTTAGAATGGTTAGTTTAGGATTAGTTAGCTAAATTTTCCTTTCTAGGAGTAGTTTAGCATTAGATTTAGGTAGAGGAAGTCGACCTTATCCAAAGCTCCATCTCAAATAGCAATCCCCACAACTTGAGATATGGTCCCATGTTACCCAAATACATTGATTGCTCATCCATAGTTCATGACAAATCAGAGGGTGTTGTAAATTGGTGATAATAGTAACATCAACAACCATATTTGGAATAAAGAGGAAACTAAATCCCAAAATGATTGCAACCTTAATGCTAGATTAAGCCAACACAATATTTTATTAACGTTGAATGGTGGTTTCCATTGTGTGACAATTGAAAGCATTTATTTTCCTAATTTTGTAGTTTATTTTCCGTTATGTGACATTATATTTCATCTTCACCTACTAATAGACCTTATGAAGTGTAGTGGGATCAGTCTCTACATCTCAATAAAGAGTAGATATAGAAAGGAGTGATGGATGAGTTGTATCACTTCCAATAAATAGTAAAACATATGCTCGAGTGATGAATGAATTGCACAACTTTTTAATTAAGACACTCTCGTTTGCATGTCACAATAGAAAGTATAAATATACAAGAGTGTTAGACGAATTTCATGGCTTCTGATACAGAGTAAAAATATATGAGGGAAAAATCATATTTTTTGTTGGAAATAACCAATATATACTAAAAGAATAGGTGGGTTAGGCATTATGGGATCAAGTATGTACACCTAAGAGAATAGGTGGGCTAGGTATTAAGGATATCAGAAAAATGAATATGGCTTTAATTGTAAAAATGGGATGGATAATGCTAACTGAGGAGCAACCTTGGATTGAATTAATTAAATCCAAATACCTAGCTCAACAAAAATTTAATTCTTTCCTTTATGATGATCAACTACCTCAGGTTTCTATTTTCTATATTAATTTGATCCAAACAAGGAATTTTATCAAACAAGGGTGTAAATGGAAAGTGGGAAATGGCATTGATATTCAGTTTTGGAGTGATAATTGGACCAGTTTCAGTTTAAATGATAAATCTGGCTCTATCAAATATATTTTAGTTCAAAAGTATGAAACTAAAGTCAAAGACTACATTGAAATGGAGGGAAATAGAAAAATACGGAAGAAGCTTAATGTGGAGATGAATGAGCCAAATTCCATGATTTCCTCACTCCAAGAGAAGATAGATATCATCCCACTGAATCAAAATAATTTCAAGGATGAGCTTGTTTGAAATAACTCATTTGATGGAGAATAAACTGTCAAATCAGGATATAATTCCTTTTTTGAAAATATTCATTGTGATTTTAAATGGAGCAAAATTTGGTTGCCTAAACTAACTCCCAAAGTCAATTTCTTCTTTTGGCTTGTTCTCAGAAGAAGAATTCTCACAAATGATAATTTAATTAAGAGAGGTTTTATCATGCCAAACATGTGTTGCATATGTAAAAAGGAGGTTGAAGACATCAAACACCCTCTGTTACATTGTGAGTTTGCTTCAAAGATCTAGAGTTTTGCTTTTTCAAGGTTCAATATATGTTGGACATTGCCAAAGGAATTTTCTCAAACTTGGGAACAATAGGAGCCCCCATACAATCATTGCATAGTTAGGAGAATATGGAAACTGACTTTGCCTCATATAATATGGATAATTTGGAAATTCGTGAATGATATAATATTCAAAAACAATAGGAAGATCTATAAAACAAGCTTCAATAAGATTGGTAATGTTGTTAAAGACAATATTGAAAGATTTAAACCTCCCAAGAACAAGAAATATCCTAAAGATGAAGAGGTTATACTTTCAAATTAGAAGATTGATATTGAAAATGTTCAGGAACAAAGAACTCCAACCATTGACAGGTCTTCAATACACTGGATCCCCCCTCCTAATTCTTGGCATAAACTCAATTTTTATGGAGCCTCTAAGAAAAACCCAGGTGCAGATGTTGGTGTAGGAATTATACGGGATCACAAAGGTTGTTTAATTGATGCTTATGCTGGCAGAATGGGGTATCAGACCAACCATTATGTTGAAGCTCTATCAACTTTATGCGGTTTAAGACTTGCTAAATAATGCAACATTCAGAACATTATTGTTGAAGGAGATTCCTACCCTCACCCCGGTCACCATTTCCAATCAAAGGAAAGTCAAGACAAAAAATCCTTCGTTCTCCAAATTAAACCCCTCTTCCTCCGGCAGGGTCCTCAGGAGCAACAAGGATATTGAAATTTCCCATAATTTGTTGCACATCAACACTGCAGGACAAGACAACATTACTCAACATGAGAAGGAAAACCTTCTTCATAGGATGGAAATCTTGAAAAAAGAGGTGGAAAATCTCAAAAAAGAAATGCATCGGCTAATTAGGAAAAAGGGTAAGAGAAAATTGAATGAGGATGTTGGTATTGGGGCAGATCAGATAAATGAAATTTAAAAGAAATTGAATTCCTTGGAGAATATACTTGGGTTTTCTAAGGAACGGCATGGTCACAACATTCCAATTTTTAGGGCTATATGTGATTTTCTTGAACAATAGGTCAGAAGCATCACTATGCTTAGTGGAATCATCTTACATTTGGGGCACTGGAGATGAAAGGAACTAGATCATCTCACATTTTTATGCAAATGACCCTACACATGTCACTACTTTGGCATTATTTACCTCACTTCAGACTGTTAAATCAAGAATAGACAGGGCTTCGAAGAAATAATCTTCTTTAGAGCAGTCTGGTTGCGAGCAGGATGTTGTTTTATTTATGTTAGTTTGTTGTTTAACTGTTGTTTTTACGCAGTTTTATTCCTTTTTTTCTCCTTCTTAGTAGTTCCTTTTTTGGCTACTATTTGGCTTATTGTAATATTTGGATTCTGATCCTTTCTTGCTACTCACTCTTATATATCTAGTTATTAAGCCTTTTTGTATCAAGGTATAGTCCCTTCAAAACTATTTTCCATTAATAAAAAAAATAAATATATACTAAAAATGTAAATAAAAATAATCACCATTTTCAATATAACAAAAGGAAAAAATAGGAATAATCATAACTAATTTTAGGATGTATAAAAATGTAACTGATTCCTTAATATAAAGAATATAAAAGAACAAAAAACATCATACCCCATGGTGTATTGAATCTTAGAAATCCATATGTTTCTCATATGACATGAGTTCTTCTCATGTAAATGTAATATTGGAATTTAACCAATATATTTTTTATCCTTCCAAATGTTGAATGATTGGTATGTTTTTTTAATATTTCTCTATCGAAGTTCCATCTTATATGTTTCTTTAATTATTGAATTAAATCTTATAGATAAAATTTGTGCACATGATGAGCTTCATGAATCTATGTTTTTTAAAATGAAAAAATCCACCCTCACCCGCCCACACCCCCAAAATAATACAATTAAATTGTTCACTTATTTAACGTAAAACACGACTTACATTTAGGAAGACATTTAAATTGAACTAAGTATTCATTCGTTAAAGAATGTATCTCTTAAAGTATGATAACAAAATTGGGACCTCCATTGGTCAGTGTTGTTTTCAAATATTCCAAATACTATTTTTGCATATAAAGGATCCCACACTACATAGTACCATGAACTATGACACTCAAATTTATGTATATATATCAACATACTAATGTATTCATCTCTCATTTTCCTTACCATAGACTTATTTCAGACCAATGTAAACCCAACTCAAATTTTCCTACAAATTTCCTTGTGAAACATGTTATATCCTTCACCATTTCTAAATTTATTTCACCTATGTGTAATTTACTATAGTCTTTCCCATATCTAGCCTTGATAACACTCTTGGGTTTCTTTTATGGCATTTTACAATTTCAAATAGCATACCTCATCCCTTTAATTGTTGTTTCACATACCTCATCCCTTTAACAATTGTTTCACATACCTCGTCCCTTTAACCAAGATTTCTCATCATGAAAAAAATTGATTTGTATGGATGAGTGTTTGAACTCCATGAATTTTTTCCATGCAAAGGTAAATATGGAAACACCTAAAGTGTGCGATCAAACAGATATAGAAAATGGATATTTTGCATTCCATATCAAAATATAATATAACTTGATTGAAGTGAACAAGATGGTCATATACACAAATAACAGAGTCATCTTCCCACTCCTTAAAGTTTGCAAGATTTTTTAAAATATGTCTCTCAACACATAAGCATGTAGAGATTCTAGAATAAGAATCCCATGTCAAGATAAGTTGCATATTATAACAATAACATGAACCATAGGTACCCCATAATGATATTGAGAGTATCCATAATAACATTCAAAAATGATTCAAATAACATTATTCAAGAAGGAAATGCAATTACCTAAGTATATTACACTCATAAGTAATACACAAATGTCTTAAATCGAGATGATAAAACCAAACTTTGAATAATTACTTTCAATGATCGCAATTTTATAAACAAATACACACTTTGATAGGTTTTAGAGGTATTTTTGGATAAAATAACCTTGAAAGAAGTATAAACTCATCTTATATACACAAACAACAACTTAATGCACGTGTTCCACCAAGGGCATTTACATATAAAGATGATTATAATATTGATTCCTTTTCCATAAGATTTGTGTCAGGTGTTACAATTTCAACATGCACAAACAATAAAAACATGTTATGCCTTAAAATTATTAAAATTTTGAAGTAAATATAATAATTATCAAGGGTTTCACAAACTGTATAAATCATTTCAGAATTGGGGCGTGATCGATATGTGGATAATATTCTTGATACCAATCAAGATTTTTCCAGGGACTTATATACAATGTATTTCATTAGTGTTATCACCTTTTCTACATCATCCCATTTTTCAATTCGTTCAGTCTAAAGGGCCACGGAATAAGACCATATTTGTATCCTATGTTTTTAATGGATGAGGAGCCAATACCTATGTTACACCCTTAGCATTTGGTAAATAAATTTCTTATGACATAATTTAAAGTAGTTTCTTCTTAAATAAACAAGCCACTAGGATTTTTTCTAAGTAATATGAATGGTAGTAAGGATAGGTATGCAATTTTATGGTATTTTCCTTGGGGCCAAAACCAACCTAATACAAAAATAAATGTTCTTTAAAAAACACCATTTCAACTAACCAATTGGAACAAGACAAAAAAGATGGGGAAAATGTGTGCATATTTATGACCATCCTACCACTATTCATTATGATGTTCACAATGTGAGAAGTATATTTGTAGTTATTTTGTGTGAGAGGAAATAAATGTTCAACTCGTTTTCTCATACATATTTATGGATCTATGGAAATTTTCAATGGTAATGAAGAAAAACTCAATAATTAAACCAATTAACTAAGAGTTCACTCTATACAATAACTCAATTTTATCATGAAACTCTCTAACTATGGCTTCAAATAAAGTCATTCCTATAACAAAAATTAACTTTTGTTCATTATTATTGGACATACTACTACTAATCAAGGAATAATTTTTTGAGGAACTCATACAACACAATGATAATCATGGTCAATCATAGGATTTAGTTGAAAAGAACCAATCTTTAATGGAAATTAATATTAATTACTTAAGAGGGTTCTCTGAAAATCTCTAATCTATTATTGCAACAATTTTTTTTTCAAGAGGCAAAGACATGGAAAAAATGATATTGCTTGAATATATCTTACCTTCAACACATTAATTTTCAGCAAAACATTTAATCATTTTTAGCATGAATTGAGATATGAATTGAAAATTTTAATAAGAAATCCACTATGCCATGTTAAAACTAAAACATTGGTTGATGATATATTTGTTATAGATATTTCTGATTACCCAACTACCAAAATAGTTATTACACTAAAATTTATCTAATTATTTTTTAAATTAATATTATTTAATATTTATATTAATATATTCGATTATTATAAAATTTTAATAATATTAGACAATAATTAGTATCTTATTCATAAAGTAATATTATTAGACAATTAAATTCAAAATAATAAAATTGTAACCAAAGTTATCTTTTGAAAGAGTTTATGTATATATTATTATGATTTAAGTTTTATTATTTTGAATTTTTAAATAAATATGTGTCTTTTGAAACAAAAAAAAACTACATATTCAAACTAAGAGTTTATATTTGATTTATTTTTAAAAATAAAAAAGCATATTATAAATTGAAATTAATACAAAATTTAGTTTTATTATTTATCAAACTGAAACATATTAAATTTATCATTATTCCAAATATCAATTACAAAATCAACTACAAACTATTGTCGAATCCTTGAACTATTTCAATCACAAACTAATTTATTTGATTACATACTAAATTGATTATAAACTATGAGAATAAGTAAAACAAAATTTAAATAAATAAATATAATGCCTACAAAATTTATTACTTCTATATATAAAAATAACAACAATTTTAAACCCAAAAATGGTAATACTATATATGTGTCAATTTAAAAAAAAAACTGCCAAAAATCAATCCTATTATGAAGAACTCCAATCGGAGTAATAAAAGCTGGAAATATCAATAATTGTGAATAAATTTCCTGCAAATATCAGTAATTATGAAGAGATTTCCAAGTAAAAAAGGTACTTGGTTTTAGTTTGTCAACTTTATCTTAATGAACTACTTTGCTTTTTTATGGCTTTTTGGCAATTTTGTTTGATGCCATCTAGCATATTGTTTTATAGTTGTGTTTATCGTTGTTGGCTATTTTATTGGCTTCCTAGTTTTACAGTTTTTATTGAAAATCTTGGTTCTGGTTTTATTACTAATTATTGTTAATTATTAAAATTTACTTTCTTGTGTCTTTGTAACTATGGTAGAGAAATAATACCTTTTCTAAGGGGGTCCATGGTTTTTTGGTAGAGCAGGCCTGTTCATGAAACCATGACAGTCTATGTTTAAGGCGGAAGAGGATCTTGCCTCACTTGTACCGATTTGGATCCAACTATTTGGTCTTCTAGCTGAATTTTGGAATCATGTAATCTTCCAAGTCATACGTAATACATTGGATCAATATGTTCGTACTCCGGATGCCTCTATTCACATGGAACACATGGTATATGCTTGCATATGTGTATATATGGACATGAACCAGCCCTTACACTCTAAAATCATGTTGGATTTGGGTGATGAGCAATGGGATCAGGTAGTGGATTATGAGAACATTCCCTTCAGATACATAGTATGTCATGAGTATGGACATTTGCTTAAGGACTGCCCTCATGTAATACACACCCCAACTGTGGGGAAGGAGAAGCAAGAAAAATTTATGGTTCTAAATAAAAAAAAGTTAGTCAAAGTGAACACTCTAGAGAAAGACATGCAAACATATTCCAACCGTTATGCAGTCCTGCAGTCAAAAGATGCAAATCAGAGTATGGAAGATATTGTTGCCTCACAAGTTCCTGAAACGCAAATTGTGTTGGCAACTCCTGTGCCTAATGAAACTTTAAATTCAAAAGAGAATGAACCTATTGCGGAACAAGTGATAATAATGTTCAATAGGATAATATCAATGGTTCTCAACACAAACACAAATTGTCAGGAGCAAGTGAAGAAAAGGGTCTACAGGAGGCTCAAGTGGAAGAAAGTTGTTTAGCTTTAATGTTCCCTCCTTGTCTACTTAAAGCTAGAAGCAATACAACGTCTTTGGGGGTGTATCAAGAATCTAAAAAAAATTGAGATTGGATACTCTACTACGCCCAGGACGAAAATCAAACAGTTCCCGTATTCAGAAGACAGGTCACGGGTTAACTAAAGGAGGGAAGGTAGGATATCTGACAACCTTTATTGAACAGGGTTCACAAAGAGGGTCATTACATGGAAGTGCGGGGACTAAAGGGGAACCATCCTAAAATAAATGAGATTAGAAGATTGATGCAACAATATCAGCCTCAGATGTTATTTTTGCAAGAAACTAAGACATCAATTAAATTAATGAACGTTATAGCCAAAAATATTAGCAAAAAGGGACAAGCGCTTGCATTAGGCTCCGATGGAGCTTCCGGAAGTATTGCATGTATTTGGGACCCTCAGGACCTTCATATTTTACATAGTGGGGGCTCGTATGGAGTTCTATATCTGGGTGTGTGACATATGGAAACTGATCAATTACTGTTTTTCCTTAATATCTATGCCCGAAACAATGTTGAAGGCATGAAATCTCAATAGAACCTTATTAATTCCATTGTGAATGATCACTTGGGGTATCTTTGCATAATAGGTGGAAACTTTAATACTATTCTCTCTACGTAACAAAAACATGGTGGAAATTCACACTTGGATTATTCATCAACCATTATAAGTAACTCTATTCGAAACCTTCAACTAATTGATGTTCATACTCACAATGGTCTTATGACATGGTCTAATAGAAGAATTGGGGATAGCTACATTAGGGAAATATTGGACATATTTCTGATATCCAAGGATTGGATGAACAAGAATTTTCTCCCAATTACAAATGTCCTTGATAATGGGGAATCTAACCATTGACCGGTATTGTTGGAGATTGGACAATCAAAGACATTTAAGGAACCCGTCCGCTATCAATTAATGTGGATAAGGCATGAACAATTTCCTGATTTAATTACAAAATGGTGGAAAGATGGGAAACCAAGATATGGGACCTGCATGTATAGATTTTACCAAACTCTTCAATATGTTCAAAGATAAATTAAGGAGTAGAACAAGAATGTCTTTGGAAATGTGCATGCTAGAAAAAGGTATCTCATTAAATTGATTCAAACCCTTAACCAACAGATTATATTGCAAGGCTTTTCATTAGATCTACAGAAGAAGGAGATTGAGCTCACTAGAGATCTATGGGAGTAGGAGCAAAGGGAAAAGATATTTTGTAAACAAAAGGCATGTGTACAATGGCTAAAGGAGGGAGACAAGAATATTGTTTTTTCCACAAATCATCCTTGGCTCATCGAGCACATAACTATATAGCATCTTTGACTACTGAAATGGGCCATCAGGAGACATCCAAGAGGGGCATCCAATAGGTGATTTTACATTATTTCAACAATCTGTTTTGAAAGTCTTCCCTAAATGGAAGTGCACAACACACTATCTATGATAATATTCCTTCTATTATTACGGAGGAAGATAATCACCAATTGCTTAAGCCTATATCTAAACAAGAATTTCCTCAGGTTGTGTTTACTATGAAGAAAGGAAAAACTTCAGGGCCCAATGGATTTCTGATAGAATTTTATCAACAGTTTTGGGAGTTGATTCAAATCTAGGAAAATATCTTTTCCTGACTCAATTGTTGCCTTCGTGTCTATCCTGTAAACCCATAAATATTCCCTCTCGTGTCCCCATGAAAAACAAACTTATAAAACCTACAAAATCTAGAAGTTGACCATACATTTTGAATTCCTTTACTAATTTTAAGGTGATCAGCTATCACTTCCTCTGTAGTGCTTAAATCTTCCAAGCTGGCACCCATTCTTCTATTAAAAAGAGGGATATCTACAGATAATGTTATCTCTCACATTCATATCCCTTGATCTTTTTGGGCTAGTTTCTTGAGAGCTTACATCAATGGAAGGAATCTACCCACATCTTGAAGGCTCAACAACACAAACTTTCTCACAGGCTCAACTGTTACAGCAGCAGCCACAAATGTTTCTGCAACAGGTTTCAGAGCTCACTTTTCATATTATTTTGTGATGGATTTTGAAATTTTAACTGTAGCCTCGGTCTGGTTTGAAAATATGGACATAGGCACCACTTTGTGAACATAGGTGCCATTATGTGTGCAAAAGACAGAAATGGTAAAAAATGGTCAAAATAGGCGAGAAAATGCAATTTCAGAACTTCATAGGCTATACAAAGGCATTGAAACTCATGTAAAGTCGTTGAAAATTTAAGGTGCCAATTTTTGTGCATAGGAGCCATTTCACAAAGTAAAGGCGTTGTTTCACGCTAAAAACAGAATTTAAGCCCCAAAAATTGCAAATTTGAGGGGGTAAACGACAACGAAAATTCATTAAATTTTGACAGCTTATTCTAGGGATGGAATAAGATGGAAAATGATTAAAAATAACATGTAGACAAAAATTGGTGTTAACTATGCAAATATAAGATGATTATCAAACTGAATCAATCATAAACCTAACACACATATTATCTACCTCCAATTGAGTTGGATAAAAGGGATGAAGAGAGGTTATACCTGGACTTACCTGCAAGCTCCAATGCTCTTCCCTTGTTGTTTTGGATGTGATCAAGATATTTTTTATATTTGCCTTAGATTTTGTGGAATGAATTGGACATCACCTCCCCTTGTTCAATGATTATTTTAGCTTGATGGAATGCTTGATGATTAGTAGCTTTGCTTAGAATTTTGGCAGCATATACTTGCAATTTTCTAAGATGGTTTCCATGGAGAGTGGCACCTCTATTTATAGTTAGAGGAAGGAAGAATGGAGGGTTGAGATCTTGACATGGAGATGGAAGATCAACGGTGGAAAATGGGTGAGAATGGAGAAAGATCTAGAATTGGAAAATTCTAGAAATTAGAAGAATCCTCCATTCAATAAAAGGAGGGAAATCTTTAAATTTTTAAATATGGAAGAGGTAAAATTGGAGAGGTTTCTAGAAATATAAGCCTCTAGATTTGGAGGATTTTTTAGCTTGGGATTAGGTGAGATTAAATGTGATTAGTGGAGTGATTAGATGGAGAAGCTAGATATAGGGTAGGTGGTAGGTGAGTAGGAATTTTTAATTCTTACAAATTGGTAATAGAGATTAGTTAATGGGATAATGAAAATATTAATTATGTATTAATATGTCTAAGGATGATATGGGATTATGGGGTGAGTAATAGAAATAATTGGGGTGTGATAATAGGGATAATAATAATTATTCTCACAATTAATTATTATGTAATGAGTGTGATGAGTATGTTATTTGTTAAGTGAGCATGTCGACATTTTATATATCTACATAAAGAATATAAAAAAACAAAAATCATCATACCCCACAGTGTATTGAATCTTAGAAATCCATATGTTTCTCATATGATAGGAGTTCTTCTCATGTAAATGTAGTATTGGAATTTAACCAATATATTTTTTATCCTTCCAAATGTTGAATGATTGGTATGTTTTTTTAATATTTCTCTATCGAAGCTCCATCTTATATGTTTCTTTAATTGTTGAATTAAATCTTATAGATAAACTTTGTCCGCATGATGAGCTTCATGAATCTATGTTTTCTAAAATGAAAAAATCCACCCTCGCCCACCCACACGCCCAAAATAATACAATTAAATAGTTCACTTATTTAACGCAAAACACGACTTACATTTAGGAAGACATTTAAATTGAACTAAGTATTCATTCCTTAAACAATGTATCTCTTAGAGTATGATAACAAAATTGGGACCTCCATTGGCCAGTGTTGTTTTCAAATATTCCAAATACTATTTTTGCATATAAAGGATCCCACTCTGCATAATACCATGAACTATGGCACTCAAATTTTATGTAGATATATCAACATACTAGTGTATTCATCTCTCATTTTTCTTACCATAGACCTATTTCAAACCAATGTAAACCCAACTCAAATTTTCCTACAAATTTCCTTGTGACACATGTTATATCCTTCACCATTTCTAAATTTATTTCACCTATGTGTAATTTACTATAGTATGTCCCATGTCTAACCTTGATAACCATTTTGGGTTGATTTTATGACATTTTACATATTTCAAATGACATACCTCATCCCTTTATCCGTTGTTTCACATACCTCGTCCCTTTAACTGATGTTTCTCATTATGAACAAAATTTGATCTATATGGACGAGTGTTGGAACTCCATGAAATTTTTTCCATGCAAGGTAAATATGGAAACACCTAAAGTGTGCGATCAAACAAATATAGAAAATGGATTTTTACATTCCATGTCAAAATATAATATAACAATGTAAGTGAACAAGATGGTTATATACACAAATAACAAATTCATCTTCCTAATCCTTAAAGTTTGCAAGATTTTTTAAAACATGTCTATCAACACATAAGCAGTTTGAGATTCTAGAATAAGAATCCCATGTCAAGATAAGTTGCATATTATAACAATAACATGAACCATAATTACCCCATAATAATATTGAGTGTATCCATGATAACATTCCAAAATGATTTAAATAACATTATTCAAGAAAGAAATGCAATTACCTAAGTATTTTTTACTCATACTTGCAATACACAAATGGCTTAAATCGAGATGATAAAACCAAACTTTGAATAATTACTTTTAGTGAACATGATTTATTAAACAAATACACACTTTGATAGGTTTTAGAGAGATTTTTGGATAAAATAACCTTGAAAGAAGTATAAACTCATCTTATATACACAAACAACAACTTAATGCACGTGTTCCACCAAGGCCATTTACATATAAAGATGATTATAATATTGATTCTTTTTCCATAAGATTTGTGCCAGGTGTTACAATTTCTACATGTATAAAAAAGAAAAACATGTTATGCCTTAAAATTATTAAAAATTTTAAGTAAATATAATAATTATCTAATATCAAGGGTTTCAAACACTGCATAGATCATTTAAGAATTGGGGTGTGATCGATATGTGGATAATATTCTTGATATCAATCAAGATTTGTCTAGAGACTTATATAAATTGTATTTCATTAGTATTATCACCTTTTCTACATCATCCCATCTGTCAATCTGTTCAGTCTAAAGGGCCAAGGAGTAAGACCATATTTGTATCATGTATTTTTAATGGATGGGGAGCCAATACCTATGTTACACCCTTACCATTTGGTAAATCAATTTCTCATGGCAAAATTTAAAGTAGTTCCTTCTTAAACAAACAAGCCGCTAGGGGTTTTTCTAAGTAATATGAATGGTAGTAATGATATGTACGCAATTTTATGGTCTTTTCTTTGGGGCAAAAACCAACCTAACACAAAAATAAATGTTCTTTAAAAAACACCATTTTAACTAATCAATTGAACAAGACAAAATAAATGGGGAAAAGGAGTGCATATTTATGACCATCCTACCACTATTCATTATGATGTTCACAATGTGAGAAGTATATTTGTAATTATTTTGTGTGAGAGGAAATAACCTTCCACTCATTTTCTCATACATATTTATGGATCTATGGAAATTTTCTATGTAATTGAAGAAAACTCAACAATTAAGCCAATTAACTAAGAATTCACTCTATATAATAACTCAATTCTATCATGCAAATCTCTAACTATGGCCTCAAATAAAGACATTCCTATAACAAAAATTAACTTTTGTTCATTATTATTGGACATACTACTACTAATCAAGGAATAATTTTTTGATGAACTCATACAACACAATGATAATCATGGTCAGTTATAGGATTTAGTTGAAAATAATTAATCTATAATGGAAATTAATATTAATTACTTAAGAGGGTTCTCTGAAAATCTCTGATCTATTGTTGCAACAAAAAAAAAATCAACAGGAAAAAACATTGAAAAACATGATATTCCTCACAGTTGCAGGAGAGCGCTAATGTAATTTATGACAAACCCACTCTGCCATTGCAATATTCCAATATACCTTACCTTCAACACATTACTTTTCAGCAAAACATTTAATCATTTTTAGCATGAATTAAGAGATGGGTTGAAAAATTTAATAAGAAATCCACTATGCCATGTTAAAACTAAAACGTCAATTGATGATATATTTGTCATAGATATCTTTCTATTACCCTAACTACCAAAATAGTTATTACACTAAAATTTATCTAATTATTTTTAAAATTAATATTATTTACTATTTATATTAATATATTCTATTATTATCAAATTTTAATAATATTAAACAATAATTAATATCTTATTCATAAAGTAACATTATTGGACAATAAAATTCAAAATAATAAAACTTGGAATTTTAAAATAAATATGCATGTTTTGAAACAAAAAATATTAAGAAAGAATAATTACATATTCAAGCTAAGAGTTTATATTTGATTTATTTATAAAAATAAAAGGAGATTATAAATTGAAATTAATACAAAAGTTAGTTTTATTATTTATCAAACTAAAACATATTATATTTATCATTATTCCAAATATCAACTAGCAATTGCACGTGAAAGGTGCAATGTTAACGCCGAAGGGGTAGTCTAAGAGGAGGTTGATTTTGAGAGAGAAAAACATGAAAGGAGGAAAAGGGGTACAGAAGAGGGGGTTGGAGGAAGGAGAAGCAATCTGTAAAGGATAATATCAGGTGGAACCATTTTATGGAAGCCATCTATCTTGCTACGAGGCACATATATAACAAGTCTCATTTACAAAATTTAATCAACATTGATAATATGTAACCAAGATTGTACTATAGATGTTTTTCGATGTTCTAGTAATAGTAGCAATATTCAATATAAATGGAACCTCTTTAAAACCATGTGATTATCAAACAAATTTGCAACTTATTATTCTCAAGTGTGATGAAAGTTAGGACAATGGGACATTTTGATACAAAGAGTAATGTCTTTAGAAAAATACATATCAAAGTTCGAACATGCTTTTTCACATCATACATATAAATTTTGACTTTTTACTTCCAATTTTTTTATTTGTGCTCTATCACATACTTTAAACCCTCAAATGGGCTAGGACATGCTCAATTTGGATCGCTAGTCCCAACCATTAATAACCGCTTCTAATCCTTTAGATCATCTTAACCATGAGTATGCACTTGTGGATGTGAAATAACTGGATCCATATAGAAAAACATGTTTGATTATACATTGTATATTGTCTAGAATGTGGCAAATACAATCCTTCATATGGTACATGCATCCAACTCGGCTTTGTGATAAGTGATGAAAATGACTTGTGTAAAGACATGTTTCTCGTAGATAAGCCTCCCTAAAGGTGAAGAGGATGGAACACCAACAATAATGCACAAAACATTGTTCTAAATGATTCAAGAGGGTATGAAGTTATACAAACTTGGAATGAGCCGACTTTCTACCTTAAACTTGAATCTACATATTTATACATTAGAAACAATTATAACTCTTATCAAACTAATTATTAAAATTATTGTTGGACTAATATTGATTTCAAATAAAATTAATTGTATATTTAGAAAGCATACGTAATAAACCTCACACATTTTATTATATTTAAGATTGTGCGCTTGCATTTATGTACAACAAACTATAACCATGAATAACAACATAAGTATGATATGCAGAAAAGAGATAAGAGGAAGCAACAATTGGATCATCCGGTGAAAGCAACTATTAACAAACACCCAATTTTTATAGTGTTACAGTGGTTGGATTTCCGCCATTTGGATGGGGAATCATGGTGCCTCTTAATTTTAAATTTGTACAAGTGCACTTCCTCATAAGGATCAATCTGTCACGTCCTCCTAATACTATTGTCATGTGCATTGCTTTCATACTACTTGTGTTTTAGTGTACCTTTTTTTTCAGACCCATTTGGATCCCTTGGAAGATATAGATATGATGTTAGAATAAATCAATTTCATTTGTGGGATCAAATTTGCACCAAACCCACAATTTTTTGATTCCAACTAAAAAGTCTCAACTTTTCAAACCACACTACATAGTCTAATCCCTCTCATGTATTTGTTTTTTCCATGACTCCACCCAAAATTACATAGATATTGACATCTTTGCTCGTGTTTCAAATTTAGATATCACAGATTAGAATTACTGAATCAATGTATTTCTATACCCAAATGGAAGCTTCCCTTGACTAAACAACCAGGCTAGGGGAAATCCAATTTGATGGTTAGGTTCATGCCACCCTGGGTCCAATATAGCTTACTTATTACTAAAGTTGAAACTACATATCAACATCTTACCCGATATCGAAGAGTATTAAGCAGATAAAGACTACGATTCTTAATTTTGCTTTGATTTGCCATCATTTGAAATTAAGGAAAAATTTGTTAAGCATATCCTTTATAGTTGGATCACTACTTTCCCTATGTTTTTACCACCAAACATTGAATTGAATGCTTCTTAGAAGCTATCTACACATTGCTTAGCATCAACTTTGTACTTTTAACTTCCCTTGTTTCAGGTAGCCTATCATCTCCTCTCTGAATTGGTTCATGCGATCAACATAATGTGCGATAATAAACCATTGCATATTTGCAGATTTTCCCACTAATTTCAAAAGGTTTCTTACTTTGTATGTTTGTTTCCAATCCTATATCCACACAAAATAAAAAACTTGTCATTAGCATTATTTCTAGTTATGAGAGTGAAAATCTTAAATTCTATTTTGATAGATATAGACATGAATATTGCCTCATTATATTGAGAAATCATTCCACAGACTGGGATGTCAGCATTCGTCTAAATGTGGTTGATAACAGCTTCTAGCATTCTCCCTCCAACATTCTCAAAGTATATGTCAATACATGTTGGGAAGTACCTGCTCATTATATACATCATTATTATTATTACAATATTCATATGCCTTTAAATCATCTAATGGAGCTACCCATGCGGAAGTGAGGCTATAAGTGTTCAAAACTTACTTGGTCAAAGTTGCATCCTAGTCTGTCTCTGATTTGTAATTTAAGGCATCATCAAACCCAAATTCTTCTTTTAGTATCTTAACCTGCAAAGGAATTCCATAATGCAGAGAGAGAGATGGGAGGATCATTGTAAAAATTGCGATTTATTTTCTTCCACTAGTCCTAAAAATGTGTTTCGTATAATGGCCGTAAAAATATTCACTTGTTATAGTGTTCTCCAATGGTTATAACTTATAGCAAATATAATTTTCATGCAAGTATTGGAAATTGCAATGCAAAGTGTCAATGTTATTCCTAGGACAGTTCTAATCAGTTCAACAAAAGAAGGATTTGAGAAACCACGTCTTATTTGAAAAAAATGGCCCCATCTCTATGAATTCTATCACTCTAGCTAGTTTCACAATATTCCTAGTACTAGGAGGGATAGAAATTTGCAGCTCTACCTGAGTGAGACTAATAGTAAAGGAGGCATAGGTTCAAATCTAGGGTGATGTAGGGTACCACAGTGACACGTATAACTCCTCCTTACCTACGTGGAATAGGTGTACAGGGATTAGGGGCAATCTCATATGTTGTAAGCTAACCAACAGTCTGAGCACGATCAGATGCACAGGTGACAGGCGCCATGGACCTTGAAAGGACAATTCCTTTCCTTTCACTTTACTACTAACACAATCAAAATACGGTATACTTCTACCATTCACCCTGAAATTACATCATAACACAAGATGTTCCATCCACAATGTTCTTTTTTGACAGTTCTTGGCTAAATATCTAGGGAAATTTTGGTAGGGGAAACAGAAAATATAGTTAGAAAACCTAATCGTCTAGGAAAAACTAAGAGCAGGCACTCTCAGACTCCCTTTTTGAGAACGCCGTATATTCTAAGTTCAATTTTTGAAATCAAAAAGAGCTAATTTATACATCTATGCATAATAGAAATTTCGGACACAAGAAAACTGCATGGTTTGCAATTGAGTTATGTGACTATCTGTATATTTTACTGTTTTGGATTTTGAAATTTTGGAATCTATTTTCACAGTCTGCATTAAAAAACCCAGAGGCTTACAAGGCCAGCCAAAAGTCCATTCCATTCATATGATACAATCAACATGTAGCAAAAGCATTAAGATATTAAAATTGATTGTTTGCAGATCTTAAACATTGTAGTCGGATTTAATATAAATTAAGATACCAATTTGGATTAAGATAACCCCCTTGTGAGTTTTGAACCCATGACCAGAGTCGGGAATAAATAAGAGCTTCTGATCATATTGAGAATCGCCTACCTTTTTATCACTACCTGTGACCCCAACAACACGGCACCCATTTATTTTAGCGAGCTGCCCAACAACAAACCCTACTGCACCTGCTGCTGCAGAAACAAATACTTGTTCTTCGGGCTTGAGATCCCCGGTCTTCATTAGCACAATGTATGTTGTCAATCCAGAAGATCCTACTCCCACCCGAACAAAAAATCAAAAAACCTAAAAAATCCACACAAAATATTATTCCAATCTCGTAATCATAAATGTAACTTACCTAGAAGCCCCAAATAATGGGGTAATGTATCCACGTCATCAATAAGTTTTGTGAGGCCTGATCCAGGGAGGATTGCATACTCAGCAACCTCAGAAAATGCCAGCACAATGTCACCTTCATTAAATTTTGGATTAGCCGAAGCCACAACTTTAGAAACTAAATGAGATATAATGGGCTGCAATCAGGGTTACAGTCATAACTTAGCAAATAAATTATGTTAACCATAGTTGTATCCTCTTTTGTCTACCCCGGATAATGGAATTTGGATCTTGTGATCAAGAATCTTAAATCAAAAAAATCCAAAGGGCATTTATTTTAAAACAAACAATCGTAGAAACCATCTTCTAAAATTGTTGGCTAGGCAGAGAGGGGTACAAATTGAATTAACTGAGTAAGAAGACGAAATCCTGACCTGACCCAATTTGAAGTTCTGGAAAATAGCTCCATCAACATTTTTCATAAGCCATCTGAGATATGGGTTTACTAATATCTACATGTTCTTCACTGCAACTTCCCCTTGTTTGCATCCATTTATGTTGAATTGGGTTTCTTTCACCTAGAGATGATCATGTGTGACAGGCCCTTCATTCGCATAGGAAGCCAAAATCACTTGCTTCTTCCTCACTATTTTCTCCTCCATTTTGGGAAAGCTCTTGCAACCTTGCTCCGAATAAGTCAAATATGCGTGAATAAGTTCAGAAGGAAACTAATGGAATAAGTAGTTTGCCTGGAAAAATGTAGGTGAAGAGCGGCCGTGGAAAAAGTTGGGTGTCAATCAGAGTCTAACACTAAAATTTCAAAACTATTTTTCAAAAAAAAGACTAGAACTACCCTCAAAGTCGGATTCAGGAAAACATCTAGCGCATTATCGAAGTCCCCTAGAAGAGTTGTACTGAGCGGCCCAAGAACCTTCACATTCGGCCCCAGTTCTTTATATCTGTCCGCCGCCCACGGCCCGTCTCCTGCAATTAAAACAAAAAAATAGGGTTTCTAGGGTTAGACTCAATTAGGGTTCGCAGTGCCGCGAAAACCAGCGGGTGACCCTTATCCTTCACCAGCCGCCCGGCCATGCCGATCACCAAAGGGATTTTCGTTGGGATCCCGTACTTCAGACAGAAAATTTTCCCTGCAAATTCATCCGGCTTGAGGAGACCTTTGTCAACGTCGTTGATGCTTGAATCTCCTCTTGAGATCATGGCTTCCAAGCCAAAAAAATTTCTGTTCGAATCTCCTCTTAAGATCATGGCTTCCAAGCGAAAAAAACAATTCTACTCGAATCTCCTCTTGAGATCAAGGCTTCCAAGCCCAAAAAAAGGGCACAAAATCATAATCTTTAACGGCCACAAAATCTGGAGATCCAAACGATGTCAAGAAAATAAAACTAAAACTTCCGATTCGAATCGAACAAAAAGGAATAACAATAGTTACAGACAGAATTTGAAAAACTTTAAAATAATTACAACTCTCCCTAGATTTTGCTCTAAAATAAAGCTAAGAAAAATTGTATATGAGACTAAAATTTAACCTGTTAAGATCGGGAGACTGCAAGATCAAACCACTGGTGCGCCAAATCTAGTGGCTAATGATAAGAAAAGCAATGCTCAGGAGTAAAAATGAATGAAGGAAAATAATGATGGGTCACTTAAAGGCTGCCATTAAGAAATCACCGGTGGCCCCAACCACAGAAAAATATCGATACTTGTTGTCAATGGGGTAATCCGCTCCTGTCACGGTGAGCATGGCTTTGTGCTCCATCGAATTAAGCACAACCGTCAACGAAACTGTCATTTAGGCCTTCAAAATTAATCGCATCGGGAAAATGTCCAAATGAATGTCAAATTTAACATAATTGGCGAAACGACCGAAAGGACCTTTCTTGTAAGGGGAATGCCTTCGGTGTAATTACAAAATCAACTACAAACTATTGTTGAATCCTTGATCTATTTGAATCACTATATAGTTTATTTGATTACATACTAAATCGATTATAAACTATGAGAATAACTAAAACAAAATTTAAATAAATAAATATAATGCCTACAAAATTTATTACTCGTATAAAAATAACAACAATTTTTACGCCGAAGTTGTTACCCCTATGGGAAAGGGTTTTGCGGACATTCACGGGACTATGTCAAATTTGACGGCTTAAATGACGGTTTTACTATTTTTAACAATTTTACTTTTGTTATTTTTAACAATTTTAATTTTTGTTTATCTGATTTTGCATGTTGCTTTGGCTTTAATATTTTAAATTATAAACTCAACTCCTTTAAATAAATTAATAAATAATTTTCTAACCCCTTTAAATAAATTACACCACAATAGCATAAATCTTTGTAGCGTTGCCACAGATAACAAACTATTCCTACCACAACTCGATGGGTTTTCTTTTTACAATATCCAAGGCAAAGGAGGAGGAGGAGGATGTTGGCAGTGTATAGGATTCCCTAGAAGACACCGGTGCAGGAGATATGGTTGCGCTGAGCTCAATTATTTCATCTATCTCAGCGGTGGGATACGAGATTCGAACGGAAAAGCGTCCAAAAGCGCTCTTCGGTACAACACCCACACAAATCATTGGGAGACTCTTTCAGATATGATTATGCCCCGAATGAATTGTGTAGGCGTGGCCTGGAAAGGAAATTTCTTGGCCATTGGAGGATATTACAATTCCTTTGAAGGAGGTGATTTCATGGAAGCTCATGTTTCCGACAAGAGTTTCGATCTCGAGACCGTTGAATGGACTTTGCTGCCTAATTTGTGCACAAACGGGCTCAGATATGTAGAGAATACAGATATTATAGAGCTTTCTGTTGCATTTATGGAAGATAAGCTTTATGCGATGAAACCTCAGACGAATGAGGTGGTGCAATTGAGGCCGAAGTCCGAGCAGTAATACTAGACACATTTCGGATTCGTGGGAGACGATTCTGAATTAAGACGCAGTTGTGGCATTAATTATAAATTATTAAGTGTGGGAAGTGAGCTTTGGGCGATTGAGTATATGATGGGGAAGTCCATTTAGACTTGTTCGTGCAAGGGTAAGCTCATGTTAATTTCTTCGTTGGATTTGGATTTTTAGGTATGTACTTTGTCTACTAATTCAAAATAATCCCTCGTTTTTAAGTAAAAATCGTCTTTCTCTTATCTGCATCTACTTTACAATTTTTTGAATTGAAAATAATCCCTCATTTTTTATTTAAGAAGGAATGCTTACATATGAAGTAAATAATGCACCTTTAAAATACAATTGACACATCTATTTACATTGCCTTTCACAATTCTTAATGGAAGCTGGTAAATACTAGTATATTCCCTCTTTATTACACAACCAATACAGCAGGGGATTACAGTTTTTGAAGTTTATAAACATATATGAGTTCTCTTCTATTTGCATTATAAACATGGTAGAAATCCCCTTAGCATCATGTTTTTTTGACAAACGTCCATGTCTTTTTCCAAAAAAAATTATTTAGATTATTATGTCGAAAGGCGTTTCCAAATGGGATGAGCCTCATCCTGCTGACATGCGAGGCGGTGATCCACGGTAACCGAGGCAACGTACATAGTTGTTCTTTACCAGATATTGTTTTTGGTTGATTTGTTGGCAACCTAATCAATTTTTATCGTGCCTCATTCCCACCGTTACATTGCGGATCTCACAAAAGTTTTGTCGATGCTTGGAAGCTTCCTCTAACGGCAACATTACTTTTTCTCCATACCCAGCTCAAAAATGTATATAGTTTGAATTATCGTATTCGACTATGGACTGACTGTGGGCATCTCTAGGAGTGATGGCCACTTATGTGGTTGAGACTGAGATCAGGCATAAGCACCACCGATCACAGAATGTCATTAGCTTCGAGGCACTTATTATCATGATGATCGAAATTTGGAAAAGCATTCACGCCATGGCCTTTTATTGGATATTCTTAACGGTGAGGATGTTGATGGTTTGAACAATATTTTTCTAGATGAGCTGCTTTTGCAAGTGATGAAAAGCCTCCGGGAAGAAACCAGGATTCCCTTTAACTTACAGATTTATCTCCGTGTGCAGGTCTGATTTAACCCATAATGGTGTTGATTTTTGGACGGCTATTAGCTAGAGCTCCAGTTAGCACAACTCCCCGTAACGTTTTGCTTATTTATTTAATTTAATTTGTGTTGCATCTATCCAATTACTGATAAATTTACAAAGTTAACTTGGGGTTTCAACACAGTTAACGCCTCTAGATCTCAAATAAAGGGATTGTATTATTGTGCAAGGAAAATGACAGGTGTGAAAGGTTGTTTAGGATGTGTCACTCTCCATGTTCTGCTTTGGGTTTTGAAAGTGGTTAACCCGGTTGGTGGGTTTGCTTGGCATGGGTCTATTTTTCCTACTCAAATTTTATTTTGAAGTTAAATATATGGAGAAACAAATACTTATGAAACTATATGATTCATATCTAATCTTTTCAACAACAATCTTATCTATATCAAATACCAATAAAAACAAATTTAAAATGTGTCCTAACTCTTCAAACCCTTAAATTTTCTTTCATCATATACATAAGATATCATATGTAATTTAAAAATAAATTAAAAAGTTCTATGTTTTAATTTTCCCTTGTGTGGTGACGCATGTGGAACTTTAGTTCTATATTTTAAATTCTTTGTTGAAAGATATTTTATCCTCTAAAAATTTGGCTCATTGCCTTCATTTTTACCTTTGATAGACATTGGTGAAAGCCAAGTTCAAAACCTGTTGTGGTAGTTGTTTCGGTAAAGATCAGGTAAAATCCTTGTTTTTTTTTATTATAGGCAAATAGTTTTTTGAAAGGGACTATACCATTATACAAGAAGGCTCCAGAAGCTAGATGTGAACAAAATAGAAACAAAGGAAAAGATCAAGATCACGGTAAAACATGCAAGCCCAGTAGCAGGAAACAGCCTGCTCAGAATAAAACCCAAAACCAACAGCAAATCAGCATAAAAACAGCGGATTCACAGCGAACAGACAGTTGTTGTCCAACAAAGCAGTCGTGCAGCACTGTGAAACTAACAAGGCGGAGAACCGGTATTCTTGGAGAAATTTTTTTTCTTTTTGCGCACCGTTATCCAGCTTGTAGAAGCCTCCGCGATTGGAAGATTAAAAAAAGGAGGCGTATTTTCCTTATCCTCCAACGATCCAACTGGGGTAGCGAAATCATTAACATCATTTGTATTTTCCTTTCCATCGCCAACTGGATGAGATTCATTGGCGCCTTCAACAACTGGAATTTCCGAGAGAGGGGTTTCTGGGACAAAAACATCTTCAGTATCAGTATTTGAATCCTCTTTGGCTTCGAAAATCAGGTGTTCTGAGAGTGCATTTTTCCACCAGTTGTTTTTTCCATTTTTTCACTTTTCCATACCGCAAACATCAGCAGTGTGTCCAGTAGCAAAACACTTTCTGCACCTAAAGGGCAAGCGTTCATAATCTAAAGATTGTGTCCAAGTTCTGTTTTGGACTTTAAGCTCAATATTAGCAGGGAGATTTTTGGATGTGTCAAGCTCAACAAGGATTCTGGCGAAGGTTGTGTGCATGAAATCAATGGTTTCGGGGTCAATGAAAAGGATATGACCCAAAGTATTTCCAATAATGGTTAGGTGGGTATTATCCCAAAATTGGAGCGGTAAATCGGGCAGTCTAATCCAGACTGGCTTGCAGGCAAAGGATTCAGTAAGTGGGTTAAAAGAAGGGAACCAGGGTTTCAAAACCAGGTAGTGGGATTGAAAATCCCAGAGTTTTTTAGCTATGACTTCCTTATCCCTAATTGAGGAAAAAGCAACAATGAACGTACCTTTCGCACATGGATAAAGATCTAGCTTACCAAATAGAATCGGGATCCAGTGCTTTGTAATCTAGTCATGAAGGGTAGCTAGGTTTGGCCATAGCCCGCTAAATCTCCCGATCAGGGCATGCTCCTGGTAAAAACGTTCTGAATCGAGGACTTCATCCCCAAAAGAGATGCTAGGGTTAGAAACTGCTGGGATCATGGGTGTGATAGGGCTCAACCCCTGCGTGGGGCTCCTGCCCTGTAAAATATCCTTAAATGTATTTGGTCTGTTTGATTTATCATTCGGGATCTGATTCACAACATCCCTGGAATCCGGAATGCATGTCCAAGTGGTCTTCGGGTGCAGATCCACTGTAGAAGAGCGGCTAAGAAACCCGTCGCCCATAGTTCTACCACTGAAATAGCCACCAGAAGCAGCTAAGGGCGACTGCGTCTTGTCAACAGAGGTCGGTTGAGAGGATTTACCAGGGTAAGGGGTCGAAGAGGCCGCCTTAGCGCCGCAAAATGCCTGGTCAATCCACGAAAGAACCTCTGCCTGCGCACCTCCGACAGCACCGCCCCCGTCAGATCCATGGCCACCAAATCGACCACGGGTTTGCGGCCGTTTGACCATTTAGGGTCGCCGAGAGGGTTCGCACAGAGATCGCTGAGAGGTCGCTAAGAGCTTTACCCCCAAATTTGGTAAAATCCTTGTTATTGTCAGGGTTTTTGAGGGTTTTATATAGATAGATTTGTTGTAAGAAAGTTTGGAGATTACAAGAGAGAAGCATTTTTCTTTTAGTTGTTCACATGAATTCATGTCTCTCTGCAATTAAAGATCGAAGGGTTTAAGGAGGAGACCTTCAGTAGAGCTGATTTTCCTCGAGACTTTTTATTTGGTGCAGACACTTCTACTTACCAGGCATAATCATTTTCTCTTGGTGCTTTCTTCTATATTATTTCTTATATGGGAATATGAACTTTTGGGTGGGTATGTATAGATTGAAGGTGCAGTATCATATGATGTCCGAAAACCTTGCATTTGCAACACATACACACATTCAGGTTAGTCCCTCTCTTTTGGGTTGCAAGGATATTTGAAGAAATAGACTCCCTTTGTCTTTCCATGAATTGGTATTGGGGGATTTTTTTGTTTCAGGGGTAAATGATAAAAAAAATTGTCCTTTATAACTTAATATGAGATATTTTGAGGTCCTTTTTGTCCATTTCAAGTTATCTATACTTTTACAGTTCACTAACTTTTTTGGGTCGTTTTGAATAAACCAAATTCAAGGGAAAATGCAAGATGGAAGCACAGGAGATGTTTCTGCAGACCAAAACCACCATTATAAAGTAATTTCAATTCCTCCACTTTGCTTATTTGGTCCAAGTAATATTATATAACTTATACTCTATCAGGTTTCAGTTGATGATACCTTGTTCATTATAAACATTTTTTTTCAGGAGTATGTCTAGATGTTTTTTTGGTGTTTTTGGCCATAGGGCTACACAAATAGGAATTGGGCAATGATAAGTACATTCTGGAAATTCATTTTCACTGACATGACCATAGTCGGAATAGAAATACAACTCAATCAAATGTCTTTGTTTTGTGAATTGAATGCCTTAATGTTTGATCTCTTGTGAAATTTACGTGCACATCGCGAAAAGAACAAAGCCAAAAAATCTAAACATAGAATAATGACTTCTTTGTGAGATACAAAATCCCTCCTGACAAAGAAAAGATTGCGTAAAGTATGGAGTAAGTAGCAGGGTTATACTTGGAAAGTGTTAGATTGTTGGGAAACCTTAAAAAGAAATCAGGAAATAATGCTGGTAGGATAAAATGTGTCGTAAATTATCCTTTTCCTCTTTCTTGCCCTGTTGGCAACATCACTTCCCCGGGAAACTGAAGCTTTACCTTCTATCAAACTTGCAATTTCCAATAAAAGATAATACAAAATCTTTAGAAAGACCTTTCAATAAGAAAGAGGAAATTCATGTCCTAAGAAAAGTGATCAATAATATCATATCGAGTATAAATTGTCACAAGAAGAAAGATAACACATAAAAGGCATTGGTAAAATTGCTTGGAGTTTCAAAACCTTTGTTGATTCTAGAAAAATGGTGATTTGGATGAAGGGGGTTATGTTATTCCAACAGATGGGCAGCTCAGGAATAATACAAGAGAATCCAAAAGTTACAGAAGATATATGATGTGGTTATTGGATGAGAACATTTGTGTATAAAGAGAATGATAATATTAAAAGGAATGTATAGGAAGGTGACTCAGTTTCTTGGTCTTATTTTGACCTATATTTTTCTTCTTTACAAGGTCATATAACATGTGACCATGACAAGTTTGGTGGAGATGCTAGGTACCAATGCTCAGGCACAGTTGCATATGGAGAGTTAACAAATTTTAAGTAACTAATGTCCAACAGTTTTTTCATTTACTATAGGCTAAAAATTGATATTTAAAAGCTAAGAATAAGGAAATATTTCAATGGACACAATAGGTGACAAACCCCCATGCGTAATAATTTTTAATTTTCATCCTATTATTTTCATTTTTGATCCACAGTTTGTTTTAGTTGACACTTTCTTCTGTGAATTTAGCCTCTGCCCTATCATCTTTGTACCCTACACCAAGATTTATGTTAGGAACTCTTCCAGTTGCTTAACTATTCCTCTAAATCAAATAACAGATATCGTTCGGCGTTCACATTGCATTGTACACATGCAATTGCTAGTAAATACACACAATAACATAATAATAAAAAAAGTTTTTTTAATTGAAGGGCCTTTGGTCTCTCGGTGAAATTGATTGTTTTGGAATGAGCTTACTCGAATCAAATCTTGCTCAAGGCCTTGAGATACCCGACATGAAAAAAAAGAAAAAATCCTTTAAATTTTACTCGAAAACTAATTACTAAAAATGATACAAAAATTATAACCTAAAAATGGAAATGTTATATAAGATGTGTCAATTAAACATTTACTCAAAAAAAAAAAACACAAAAACACACCCGCCAAAGTTCAATCTTATTATGAACTCCTCCAATCGGAGTAATAAAAGCTGCAAATATCAGTAATAATGAATATATTTCCTGCAAAATCAGTAATTATGAATAGATTTCCAAGGCAAAAAGGTACTTAGTTTTAGTTTGTCAACTTTTTCTTAATGAACTACTTTGGTTTTTAATGGCTTTTTGACAGTTTTGTTTGCTGCCATCTAGCTTACTGTTTTTATAGCTGTGTTTATGGTTGGCCATTTTGTTGGCTTCCTAGTTTTACAGTTTTTATTGAAAATCTTGGTTCTGGTTTCATTACTAATTATTGTTAATTATTAAAATTTAAGCTCAACAGCAATGAATATAGACACTGTCAGAAATTAACTTCTTTTAGCATTGAATATATTCTTACATATCTGTATATACATCAAATAAACAGTGAAATGTTAATTATTGTTCTGGGTCGTGTATTGTTGTGTATATAACAAACTAAAAACTTCCAAAATCTAGGAAAATATCTTTTCATACCTCAAATCGTTGCATTCGTGCCTATCCTGTAAACCCATAAATATTCCCTCTCGTGTCCCCATGAAAAACAAAGTTATAAAGCCTGCAAAATCCAGAAGCTGACCATACATTTTGAATGCCTTTACTAATTTTAAGGTGATCAGCTGTCGCTTCCTCTGTAGTGCTTAAATCTTCCAAGCTGGCACCCATTCTTCTATAAAAGGGAGGGATAGCTACAGATAATGTTCTCTCTCACATTCATCTCCCTTGAGCTTGCTGGGCTAGTTTCTTGAGAGCTTACATCAATGGAAGGAAGCTACCCACATCTTGAAGGCTCACCAACACAAACTTTCTCACAGGCTCAACTGTTACAGCAGCAGCCACAAATGTTTCTGCAACAGGTTTCAGAGCTCACTTTTCATATTTCTTTTGAAATGGGTTTTGAAATTTTATATGTAGTCTCCGTCTGGTTTGAAAATATGGAATTGGGTATTCATCTCAACTTGACTTGGGGTTGGAGGTTTTGGTTGTAGTTAGTACTTAGTGGAGATTTATAGAATTGGGAAGTATTCTCATATATATAGATAAAGAGCTGAAATTTTTGTTTTGGTTGAAAGATAAACATCTCATCCTTCCAGAAGGGTTTCCATTTCGTCAAATTCATTTGGAACTCGAACCTAGCTGGTGTATGGTGTGGCAATTGAACTACAACCCTCAAGGGTTGTACGTTTTAGTTGCAGGTTAGTACAGATTTATAGAATGAGTGATATTCAGATGTGGACAGAGAATATGTTTCATTTGGGTGGATATGATAGAGTTACAGATATTCTTGGCTTAAAATTTAAAATGCTAACCCATGCTTATTAGGAAGCCAGAATTTAAAGCTAGGTTGTGGTGAAACTCTTGTATTTAGTCTACATTGGATATCACTGTGTTTTATTGAGATG
The DNA here is from genome assembly GCA_019776745.2 of Taxus chinensis. Lineage (NCBI taxonomy): Eukaryota > Viridiplantae > Streptophyta > Pinopsida > Cupressales > Taxaceae > Taxus > Taxus chinensis. The sequence goes on along the minus strand of CM034155.1, from coordinate 563,270,565 downwards.
TCAAGAAACAATATGCTTGATTCTAGCGGCTCTGTTCCTTCTTGATTTTTATTTTGAATTAGCTCTTGACTACATGTAACAACACACTTATTAGGACGCTTGATGGTAAAGCAAATTTTCTTGCAGGAAACAGGTTTATATGTTGTTTTTCTTTCTGTTTTTCATAGAACTTCTTGGTATTGATGTGTGGAGAAACGATATCCTTGAGTTGGGTGTGTTCCTTGATTTTGATTTTGAGGGCTTAAATGCTAACCTGTGTACATTAGGATGTCTGAAATCAAGTGTAATCATAGAAAAATTCTATGACAGGGTATAGCTTTTCTCTTGTTTTTGTTGTATTTAGTGGATATTTTATATAATTGTAGTGTATTGAGATGTGAACAGACAATATGCTTTGATTATGAGTTGGTGAGGCTTATGGCTCGAATGCCAACCTCCTTTTACTGAGATGCCTGAGATCTGGGATGTAGTGTTTTTATTGTCTTGCTTGAAATTAATAGAGATTTAATGGAATTGACTTGTATTCAAATGTCAAGAAACAATATTCTTAATTCAAGAGAATGTGCTTGATTTTGAGTTAGTAAGGCTCATGGTTTAAATGGTAAACTAGGCTTAGGATGTGCGAGTTTAAAGCTCCATTGGTGAGAAATATTTCAGCAAGGTGCATGTGTATTTTTTGGGTGTCAGAGATTTACAGATTTACAAGGTATTAACATGTGGAGAAACAGACTGCTTGATTTGGGTGAGTGCGTCTGTCAGTTATAATTTTGAGTAGATGAGGCTCTGAGTACAAATGGTATTCCATTTTTATTAGGATGTTCAAGTTCACTGCTGGGTTGTAGAGAAATTCTCCAGCAGGGAATGGATGTTTTTGTTATTTTGATTGTATATAGTAGAGATTTTACAGAACTGCAGGGCTTTGAGATGTCAAGAAACAATGTGCTTGATACTTGATTCGGGATGTGTTCCTTGATTTTGAATTTGGATTGGTGAGTTTCATGGCTCAAAATTCCAGCCCATGTTTATTAGGATTCTTGAGTTCATAGCTCAACTGTAGAGAAATTCCCCAGCATGGAATAGCTGTTATTATTGTTTTGGCTGTATTAAGTAGAGATTTTGCAGAGTTTTCCTTGTATTCAGATGTCAAGATACAATATCGTTGATTATGGGGAAATTTTACTTGATTTTCATTTTGTGCTGGTTAGGCTCATGTTTTAAATGTTAGCCCATGCTTATTAGGATGTCTGAGTTCAAAGCTCAAGTGCAGAGAATTTCTTCAGTAGGTTTTATAGTTTTCATATTGAGTAGAGATTTGCTGAATCGTGCGGTATTGAGATATGGACAAACAATATGCTTGATTTGAGTCTCTGTGTTCCATTATTTTAGTTTTGATTTGGTGAGGCTCATGGCTCAAATGTTAATCCCCACTTATTCAAATGCCGGAGTTCAAAGCTGGTCTGTAGACAAAGGAGTAGTTCTCCAACATGGATTAGGTGTTTATATTGTTCTGGTTGTATTGAGTAGGAGCTTATAGAATTGCATGCCTATGATAGTGAGATGTCAAGAAATCATATGCTTGATTTGGAGAATGTGCTCCGTGATTTCGATTTTGAGTGGAGGCACTTGACTCAAAAGCTAACCCATGCTTATTTAGATGCTCGAGTTCAAATTTCGACGAAATTCTTGTGCTGATTTAGTTTGTTATGTACCTCATCAGTGACCTGTAGACTTAAGTCATCTAATTCAAATTTGATAGTTCCTCCTACAGGGACCTATCAACTCTAATCTTCGTTCCATGCAAATCCAGAAACAACATCTTCAAAGGTTTTGGCAACAGCAAGTGCAGGATATGAGACAAATTGCAGGTAATCTCAGTTTTCCTTTGCCATTCATAATTCTAAATAATGCATTGAATTTCCTTTCTCTGCATGATTGGACCAATTCCATGGAGTTTCTTCCCTTACAACATTTGTACATGGATGCAAAAGTAGAGTCTATATGTTTCAAATACAGTCTCATCACTCAAAAACTCATTCAGGTTTTCCTTTTCCTTCCTCGGCAGAATTCAAGCAACATCAACTTCCTCTTGCAAGGATAAAGAAGATAATGAAATCTGATGAAGAAGTAAAGGTACGATCATCCTAGAGCTCCCTTATTTTATGCCTTGCTGATAATTTTAATCTTGATGTTAGAATTCGTATCAATAACAAAGAATTGATGAGCAGATGATAAGTGCAGAAGCTCCAGTCTTATTTTCAAAGGCCTGTGAGCTTTTCATTCTAGAGCTCACCCTGCGTTCATGGTTACATACTGAGGAGAACAAGAGGCGTACATTGCAGAGAAATGACATTGCAGGAGCTGTAAATAGGGGTGATATTCTTGATTTTCTTGTCGACATTGTCCGTAGAGATGATATAAAGGTATAGTTTGGGCCCTTTCCGATTCTTTCTGTGGTTTAGATATACTTTTGCTATCTTCTAATAGGGTTCCTTTTACCCTACTACTGTTTATTGTAAGATGTATTTTGATGTACCATATCTCTACTTTGGTCATTTTCAAACTTAATATAATTTTGTGTAATTTCTGCACAAATCAGTACTTTTTCTAGGATTATCACAGATTTCAATGCATTTTTATAATATTTTTTATCTGTAAGTTTTGACCACTTCTAAATTCTTTGGAATCCTCACAGAAAATCCTGGTTTAGTCTTTTAGCGTGGAGTTACATTCTACAAGTAAATGATTAAGTCATTATGTTTGTCTCTATGGCCTTACTTTATCTTTTCCACATCGTTATTCTACAAGTAAATGATCAAGTCATTTTGTTCGTCCATATAGCCTTCCTTTATCCTTTCCACAATCCTTATTTTACAAGTAAATGATCAAGTCATGTAGTTCATCTATATAGCCTTCCTTTATCCTTTCAACATCCTTATTCTACAAGTAAATGATCAAGTCATTTTGTTCATCTATATAGCCTTCCTTTATCCTTTCCACATCCTTATTCTACAAGTAAATGATCAAGTCATTTTGTTTGTCTCTATAGCCTTCTTTTATCCTATCCTTTCATTCATGGCTTATATAATGCCTTTTTCACAACTGCATGTAATTGAAACAAAAATTGTGAATAATGGTTTTCAATGTTCATTTTCTTTTGTTTAAAGAGTTTTGAATTTAATAAAGACACTATTAGGATACAATACTGCCTGATAGGACCCATGAAACTGTTTGGGTCTAGCTCGAAAAAGGTTGGTGTTTTTATAGTAATCCCTGCTTAGCACTCAAACATACAAATGTGGATTGCTGATTTTCATTGCCAGTTACTAGTGACTTAGGTTTTGGGGTCCTTGTTCTAGAATAGTTTTTAGTATGCTTAAAATTGCATTTTATTCTGATGTGTGTGTGTGTCTTTTTAAAAGAATCATGTTTAATAGAAGGCTTGTGTTGTACTTCATGGTCACTCTGTTTTTGGATTTCTCCCAAGGGTAAAGGTGGATGCTATAACAGAGAAGAGAGAAACAAAGGCATTATCATTTGTGTGGTTTATTTTCACTGAAAGCATACCAGACACCCTAATCTTTATGGTAAAGAGAGAGAATGTTTATCATTCTCCAATAGAGTAAAGATTATATTAATGTTCTGAATTCCCTTTTGGCTAAAACAGAGTTCCAAAAGCCTAGTGGGAAATTATAATGGGGTATAGTCAAAGAAGACAGCTTTTGGAATATTTTAGGTCCACAAACAATAGGGTGACCGCACTCGATCGAAGCTATTCTTCCAAGATTGAAACATAGGATCCTTACTGTTAGACCCATTCAGTACACTGCTTCCCACATTATGATGGAAACAATGAATCATCTCAGTTAGGTCTACTTGGGCGTACACTCCAGTTTGTATCAAAATCTAAAGACGGTATCTTCACCATTAGGCCCACTTAGACCTACACCCCATTATTTTTCGACTGCAATTCCACCACCAACGGAAATTCGTCCATGCATCTAGGTCTTGCTTATTCCTGCAAAACAAACCCAAATAAAATTTCGGAACACATTAACTCACTAAATAGTCGTATTTATTGAGAAAGAGGCTTTTAAATAAAACTGTGTACAAATTTCTACATTGATGTTTTGGATCACAACTCGTTACTCATTATCAAGAAAGAAAAGCTACATGGGTTGTGATTGATGTAAAAAGTTGTACAACAGTTTTATCCAAAAGCCTCTTTCTCATTTTATGGACTGAAAACATTAGATCATGTGGAGTCGTATTTATTAGTATACTATAGAGAGATTTTTCAATTGTGCTATACTTGCAAATGAAATCCTCTTCCTAAAGGTGTTCTTTTATTGTTGGTTAAACTAGAATTGCTTCTTTTGCAGGATGAGCAATATGGGGGACACTGGACTGAACTTCCACATGTTGAATCCATGCCTTATGGAAATATACCCTTTCAATTCATGACTGCTCAACCGTACCAGCATAACCTTCATCCTGTATGTGCTAATTGCTTTCACTTGATTTCATACATGGGTAGAGGAGAATTTTGGGTAGTTTTAAAATGTGGGTAACTACTTTTATTTTGGCATAAACTCTGAAAACCCCTCTTGATATTTTTGTTTTTTGTTGCCTAATTTTTTGTTTAGCATGCTATGGCTTACACACAAGCCATGTCTCAGCAACTTATGTCTCAGGAGCCTTTAATGCCAGAGCAGCATTTGATGTATCAAGCTCCACAGGTGATTGAGATTATATGAGTTGGTTTATATGCATTTTAACATATATGGCATTTAATTTATGCCAAAACTGAATGGTACACTATCTAGCGTAGTTTGAAAAAACCAGAACTCTAGCTCTGTAGAGTTTTCATCAGTAATGGTGAAGTGTCCAGGCCTCTGATTCATTAAGATGTTAGCATGCTTAAGAATATTTGTAACAAATTATTTTTCTAACATGGGGACTTTTGCAGCAATGATCAGATTGGATCTTCTCAAAAATAAAATTTCCTGCTGATATATGCTCTGGGCATAAATAGTTGTGTTTGTTAATAAAAGCAGCCTCTGTATACATGGTTGCTTGAGGTTGCAGCGTGGATTGTTTATTTTTCACAAAAAAAGAGTCGTGTACACAACGAATCTGAGAAATGTAATGATTTTTAATAAAATTTGAAATATTTTGTGTAACATTTTAACATGTTAAGACTATCAACCTTTTAAGTTGCATTGTAAGTTCTAATTTAGTGACTTGTTTCTCAAGTATATTTGGCTAGTCTAGATTATTTGTCCTAATTATTTATGCTGATTTAATTTTGGGGATTGGAAAGCATGTTTTTCTTAATAATATATAAAAAATATATTATTGAGGTATCTATTAATTTTATATAAAATAAAAATAAAGTAAGTGGCATAGGACTACAATGACAAAGTGAATCTAACCCCCAAAAAAGTCTTAGAAATTATATCTAATTATCAAAATCTAACAAGATATATGACAATGATTGAAATATTTATGCAACTTTAATAAAAAGTAATTTGTCAACCAAATCAGTCAAAAATAACAAGCCCCAAGGGACATAGATGCCAAAATAAACATTAATAAAAAGTAAATTTTCAATTGAAAATAAGTCGAAAATATCAAGCCCCAAGGGAAATAGATGCCCAAAAAAAAGGAAAAGTCAATTAGAATATAGGAACAAACATGGTGGCTAAAGGAGTTGGTTAACTATCGAGGGGATGCCATATGTTAAGTATAGTGTCCCACCTATCATTGTTGTGTTACACCTAACTACCCAGCGTTATGAAAAGTAAGCCTAACTCACTCTCACCACCTCACACATCTACATATACCTCTTCATTTTCCTAATTTTAGAAGGGAAATTTCATTTTGATAACATGTACCATGTCAAATTGAGAATCTAGCCATTTTTCATCTACAATTCCATTCACCATTACTCTCTTTCAATAATATCTATCACGCCTTCCTACTTGCTTATTATTTTGGATCATTTACACATTTAGATGAAGATTGCAAATTATTTTGGATCATTTACACATTTAGATGAAGTTTGCAATTTGACAAGAGACTCTACACAAGCTATAGCATGTTAGGAGTGAATTTATTTGGTTTATCATTTCAATTCTTTAATCATTACAAAGTATTCCAAAGCTTCTTTCAATAAATTTCTCAATCTTTCTAAAATTCAAACTCTGAATATATAGCGGGTTTTCATATTGTTGTTGATTTATTATATTGTAATACTATACAAACCAATAAATACAAGTGAAACTTCTTTTATAAGTTTTCCTTTGTATCTTGTTAAAGTTATATTGTAGTTGCTCCAAATCAAATTCTATTTTAATTGTGTTTGTTTCTTCTTGTACCCCATTGTAGGTTTTACTCACTAGTAAGTTGGAAGTAAGTCTTGGCCTTTGTTAGTTTCTTCTTTTGTCAAAAGAAGTTTTTCATTTTCACTCGAGCATCGTTCATTGTTAGAAGGAATCATCATTTTCACCATGCTTGTAGAATTGTATCAATTTGCAAGAGTGCATTCTTATTATTATTTACAGTAGCAAACTCATTTTGTTACCAGGAAGAAAACCCCCCACCACTTGCAATTCTGAAAACCCATTTTAGTTTAACTTATTTTAATTAATCTTTAAAAGACATGCAAAATCCTTGAAAAGAATTAGCTTAGTTTATTACGCCGATAGGTAATCTACAATGGCAGTAAAAAGTGGGATGTGATGGTGTGATTATGTAAGGTTTTATTATCTATTTTAAATTTGGCGTCTATTTGACAGTCATAAGGTGATTTTGACTGTAAATTCTACATCTACTTGATTGTCACTTTTTTTTTTACTTTGTAACTTTGAAAAATTAATTTTAAAAAGTAATATATTGGTCATACCATAGAGTTTAAGGCCTATTTTTCTTGCAAAGTTTTTTCCCCATCATTATATGGGAATATGAACAGAAGATAATGGAATTATTAATCAATGTAATATGTGTAAAATCTAAAATAAAATTCTTGAAATTGATATCTATTGGCGATTTTTAAATAGATGTATTTTAGATATTTGTACTAGTTTATTTATTTTACATATTATCTAGAAAACAAAAAAACTTAGATTTAATTCATTTTATCTTGTTTTGGTAGTTCAACGCTAGGAAATGCTTTATTTTAATGCAAGTAGAGATTTAAATAGTGTCAATGTTATAAATCATTCATTTTCTTTTTATTGGTATTAGTATATTTCTTAGTTAGTGTTAGTTGTTCGTTTGTTTCACTTGTTTTCCTCCTCCCACATGCACATGTTGTTTTATGACTAGCAATCGTACGCGAAGTGTATGATGGAAATGCCAAAGGGGATACGTTGAAAAAGTGATACTACAGAACAAAACAAAGACAAAGGAACAACCTGTCAATCAAAAAGGGTAAGAGGGAGGAGAAGTTGTAGGTCAGGAGAACTGGTTGGGGGAAACAATGTTAAGCTCTTCTTTACTATAACCACATCCTATTTTTGTCGATCGTTACAAGGAGAAAAGGGGTGTGGAGTGCAAGGCAACAAGACAACGCAATTAGTGATATGTTAGAAGGTAAGGAGTAGTCAATCAATATTGTCAATGTCAATAGTTATTTATAATTTCAGTGCTTCTATTTTTTAGGTATTAAAATGACTATCATGTTGTCAAATAATTTTTGATCCACATTATCATTTTCATGCCACTTACATTTTTCACATGAGTGGAATTTGCAATTAAAAGGTTCAAATAAAAAATGTGGAAATTCCAACAAGATGCAGATCTAAAACCCAATCTTAATGGGGACATAGAGGGGTCGCTTAGTCAACACCATTAACTTGTCTTTCTCTTCTATATGCCAACAACTGACCATTACACAATTGAAAGAAATGGAAAATTAAAAGAAAAATGGGGGACTTGGATGTGGGAATTCAATATATACATGTCCCACACCTATTACACGGCTCAAATTGTTCCTAACCAAATAATATTTGCTCTATGTGCTCATTTTATCCTCTCGGCCTCATTCACATTATTTACATGAGTGCAATTTATGCTTAAAAGGGCCAAAAAAGAGGAAAACTTCAATAAGTTCTAACTTGTTTGAAACCCAACCAAAATGTTGGCTTGTTGTAGCACTTTGTATGCCCCTTTTCACTTTTAAGTTTGAGCAATTGCAGGAAAAAAAAATTGATGCATGAATAATCAAGGATAATTGAACCCCTCCAACAAGTAGGAATATGAGTGCCAAGTAGAATTTATCTTCCAATCGTAAACTATAAACTTATACTTCATATAGTTTCCTACATTATTTAGTGCAATATGCTCGTTGACTTGCAATGAGGGGTGTCCACGTGGAATTTTGATTTGTAGTAGGGCAGGGCGGCGGGTGGTAGAGGATATGTTATAGCTCATCTTCATTAACTGATGTCATAGCAGGTTGACGTTATGTTGCTTTTTCACGACTCCTACCCATGCAATATTATTTTTCTCTAAAAAAGGAAAACAACCATATTGTGGTTGTGGTCATGTAGATACACAAGAAAGAAAAACATTTACCTCCCTATGTATACTTTGTATAATGTAGCTTGTGATAATGGTGTCTCATGGAGTTAAATCACCTCATGATATATAGAAAATACCTGTTCATTTCTCATTCTATTGCAATTTTATTTAGTAAAAATGGGGAATTATTTAGTGATTGTGGGTTTTTTCTAGTAGATTTTTGGGGTTGACATTGTGTCATAGTTTAGACTTCTAGTTCTAGTGGCTATTGCATCTAGCAGAATAATCGGGGGCAACTTTATGACATTTTATATGCTATCTATTGCTCTTCTTTATCGTTAAGCTCACATTATTCAAGTGAATGAAATTTACACTTATGAGCCAAAATAAAAAATGGAGAAAATCCAATTGGTTCCACATTGGAAACCCAACCACAATGATGGTTTATTGTAGCACTTTGTTTTAGTTTTAAGCTTGAGTAATTAAATGAAAACAAGCAATGTGTGAACAACGATGGACAATTGAGCCCCTCCAGCATTGGCATGGCTTTAAGAAGTGTGCAGGTGAGAAAATCTTGTAAGTTAGAAGACATATAATGGTACTGGTGACTGATGACAAAACAGTCCTCACACCATATTTGTTACCTATATAATTTCACGAAAAATTTGTCTTACAGGAAAATGCAACAATAAAATCCGATGATCAATTAGTCGCACAATTATTTTTTAAATACTATGGGTCTCAATACGATTTACCTTGGCACTCATCTAAGAAGAAGGTGTGATGCATGGAGGAGGCTCGAGTATTTGGATTTATCTCTCTACTCCTTTGTTGCAGAGCTCCTCAATTTTATATCAGAGCTCTAGATTTTGAATTATTTGGAACTCTTTTCTAACTGCTTCTCCAACACAATCCCCCCCTGTGTATAACAAGCTCCACAATGAGGAAAAATAAATAATTCCAAAAGTGCTAAGTTTCAATTCAAACAGAGCATAAGATATACAGAGCATCACAATGCTAATGCATTACAAACCCTTAAGATATTTTTAAAAATAGTTGTAAGATTTCATTTTGAAAAAAAGGGGCACCAAGGTTCAGTCATGCATAACATTAATCTAATCTTTTTGAACCCTTCAAATATTTCAAAAAATGCTATAAAAGTAAAGAAGGTTGGAGATAATTTACAGGCATGTAGCCATCGAAATTTTTAGACTGCACCATTACGTCGATTCTGAAAATGTCTTTCTCGATGGTCTTTTTACTGGTTTTGCATGATGATCTTGAGGACTTGACATACTCCGCCTTCCATGGCTTCAGAGGATTCACCATCACATTAACTGGGCTCCTACAATATTCAGACAGTCACAAGGTTGATATTGAACTTCACAAGAATAGCTTTCTCCGAGGGCTAAACGTAGGACTATGTGCAAAGAAATGAAAAAAACCCACACGAGGACAAAAATATAATTCTAAAAAAATGTAAAAATGCCACATTTCAACATTCTTTTAACAAATATTGTTTGTTATTCACAGGCTTAAAGACATTTTTTAAAAAATTATGACCTTAGAAGAAAACTAGATAGAAGACTTTCTTTCTTTACATAGCTTACAAACATTTCCATAAATAAAAATAAATAAATATTTGTATGTTTTGAGCAGCGGAAAGGGCGATGCAGTTTGGGAGTGGGACAATCTAGCCAACAACATAGAGTAATTTTTCCAAATAAAAAAATATGTTGACGATACGGATGTTGTCCAATGTCAGAACCCTCCACCCCGAGTCTAATTTATACAACACCTTCGGCGTAAATATTCTCATTCAAGCATAATTGCATATGTGAGGTTTACTTCCTCGACTAACCACTCACACTATGACAAACCCTATTTAGGGGGGCTCGATCTTGACCTCAGATGGATGGTCTTTTGTGCCACCCCAATCTCGCATTTAATTGTCAACTAACTCATAGTTCTAAACATGAAATCTAAGGCAATTTATGCCTATTGGGATGAGTAAAGTCACCTTTTAGCTCTTTCACCCATTCCTTAAATTCATCTTTCCTCGTCGGGTCTAGCCTTGTCATATTTAATTCACTTTTTGGATGACATTGTCGGGATGAAATCAACTTAGTTGAGTGGGGTATTTTTCTAGAGTAATTTAACTTTAGTTTTACCCATTTCACAAGAGTAACATAGACCAAGAATTATATTATTAAATCATTTTCAAATGAGGGTATTAATGAGTTATCATTTCTCACTAGTATATCATGCTTATTAAAAAAATTGACACTTGAATCATATTGGAATTAAATAGAAAATCTTATGAGACAAATTATTCACAGGTCTGTTCAACCGACACAACCAGAACAACCAAGATATACCCTTTACAAGCCTGCTAAACCTACCCAACCACATTGGCATGCTCAACCAGAGTAAAAAAACTATAACTAATCATTATTTCTTTCTTTTGTCGTTGTCCTAAACTCGAGAAGTCAAGTACTAAGGGGAACTTGTCATTTTCCTTGAGCATAAATCTAGTAAACCTAGCATGAAAGCTAGTCCATTCGTCTTCTTTCTTTCATCCATCTTTTCTTCTCTTTCTATTTTATTGTGTGGGTTTTCATACACCATGAATATGTTCGGTAAAGATAGATCTTTATGCATGTCAGGTTTCAATTGTCAAAATTATACCCGAGATGACCCTTCATTGTCATAGCGGACTATTTTTGCTAATCCAATCAATTAGGGAACACACAATATGGCCCCTCTTACTTATTATTCTATCCTAAATCACGTCAAATCTAAGGTGATGTTATAAGAGTAACAAACCATTTCTGATACTCTTCAAATCCAATTTGTTTAAATTATGGTCACAAAATCTATGCACTTGGGTACATTTCTAGGTCTTAAAAGCATGCTAGAATGTACATGATTCCTAAGCGAGAAAAATAGTAATTGACAACTCCTTTTAGCTTGTTTCTTTGTCTTCTACACTTTTATTGGCTTTATACATCTTACACTCTTGTTGGCATTTAACTATTTTATTTTTCTATGACCTCAGACACTAGTGCCCAGTTAGGGCACTAGCGTCAGGTGCTCCTGTCCTCCTAGGCGCTCATGTCCCTCTTCATCCTTTTCTTACCCTTTTGGACCCCTTTCACTTCTTAATTACTTTTTATCACTTTGGTTCGGCCTTTCAGCTATCAATTACAAAATTCAAACAAGTGAATCATATAAATACACAGTTATACTTTCACAATAAGGGACCAAGCACTAAGCATTACATACTACCACCTAAGCTTGAATTCAAAAGGCACAAGAACATCAAAGTCATCCATCTAACATCCATTCAAGGGAAAGAGTTGCATACTTCTACATACACAGCATAGGAAGGGGAAGTTTATTCTATTTCATCCCACACATACTATACATCTTCTACACTCTATATCTAGCCCGCTACCATTGGTGTAACTTTCACAAGGGTATTCTAGGACATCATTTCTACGCACACACACAAGAACTACATGGAGTCTGAGATGTAGTGAAGCATTTGGTCATAAGTTCACTCTTCAGGTGACTGTTGGGGTCAATCCAAATCCCCATTATGTATTTTCCTTTTTAGGTTTGATGTGGTTTGTGGGTATGTGTAGGTGAAATTTCTTTCTTGGAGGTTACAGGTATACTCGACAATCAAAGATCGAAACCAATGTGACAAACACCAACCAACAACGAACCTCCTCCTACAAAAAAAGGACCAGATCCAAATCACCTACACAGACACCAATACCTAAATACATACACTAGCGCCTAGGCACTCCTGTCCTCTCTTTGGGTGCTCTTGTCCTCTCTTGGGTGCTCTTGTCTGACACAATTTCATAATTCAGAACCTCCAGCAAGCCTCTGCAATACTTTCCTAAATTTGTTCCAATATTGCACTTGCTCAGATCACTTCTTGTTCACTCAAAAATCAGCTAAGTCATCCCATCTCTCCTTTTTGCTTAGGGTTTTATGTCATTGCTTGGATCTCACTATATATTATCATTTGTACATCATTAGGAAAAATAATTACTCTGTGAATAAGATTTAATTAATTCAATTAACATTAAATCATAAATGATATGGCTCTTATGGGTGGGGGTTGTTATCCACATGTCTTAACCTATCCCCACATTTGTTTGCAAACCACATATTTTGAGATCGTATAAAGATTCAAGTGATATGATGAGATATTTTAGACCATGGATGAAGCATTGACTAAGATGAAATTGTCTACACCTCCCCCTACCAACTCAATTCTTCCCCTAACTTGACTCCTCTTAAGAACCTAAAATGATTCCTCCTGAAAAACTTGAGATGGATTGATTCCTTATGGTATTTCATCCCACTCTCACAACTTCTCTTAAAAAGGAGGTTCCTACAACAAACATTACTACTTATAATGTGAGTGATCTTATCTCCATTTTGGTAGGACATATTTAGGATTTGGAAACCAATCAAGCTGATCCTCGACTGAATCCCTTGGAATCTTTAGCTATGACCAAGGTCAACTTTCGAATCATCCAAAAATTACACTCCCAGTCAAAATTTGAGAACATCATATCAAATCCCATCAAATCTTATTAATACGCTTCTCAACTTCCAATTTACTATTTTCCTCATCAAAACCTAGGAGTTTTTCCTCTTACACTACTTGGGAAATTATACAATTGCTAATGCACCTCCTACTACAATGTTCTTGGCTATTTGTCCACTGGTATTCCTCATTCATGTACTACCCCTAGCTATGTGACAAATAACACACCTTCCAAATCTTTTATGTCGTATGTTCACATGTATTCTATATTCATTTAGTTGGATTGTTATACACCAACTTATTACTCGTGGTCGTGTTAAGGTCCAAATCATATGCCTAGTGGATTTACTTTAGCTTTTTACCCAACCCCCCTCCTCCAAGCTATTCACAAACCTCTTTGGTAGAAGCTAATGCAATGGGGACCTATGTGGAGTATTTTAAGGGACCTCTTGATCACATCTTTCAAGGGGCTATTCTACCCCATCCATTACTAGAACTTCCTAAAAATAAAGGATAAGGAGATCCTAAAGTGTATATTAAATCCTATGCAACTACCATCAAAGAACTACTCCCATGGGATAGAATGGTGGCCAATATTTTCTCCAAAACCCTTGAGGGTATTTCCCTTGACTGGTATCATCAAATTCCCAAATATTTGATTTATTTCCTTAAACAACTCATTGTTGATTTTGTATATTTTTTTTATATGAACAAGTTACTTTGTATGGGAGCATATGAATTATCCATGTAAATTAAGAACCTAATGAATTTGTATCCCATTTCATTACAATATGGCATCAAGTACTTTATTCTTACATGACACCTCTCCTCATATGGACTAACAATATCTAAGTGACCTCTTTCTTCACTCTCTTACCTCAAAAACCAAGGAAGAGGTCTAGAAATTCCCTTTCCAATCTAAGGAAGAAGTATTAGAAGGTGTGTTAAGGATTCATCAGGCCACCATAGATAGTACATATAAAACTTATGGGCCAAACACAAATATGTTTACCCCTAAAATAATTAAGGTTTTCAAAATAACAATAATAACATTCAAATACAAAGGTCTTAAATAACAACTATAATGACACTAGTCATGGTGTTACAGACCAACTAAATAAAACCTACGTTTTTATTAACAATATAAATTAAATAACAATAATAATGGGAATGAAAACCAAAGAAACTCTAATCTCGCGCCTTGTATTAATATCGTGGACTTTAATCGAACACCTCCACGCTAAAACCAAAACCAAAATCAAAACTAATACCACAATCAAAATAAAAACCATATTTGTCAACACCAAAAATCAATACATGAACCATAATGAAAATTAATCATTAAACAAGCAACCAATGCATTACAACTAAGGTTTTAATCAACAAGATCCAAATCGAAGAGAAAAATATTATGATCCTAACCTATAGAGTATATTTCATCGGGTAGGGAACGTAATAAATTTATTCAAATACTCCTTGAAGAACAAAGGCAACCATTCACCGACATGTTCTTAGAAGGTCCTTCTAGAAACACTCAACCTAATCAAATGGGTTTTATTGCACCCTGAAATGACAACTTACATATATATCAAGATCCCTTTCCTAACCATTTCAATCAAAATGTATGGTAAAATCTTATCTCTAATCAAACTTTACCATTTGGAATGCATGATGTTGAGGCTGCATATTTCAAAAATCTTTATGTTGCTCCCAATTTAGGTCAAAAGGGTAAACCTAATCTCATAGTTATAATATAACTAGATATTGCTGAGGAAGTGGAAGTTTCCAAACATAGTAATGAGAACCACTCATGACCCCTTTCTTCATAAGCTAAATTGGAAAACAAACCTTGAGAAACTCTCATACCTATCATAGCATGTAACCTCATTGTGGATCTCACAAATATTCTTTTTCACCTTTTTTAACATTTGTTAAATAATTCTCCCTCTCATTTCTTAACACTTATTGGGCCCCTTATTCTTGTTCAATTGGCTAATGTTACTACACCTCTTGAGCCTTAAATAAATCACATTGATCTTGATATGTATCCCATTGGAAAAGGTTACAACAATTCTAGATATTTCTTTGACCTTAAGAAATTACCTTCTAATGTTGAAATGGATTGAAGAGGAAACCCTACCTTCTATTTTTAAGTATGGTTTTATAACACGTAGCTAGAGTGTATTTTGCTCAAGGTGATCCAAAACTCTTTTATGTACATGAACCAAATCTTAGGAAAAGACCACGAGTTCATACACACTATTGAATCCTTGATAATGAGATAAATAAGTCTCCTCCCCCTTCAAAAGAATCTATCACATTTTCTAAATAGGTCCATAAAGTTAATATAAAAAATCCAAACATATTGAAGATCTTGATATAAAAATTATTCACAAATCCACTAGAAGGTCTATGAAAAGCTTGCAACAATAGAAACTATCTCTGCAAAATATACTATTGAAATTATCAAGATCTTAGAGATTGATACATCTATGTCTCTCCCCTTTGACCTACATGGGGTCATAACTATAGTCCCATAAAATTGGCATCTCTTCCTACAAAATAATTCATAGACACTAGCATGGTGTATATTTAAGTGTTTGAAATTCCTCCCAAAGAGCTTGACAATCCTCTCCTCCTAGATAATCTAATGATGCTCCGTTATAATGGAGAAAACTACTAGTATAATACAAAGATCCTTAAACATTCCATCAAAGTAGGTGACCTTGCATTTAAAAATAATAGTCATATTGACAAGAAGGACAACAAATACCAAAAATTTATGTCTACATGGCTCAACCCTTTATTTAGTTACGAAGGAATTTCATAATGGGGCCTTTTGTCCATGCAAGTCAACTCACTCCACCTCACACATTAGTATTAATAATTTGGTTCAAGTTGCAGAGAATTAACACAGTAAATAATATCTTGTGTATCGATTCAACATCATAGGTTACAATTAAATAGGGAGAATGTTTCCTATAAAATAGGAAATTTCTTATAATAAATCTCCCTAAATACGTATGTGGTTTTAACCACTATTAATCACGTATATAACAACTAACAAATTGTGTATTATATTAAACATATACACACCATAATGTGAACACTAATAAAGATACCCTAACATTCCCCCCCTTAGTGTGAACGTGGGGAAGAACATCATCATCAACCAAGTAGCATGTCGCTCCGTAGCATGCACATGGTCTTGATCCTTAACATTGACTGTGGGAAATACATCATCCAGGGACCGATCAACCTATTAGATGAATACATGAATTGGGACCATTCAACCAATTCACATCAACCATCAAGTCAATTTGATCGAGAACACTTCCTACAAATGTGTCAATGGTATAAATCTCCACATCATCATCATCAGAGGGAAAACACAAACGCTAGACAGCACACAGGAACAGGGATACACTTATGTTCTTATTCATGACACAAAAAAAAATGGTGTCACTAAAGCAATATGCGGCCTCTAAGGTAGTGACAAACTCGAGGACGTTGATTGTCCTCCTACCTCTGTTGCCTCCATCCTCCAGTAGACGATGTTGCTTACTCAACAAATTGGACGTTCATTGTGATTTATTCTTCTCTCCCGCAATGTGAAACACTTTATTTTGTCGGACGTCAGGGAACACCGAAAATGCATTCGTGAGACAAAATTTTTTATTTTTAGGACTTTTTACAATAACACAATTGACAATATTAATGACTCTCTAAAAAAAATTAACGACAAAGACTCACAAATGACAGTTTTTTTTTTTTGATGAGTTAAAATACGATAAATTTAGACAATGACATTAACGACTCTACTTTAATGAGACTTTTGATAAACACAAAACAACATACACAACTTAAAAAAACACATTAGTGTTAAGACACAACGACTCTTTTACCTTAAGACTTTGACATTACGGCTAGACTAACCATATCGGGAAAATGACACTAGACTTTAATATAAAAAAACAATATTATTTAATAAATGTTACCACACGAATAGACTTTAATATTAAGAAAAAACAACATATCCATACATCCTTCTATTGATAGGATTCTATCCGCTGGCAATTTTGAGCTGATCATTGAATTGAAGATCTCACAAATATATCCCAATTTAGATCTGGAGTTGATCCGTCAACAATCAGGAAACAGAGGATTCGAATTCAGTAAAGATCACACTTGCATATCTTAGCAGAAATCTACAACAGATCCACCAATTCTGATTTGACTGGAGCTGGTACACAGATCTCTCAAAGTCAAGCATGAATTCACAGAACACAAGCCATATTAGACGTTGGTAGAGAATTTTGTGCACAGTTAACCACGAACGTCGGTGTGTAGTGAACGGAATTAATACCAAGTCTGATTTTCTAATGCATACAATACTGAAGACCGAACTAGATGGTTATGAGGCCCAAAGCTACGAGATTTCATCTGTAAGCTTCAATACCATTATTTGACAATATTACACGTAGACGTATTCATGACTGCGTAAAAAATCTTTCCCCTGGTTGTCATACAAAGACAAAAACATATGGTGTAGCATTGGATTTGGGAAACTAAGGCACCAAAATAACAGTAGCAGATCAAGAAATGGTAGTTAGGAAGCCTTCAGCGGAGGTAGTAGGTATAAATACCAATGTAAAACTATGGCCCTTTGAAGAGACCTTGCATCCACAGGAAAAAAATCTTAATAGCGATGAATGCTAAGGTCTAACATACGTATACACTGATATAAAAAAATCTAAAAATTATAAATAACAAAATAAGTCATAGACCAGGGCAATATACTAATTGAATATGCCCTTGTAAACAATTTAATGATCCATGCTAAGAAGATTACAAAGACCTGCTCTGATAACAAATAATAATTTGGTTCAGGTTGTTCAGAATTAACACAGTAAATAATATCTTGTGTATCAATTCACCATCATATGTTACAATTAAATAGTGAGAATGTTTCCTATAAAATAGGAAACTTCTTATAACAAATCTACCCTAAATAGGTGAGTGGTTTTAACTACTATTAATCACGTATATAACAACTAACAAATTACGTATTATATTAAACATATACACACCATAACATGAACACTAATAAAGATACCCTATCAAGACACCTGAATTTGGTAATTAGCTA
The DNA here is from genome assembly GCA_019776745.2 of Taxus chinensis. Lineage (NCBI taxonomy): Eukaryota > Viridiplantae > Streptophyta > Pinopsida > Cupressales > Taxaceae > Taxus > Taxus chinensis. The sequence continues at coordinate 563,252,323 of CM034155.1, read as the reverse complement.
CTTAACACTCCTAATTTGTCTTATATCCCTTAGTCATGAATTACATGAAAAAAAAGAAAGAGCTTAAACACACTTGCATGCAAAAACAAATCTTAAATGCACTATCTCACTATTTCTTAAGACTTGCAAACAACTCATTATCTGACACTTTGTTGTACATACACTTACATGACTTATTTAAGTACCCATGAATATCCTACATCACCTGTTAGGCACTTCCAGAACTTCACTCATATTCTTCAACCTTGTAGACACTATTGTCTAGTTTTCAACATAAGGGTTATATGGGTCAATCCACTATTTGATGTTAGTGTCTATAAAGCCCAAATGGCTTGATTTCTTATGTTTTTATTATTTTCCCTTCTTAGGCAAACCTTAATGTAAAATTACATCCCTTGGAATAGTATAAAATAAATTCTAACACTCGCATTTACTCTTTTGACAACTATTAAGCTCCTACATGGAAAATCACAAGGCACACTTGATCCACGGGGGGTTCACTTAGTAAAATTATGGTATAGCACGTGCGTTCGAAGGGTATTAAATAATACCCTTAATTCTAGTTTCTACCTCTAATTACTCAATTGTTAATACCCCCTCCTGTTATATTATTAGAATGAAAATACCCCCAATTTTTTCCATGTACCTTACTTACCCTTTTCGATTACAATTTTATTTACCCCTTTTTATTTCTACCCTAATATATTAGAAAATATATATAATATATTTTTCACTCAATGTTTTTTAACATGCATTTCCTCTCAATAATACTCAATCCTAGTTTTCTACCATCTTATTATTCTTGGTTAAGAATCTAGATTTCTTTATTAATAAAGAGAGTATAATTTAATTTATGACCACACTAATTTTTCAATTTTAAGGTATTTAATTTTAAAAAACTAGGGTTCAAATGTTTTAGTTTTATATTAAAATCAAACCTCCCTTTCCTTTGGCTCACCTCTCTAACCTACCCCCAATACCTGATTCAAAACATTAATAAATTAAACCCTTTCACCCCCTCATGTCTACCGGTATATTGACTTTAATTTTATTAATTTTAATTACCTCAATATGAACCCACGTGCTAGGATATTGCCTTGCTAATGAACCCCCCGTGACTTGATCTTCATCTCCAAATCCTTAGCAAAGTTGTCCTAATCTTCCCAAAATCAAGAGTAGACATCAAAATCAATCCCTAAACAATTCTAAAGCACTCCACACTCTTTACAGAGATTTCTAATACAATTCAAAAGCATCTCAAAATCAAATCAAGCATTGTCAAGTATTTATTTATCAAAAGGGCATTTCATGGAGTATTTTCTCTAGTATTATCTATCTACAAGCATTCTACTTTAGCGCTCAATTGTAGCACTCTATATTCAAAACTAACGAAGGGTACATCTAAATTATACCTAATTATCGCAGTATTGGTGTTGAGGTACTAGGGTAGACATGGGGGATGGCTATCTAAATTTACATACACACTTGAATATACACTAGGCGAACCACATGGAGTTTGAGCCCTTCATTTGGGTAGTGTAGTGCAACAATTGGTAAGAATCAACAATGGGATTTGGCCACCAAGGTCATTCCAACTCAACAACACACAAACCCCTTTTTTATTATCAAATTGTGTACTCAAGTGCTAGTGCTCAAGAATAGGGTTCTAAACGTTACAAAGACATGCTCGAATATTATGAAGCACGAAAAAGTGAAATGAGGCCTTAAAGAAAAATGTGAAATGACATGGATCATGGTTGAATCATAAAACAAAATTATACACTAACTTGAATCCATACACAAGGGCACTAGGCTCTCTAAAATCATTAAACTGGTGCTTGAATTAGTGACTATTCCTATGAAAGGAGATGAGAAAACAGTAAACTATCTTCTAAAGGTCAAGAATATAAAATCCCATTTGGATGATTGTAAATTTGACCTAATCCACGACAAACTCCTTTATTTAATAATCTGTCATGTCCCTTTTTTTAGGCTAATTTTTGAAGACCTTAACCCATTCTCTCCCATTGGGTCTGAGGAGGAAAGCAAAGGGAAGATTTGAATTATGTTTGTATTGTTTCTTAAATAGTTGTTTTCATTTATCATATTGGAAGCCTTGTGTTCCAATAGAAAAACTTAAGTAGTTTAGTAATAAAGGTATTATGAGTGTATAGGCTCCAAAAACCCTTTAAATATTTAAAAAGCACTTACTTGAGGGGTTAACCATCATTTCTCATGTTAATAAGCACTCCTTATGGATATTTAAGGAGGTCACTTGGGCATTATGTTATTATGATTTTGGTAATTATTATTATCTTGGTGAAAGTTGGCTAGTGTAGCCCTATTACTCTCTCTCAAGGACAAAACCCCTTGGGTTGAGGACCTCATCCAAGGATGAAAACCCTTGGTTGGGAAACTTGTGAAGGACGAAAACCCTTCATGATATTTTGTGTGCAAGCTAGTTGAAAAGCAATAAAGTGTTTATTTCTTGCATATTTGGTCTCTTCAGTGCCATATTATATTTGTTTAGAGTGGAGCGACCCACTTTGGAGTGGAAATTTGGTATGTGTGTTACTAATTTGGCAAAACATAAATTACTAGCTTGTTCTTCATAATTTATAAGGTCAATATCTTGAGTCTCATGAATTTTGGAGCTTCCTAAGTTGAGTTGTGAATTTTTAAAGTACCGTTACAGAAAAGGGTTTTTTTGAATTCATATCTCCATATCTAGGGTATTACAAATCAGATTTCTTGTATTATATGATTGTTGATGATATAACATAAGTTTAAAGACTTAAGTGAAGCTTATTTGAAGGGTTTTGAAGGCACGAAGGTAGTGTTGAAACCCAAAAATAGGTCATTTCCCTAGGAAAGGGTTTGCTTTATAGGTTTACAGGTTTATAAAAACATCTCTATAAATTTGATTTGTGAGATTTTATCCATTTCCCGAGTCCCCCTAAAAAATACATTATAGTGGTATTATAGCATCATCCTCCCAATCTGTGAAGCATGGAAAGGTTTGAGAAGATGTAAGGGAAGTTAGTAAGGTTAATAGAAACACTCGCCCTAACTGTGGAGAAACAAATTGAAGCTATGGAAATCAAATAAGAAACCACTCCAAAGTCTTCCAAGGCTCCGTATTTTATGTTTCATTATAGATCTCTTCTGGAGAAGGTACGGGATGCCCTCCCTTTTACAGATTTTGTGGAGTTAGAATTGGCACAAGGTCAAAACCTCGAGAAACTAGGAATGGGTTAGCACTCCATAAGGACCCCAAATTAAAGGGTTTTGATATTGTACATAAATAAGGGCTTGAAGGTAGAGGTTTCTTAAGCCCCCATGACAAAATTTTGAGCTTTAATAGTCACACACATGCTAGTGAAAAATCAAATCTACATTTTAAAGGAAATAGATCCATGAAGGAGGGAGAATTTTCCTTAACTCCTATTATTATTCCGAAGAGTCAACATCATGACATAATTATCAATCATTATTTCATTAATATTGATGATGTTTCGATATGTGATGAATCCAGGGTTGAAAAGAAGGGTGATGAAAAAGAAGGTAAAGAGAAAGGGATGATTGGAAACCATTTCCCAAATAGACATGATGACAGTAATTTTGTTGTTTAGTTCATAGCAGAAATTAAAATAAGGACATTTGATGGAGTCCATAGCCTTAACAAAAAGCCAGAGGTTACCTAGCACAAGCACCTACAAATTTTGAAAGAATGCAAGAAAGTAAATATCTCATCCAGTGAGGAAACCATGCCAAAGAAGAGTGTTTATTTAAAAGAAATGATAATTCCTAAGAAGGTCACGGGAATCCCATGGTACAAAGGTACCCCAAATTAATGGTCTACTAGTATGTTAAATTGGGTATGTTTTTCGTCATGTACAACTAGTTGGGAATGATAACCATGTTTCAGTTTCATTATCCTTTCTCATGTCATTGACATGTTTATGTTCTCATGATCATCATATTTTAAGAAATAATAAGATAGGAAGTATCTCTTGTGATAACAAATGTATGGATGGTTGGGTCCAACCTCAATATTGTTTCCGCATGTGAGAGATAGGTGGTGTTGTGAATTCTGAAAAAAGGAGGTCTGATTTTAAAATGAGAATTATTGGTAATCTCATCTTTGTATGTTTGGGAACAAAAGTGGAATTAAACCTTACTGTGGGAAGTTCAAATAATTATAGGATGATCAAGGTAAAGGATTTCTCATGCACATGGAATAGGAATGAAATGCTAAGAAGTTATCTTCTTGGTAAGACCTATGGCTTATTAAAAAAGGTAACAAATTTCTTTTTCCAAATTATCTATGAACTAGTCGATACATATGTTTTGAAAAAAAAAGTGTGGGTTCAATGTGGCTTGCATAATGAAGAATACATCCACACAATTGATGCATGGGGAATAGGGAGAATATTGCCCAAATATTTTGATAAAAGGGTTGTTACACCTTGTTGGATTTCAAACCTCAACAACTTTGGTTTCTACTACATGCCTTTCAAAGTGGCAAAGATTGGGTAGGTCATAAGAAAAATTTCTCTTCCATTTTGGGCCACGGAAAAGATGATTTCAGGTTATGTATGGTGGTATCCATCCCTTATTATTCTAGATTTGAGTAAGGGAAGGTATTATTATAGCCATGATATAATTCTCTTTTCAATTCCTAAGGTTTTGTTGTATATGTTCTCATTGGGAAACAATTCTAAAAAGGTAAATAGGGGTATGGGCATGCATTATTTGTGGAAATAGTTGAATTTTGAATGGAAAGAAGGAAATGATGTTAGGCATATTTTCACCATTACATCCTTAAATTGGGCAAGGGTAAATCAGATTTACCATCATGACACGTTGTACAACTTAAAAAGGAGCAATGAGAAGGAGGTACCCCACATATCCATGAGACACAAAGGAGTAATAAATTGGAGAGGCCTTATTTTTTCTAATAATATTTCATGTGTAGGACCAAGGTCAAAGAATGAAGAAAAAATGAAATATAGTCATTGGAGAAATCACATCCACACATGTGAAAAGAAATACTGTTCCATTTCTGCATATTTTAGAGTGGATATAACAATTGATTGCATATTAGCAGTCCTTCTAGAGTAGTTTTTAGTTTTTACCTTCTTCCAGTCATGTATGGACCTCATATTTGGTGAGTACTTATAAGAATTTGTACTTGTTTTCTTTGATGATATCTTGGGATATATAAAAAACATGGGTGAAGCATCTACAACACCTTGACATGATGAGGGGAGTTTTAGAACAACAGTCCTTACTTGTAAAGAAATCCAAATGTGGATTTGGTTTGAGGAAAATTTTGTACCTAGGATATATCATAAATTCTCAAGGGGTACATATGGATCAACGAAGAATACGAGCCATACTTATTTGGCCTCCTACCATCTCCATTTCACAATTTAGAAGGTTTGTGAAGGAATTTTCTCATCTTACAGCCCCTCTAACTGATTTAACTAAAAATGGTGCATTCGGTTGGTCACCTTTAGCTCAAAGAACATTTGATAAACTCAATGAGGTCATGTGCTCATGCCAAGTACTTTTTGTACCTGGTTTTCTCTCCCATTTTTGGTAGAATGTGATGCATCTAGTGAAGGAATAGTGTTGGACATTCTAGGCGTTGAGAGGGGGGTTGAATCAGTGCTTATAAAAAACTTTACAGACAGTTCAATTTCCTTAACCTTGTTATGATGAGAGCATAAAATCATACACAAGCAATCAACTCAAAATCATACACAGAGACATGAGATTTAATGTGGGAAACCATTCAAGAGAGAAAAACCCATTGAAACCAAAGAACTAACTTGGACTCAAAGGTCATGTAATTGTTACAATGATTTCATGTTGAGCTTCTACTCAACTTGGAGCTGCAACTCCAAATTTTAGTCAAGTTGCCACTAGACCTTTAGAAATATTCTACTTCCATGGAAGCTTCAACTCCTAACAATTCAACCAAACTTCAACTTGATCTTATATAAGCTACCACTTTCAAGGAAGCATCAAATCCCTGGATGTTGAGCATCCACTCAGTCTTCTTTACAATGTTTTGATCATTTCTCTTGTGTTGTCTCCCACAACGTATTATGATCACTTCTTCAGCTCAACTAATCCTCTTCTCACTCTCCTTCATATGTTGCAAGCACTATGTCTCAAGGCCTCTCACATACACACACTTTTTTCATGCTTCGCAAATCAGGTATATCTCTCAAACATTGGCTCTTTCTTGTCCACACCTGCTATAAAATTTCATTCCTCTATGTATTAGATCATTCTCTAATTTTTCATCACCCTTATTATATCTTCAGTAGCATACCCATCAACCACAACCTACATACATAATTATATGTTTTAAATCTTCATATCAGACCTCTTGAAGGTCTCTTTCACTTCACCTTACCTCAAGAACTCTTCATCTTCACACATCAACTTGAATTAGAGATTAAATGACTTCAAAGTAAACTATCATTTTGTCATAATTACATCTGCACTTGACATCAAAATTTATGTCAATTTCAAAAAATGACTTCCTCTTACCAAACATGAAGGAACTCGAGCATAGGAAGCTTAATCAACAAATTTGTAACTCCTTTTCAGCTATGACATCTCTGACTTCTGACATGTAACGATTATGACAGGTCTAATTTGCTATTTTGGCGAGTAGATTTGTCATATAAATACTGAGATAAACAACACCAAGTTTCCTCCACATGCATAAACATTTCATATCTTTAATTTTCTCTCATAGGTACTCTCCATAGCTAGCCATTTCAATATTAAGGACTCTAATGAAACCATGTTTCCAACTAGGAGCACTTGCTTCAAAAATAAAGACTTGAACAATGAAGTATGGATCAACCATTTAATTCAGGTTATGCAATCAATTTCAAGCTATAATATTCTTCTATATGACTCTTGTAACACCATGGACTTTGAGGTTCATGTCATCGACAAGGTTACTTCATTTAATCTTCTCATTTCAGTAGAATATACATTCTTGAAATTTCCTAAGCATTTGTCATGGAGTATCATCATTTTCCATTAATGTATGCACATTAAAACCATTCTAAAACATGGATCAGGTTATGTAATACCTTAGGTTCATCTTCAAAGTATATGTGGCACTTCAATCACCCTCATTCATTCAATGATGTACTGATCTTGGACAAGGACAAATAGGCTTTCAAACTCATAATTTTTGCTTCACAAAGTAAGCAGTTTCATGCACTCAATCACACATTCATGGATTCTAAAAAAAAAATTATAGAGATTAATAATACTTATTCAACTCATCATGCTAACAAAAAGCTTCATCTCAATCTATATTGGCCAAATGACCTTGCATTTCCGAGACATTCAAAACTAGTTTCAAAACACACAAAAGCTAGTCTCGATTTGCATGAATTCAAACACTTCAATTGCACTTTCATGCTTAACCAATGCATGAAACACTTGTCAAAGGACCTTTAATTCACTTTAAAAACCATCATTTGCAAGTATTTTAAAGATAAAAATCCATTTACCTTTCAAACACAAAGACTTTTTTTTGCCTTCATAGCATTCTCAAGAGGTAGGATTGAAAACACACATGTACCATAAAATTTATCCAAAGTAGTTATCTAGATAAATTCATAAAAATTAAGCACATACCCCCAACATCCTTGACCAATTTTTTTAGCATGGGTTACTTTTTAAACTTTTTATCTACACTGAATTTCTCACAAAAATAGTTATTTTCTTGTGGGGTGCACCATGAGTCAAGAGCTTAAATAACCATGGAAATATGCTTTGAGTAATTATCTACAATATCAAGTTCATAACCAAGCAAAACAGTTCCATTTTGAGGTTCAACCAAACAAATTTCTTTATACTGATTTGAACTGGGATTAAGGAGGGTTTAAGTCAATTCCACAAAAATGAATAGAAATTTCTTATTTCTTATCATTTTGAACTCAAAATTTTTGGAGAATATTTTTTATCACTATTATATTAAAAAATGTCTCTTATGATTTATCTAAATGAGGCTCCACAATTTATCTTGAGTGATAAGAAGTCGGAGTATTATTTTAGCATACCTTGCTTAACCCGATTTCAATAAAAATGCAATATCTTGCACAAAACTCCTCCTTATGTTCTTAAATTTAGTCTAGACCTTCATGAATACCTCATCCATGATCTCCAATTGTCACTTTTTCTTATTTCATCCTAAAACTTCCAATCACATCTCCTTTGGGCATGTTAAAATTGTTTGTCCTGAAGGGCAGTCACACCAATGGCCCTAACCATGCCTCCAGATGTTGAATTATGACATGTAACTTCATATTAGGACTCTTACCAATGTCCCTACACACTTATCATGCATACATTATCTAGATATAGATTTTTTTACTTCATACCCTCATGCTAGGTGCTTGAATTAGGCCAAATTGAGCTATTTTACACTGTAGCTCACCATGTGTGCCATGTTATTCAACCTATAGCCCCTTAAACATAGTCTATTATATGTTTTATGAATTTACCATGCTTCATAATCAGTATCAAGCCTTCACTCCACCTTTCTAGTTCACTTTTCTACCTAGGCCTAAGGATTAGGCATCCTGAAATGAGCTAGTTTGACAAATTCAACTCATGTGCCTCTGTATTCATCATTTTGACCATGTTTCAACATAATATACATGATATAAAATTCCTGACATCATCTTAGTGTGCTCTCACATCATCACATTGCATGTATCTGTCACTAGTTTCTCAATAAGTCAATGTTTAGTCAGGTGTTCTCAAGCTTTTGACATGTCATGCCTTGTCAATATCACTCCAAGATCCCTCTAGCTCTCTTACATCATGTTTTTTCACTAATATTCCTTTGACATCAATGATAACTCAACATCCGCATGCCAACAAATAGGGGTTGTCTAAATGCAAAATCATCATCCTATTGTATTTGAAAGTAGGAAATTCAAGAAAGATGAGTTGAATCTTCACATTTATGATAAGGAAATGCTATCCATTGTGCATGCTTTGGTCAAATTTAGGAAATATTTTATTTGTGGGAAGTTTAAAGTGAAGACCAACCACAATAATCTGAGGTACTTCCTTCAACAAAAGAACCTAAACGAAAGGTAAAAAAAGTGGGTCAGCAAGATACAAGCTTTTGATTTTGGCATCAAATATTTCAAAGGGAAAAATAATGCATTAGTAGATGCCTTGTCACAAACTATTTATGGGAATTAAAAAGGAACACAAAAGGGATCTTCACAAGGATTCGAGGATTTAGAGCAATAAAGTTCATCATTTCTTGCAGACAAGCAATCTTGGGAAGGGGGTACTGTCATGTTCCTTTTTGGAGGTTTATTTCTGAAGACCTTAACCCATTCTCTCCCCGTGGGTCTAAGGAGAAAAGCAAGGGGAAGATCTGAATTATGTTTTTATTAGTGCTTAGATAGTTGTTTTCATTTATTATCAATTATCTTATTAGAATCCTGGTGCTCCAATAGAGAAACTAAAGTAGCTTAGTAATAAAGGTATTATGAGCATGTAGGCTCCATATACCCCTTGAATATTTAAAAATCACTTACTTAAGGGGTCATTGTTAGAGTAGGTATTTACTTTAGCTCATGTTCACCTAGGTACATTATTTACCTTTATTGTATTTATCCTCACCCACTTATGTGTGTGGATATTTCTTTTTATTTATTTAGATATTAGGAGATATTATCTAGTTGTTAGGTATAGTTCTTTCCTTGATCTATGGTATTGACTAGATCCCTGATGTCTAGTTCTCTCATAAATCTATGGACTTGACTAGTTCTTTGATGACTAGTTCTTTCCATGATTTATGGCTTGATCTACGACCTTGACTGGTTCTTAGATTGTTATTCCTTCCCTATATAAGCAAGGCCCATTCTCATTGTATTTCATTGAGTTCCATAATAATATATGATATTGCTGCTCATTTGTTTGCAAAGGTTTTGTGTAAAGTTATTTTGGTGAATTACTTTCATCTTATTGATCGTGGTGTTTGATTAGCATCTGTGTTCTTGGCTTGGTAGGATCTGGTTATCATTCCTTTTAGTCATCCATCATTTCTCATGTTAATAAGCACTCTTTATAGTTATTTAAGGAGGTCGTTTTGACATTATGTTATTATGCTTTTGGTGATTATTCTTATCTTAGTGAAAGTTGACTAGTGTAGACCTTTTACGCTCTCTCTCTCTCTCAAGGATGAAACCCCTTGGGTTAAGGACCTCATCCAAGGACAAAAACCCTTGGTTGGGAAACCAATGAATGACAAAAACCCTTCATGATATTTTATGTGTGCAAGTTGGTTGAAAGGCAATAAAGTATCTATTTCTTGCATATCTTTTTGGTGCCATATTATATTTATTTAGAGTGGAGTGACCCACTTTGGAGTGGAAATTTGGTATGTGTGTTACTAATTTGGCAAATCAGAAATTACTAGTTTGTTCTTCATCAGGGACGGAAGCCTGACCACTTTTATTAATCTCAATCAATCTAAAAATTACAGAGAATGGGCTGCAATATTTATAGATATTGCACAGCCAAATACATACGGGAGAATAAGTTGCACAGGTGCAACCAAATGCCAGAATAAACAAGCTTCCAATAACATCCGGGAAGCAGGAAATGAATAGATACAAATATATTGTTTACAACAATATAACAGTATGAAATAAAAGACAAATATGGTTGATTAACCATATAACCAAATAACAATTATTATTTAATTAATAAAATTAAATAATTTAAACTATGCATAATTAATATTAGGATAATAATATTTAATCCTAACATTCCCCCCCTTAATTGTGCATTGTCTGAAGAGATGAGGAGAGAAATGCTCTGAACAACTCAAACTTGTCACGTGCTAGTGACTTTGTGAAAATATCTGCTCGTTGTTCAGCCGTTGGACAAAATTGAAGCTGGATGTTGTGCTTCAACACATGTTCACGTATGAAATGAACCTGAACTTCAATGTGCTTTGTTCTCTCATGAAAAACTGGATTGCGAACAAGTTTGAGAACACCTTCATTGTCAACATACATGGTAGTCGGTTTGTCCTGTGGTATTCCAAGTCCTTCCAGTATGCGACGTAGCCAAATCGCTTCACAGACAGCTTCTCCTGCAGAACGATACTCGGCTTCTATGGAAGAGCGAGAAACAAAGTGTTGTTTCTTACTTCCCCATGATATTGGTCCAGATCCCATAAAGAATACAAATCCGGAAGTGGATTTTCTATCATCAATGTTACCTGCATGATCTGAATCCGAATATCCAGTCAAGAAGAAGTTTTCATTCTTCTTGTATTCTAGACCAAGATCCACTGATCCTTTGAGATATCTCAAAATGCGCTTTGCTGCTTTCCAATGACAAACTTTGGGTTCCTGCATGAACCTGGATAGATAGCTCACTGCAAAGCTGATATCTGGTCTAGTGTAGGTCAGGTAAATGAGACTCCCAATCAGCTGCCGATAGAGAGTGGCACTTACCTCAGGAGATGGATCTGAACGAGATAACTGTAATCTGTTCTCCATAGGTGTAGCAATTGGTGTGCAATCCATCATCCTAAACTTCTCGAGCGTTGTCTTGGTATATTTCATCTGAGAAACAAAGATATGATTCTCTTTCTGCCATACTTCTAGTCCAAGACAGTAGTGCATAAGCCCGAGATCTGTCATGTCGAATGATCGGTTAAGATCTTTCTTCATTTCATCAATCATCTTCACTGAACTGCCAGTGATGACTAGATCATCGACATAAACTACAACAATCACCATCTCCCCCCCTTGCTTTTTGAGGTAGAGATTGGGATCGTATGGATTTCTGACGAATCCATGTTGTACGAGATGCTCATCAATCTTGATGTACCATGCCCGGGGTGCCTGTTTGAGGCCATACAAAGATTTCCTGAGTCTGCATACCTTTTCTTCTTGACCAGGTACAACATATCCCTCAGGTTGAGTCATGTAGACTTCTTCTTGTAAATCTCCATTCAGGAAGGCACTTTTTACGTCCATTTGGTGAACTTTCCATCCAAACTGTGCAGCTAGAGAAAATATCATCCTGATCGTTTTGATCTTAGCTATGGGAGCAAATGTCTCCTCATAGTCAATGCCTTCTTTCTGTGCGTACCCCTTTGCTACAAGTCTTGCTTTGCACTTTTCCACTGTCCCATCTACTTTGTACTTAGTTTTGAATATCCATCTGCATCCAATGGGTTTCTTCCCTGGTGGAAGATCAACAAGCTGCCAAGTGTTATTCTTCATCACTGATTGATATTCAGAATCCATGGCATCTTTCCAAGCTTTTGACTGTAGGGCTTCCTGGACTATAGAGGGCTCGTCTGATTCAATAACTCTACTCATCAAAGCAAAGTTAACTTCTTCTCTTGCTTTACTGCGAGTCCGTGGTCCAGGGGTGGATGTATCCGGTGGAGCATCCAATCTTTCATCTCGTAATGTACTTGTACACCATTTAGGCATACGTTGACCTGTTCCCATGGGTTGTGGTTCTATCTGATCAACACCATCATCCCCATCATCACTTTCATATTCTGAGGGAACATTAGCTTCAATTTTTACAGTAGGTGAAAAATCTACATCTTGCGAGTCCAAAGGAGGAGTCTCTGCTTCCTTCTTCTCGAAAAATTCAACATCTCTGCTTGTGTAGACTTTTCTGGTCTTAGGATCCATCAATCTATACCCAAGAGTCTCTTCACTGTATCCAATGAAGATGAGATTTTGTGACTTCATGTCCAATTTCTTTCTGTTCTGTTTGGGTATGTGCATGCTGGCTTTGCACCCAAATACTCTGAGGTGTGCAATGGATGGTTTCCTTTTTGACCATGCTTCTTGTGGTGTAATTCCATCAAGAGTAGTTGTGGGCACTCTGTTTAACAAATACACTGTTGTTTTTGTTGCTTCTACCCAAAATGTCTTTGCAAGTCCGGAATCATCGATCATGCATCGCACCATTTCCATGATAGTATGATTTCTTCTCTCGACAACACCATTTTGCTGCGGTGTGTGTGGAGGAGGCATTTGTCGACGAATCCCGTGAGTTTGTAGGTAGTCTCTGAACTCATCACTGGTGAATTCCCCCCCTCGATCTGAGTGGAGAGTTCTGATGTGATGACCAGTTTCTTTTTCAACTGCAACTTTGAACTTTTTGAATGTTTCAAAGGCTTCACTTTTCTTGTGAAGACAAAAAATCCACATTTTTCATGAATAGTCGTCAACACAGAGCATGAAGTACTGGAACCCTGAATGACTTGGCTACATCGGACCGCACAGATCGGTATGAACCAGGTCAAGTTTACCATGAGCTCAAAAAGTACTCTTTTGGAATGAAACTCTGTGTTGTTTTCCTGCTAAGCAGTGAGGACACTTGTCTGTATCCTTCTGAAGAGATGGTAGCCCATGTACCATATTACACCGGTGAAGTGTTTCGAGATATTTGAAACTTACATGACCAAATCTCCGATGCCACAACTGGGCTGAGGTGGAGTTTTTAGCCACAAGTGCTTGATCATTTTTGTGAATGAAATCAAGTTGAAACATTCGTCCCACATTTGAGGCTTTTGCAATTATTTTCGAGCCTCTGGATTTATCTCGAATCAAACACATTTTCTTGCCGGATTGACTATCAAAGTCAATTTTCAGGTTGTGATCTAGGAGTTGACTGACCGAAAGAAGATTCTTTGTCAACCCAGGGACATATAGAACATCTGATAGTCTACATTTGCGTGAACCAAGGGGTAGAGAAATGTTTCCAATCCCCTGAACTGTATATGAAGAATCATCTCCCAACGAAACATGATTTTTCGATGGCGTGTCCCTCATTGAAATAAACCAGTCTCTGTGGCTGGTCATGTGTCGAGTGGCTCCCGAATCAACATACCAGACATCACTAGATGACGTGGATGGTTCACTTGATCGAGCAGTGAACAAGAAGTCTTCATTGTCTGACTGTTCTTGTTGCTCAACAATATTACCTTGCTAGTGGGGTCTTCTTTTCCAGTTCCCCTTTTTCTGCCCATGATAGTTGTTTGAATGTCCCTTGTAAGATTGTTATTGTTGTGGTCCAGAATTGCTTGATGAACCTTTCTTATAAGTGTTAAACCAACATTCTTGCAAGTCATGTCCTCTTTTGCAAATTGGACATCACTTCTTCTGTTGATTGTCCCCATGATACTGATTCTGATGTGGGGACTTCTTATAGGATTTAGGTTTTCCTTTACCTTTTCCTTTCCATTTTTGATGTGAAGACAGTGCCTGCTCCTCTTCATCATCCTTGTTGTGCATTGCTTCCTCTTGTTGCAGTAGGTTTACTAGCTTGTCAAAACTAATTGTCGTATCTGACAAGTTTAGAGTTGTGACAAAAATGCGGTAAGAAGAAGGGAGAGCTCTCAGAACAATGGGAACGAGAGATTCATCTTTGACCTCTTCTCCTAGGGCTAGAAGTGAAGCCCTCAACTCTGCAACTCTTCTTAGGAAGGCTTCAATTTTCTCATTCTGTTTGAACTTCAATGTATGTAACTGACTCTGCAAATTGAGTATGACATTCTTGTTCTTGGCCTCATATATTGTGCTTAGCTTATCCCATGCTTCTTTTGCTGATGTGGCATCTCGAATGTGGGCTTGCACATCGTCGGACACTCCAAACAAGATGATGAGTTTTGCTTTCTGATCTGCTCTATCAAATTGTCGTTGTTGTGTTGCATCAGTTGGTGATCTGGTTAGAGTACCAGTCACAACAGGCCAGATTTCTTCAAACTCAAGTTGTGTCTTTATTTTTGTCTTCCATGCAGCATAGTTGCTTCCTCTGAGCAATTGTGAATCCGGAAGAAAAAATTTGGGGGCATTGGTGCCCATTTTGCAGAGATCACTGACAGGGTTTGGCTCTTATCACTCTAGGTATTAGGTCTCCCAATCTATATACCATCAGTCCGATATACCGAACCTTTCTATATACGCGCCCTTCCGATATACCCATCGGTACGTGGAAGAAGCTCGCCCTTTCTATATACCCCGGCGGTACGTGAAAGAGGCGTTAACGTACGTGAAAGAATTCAATACGTGGTACCAAGACAGTACTGATGGGGTCTGTGTGATTATTGACACTGGCTCAAAGAAATATCCTCATACGCGCGCGTAACTTCGCTATATACTCGGATAATTTCTCAGTCTGGATTTATGTCTTGCAATCGTTCACAGACGGATGGGATGGTTCATAGTGTGTGCACTGTGACCTTATTACTCCCCGTCGATTTATAGGGACGATGCCCAGATGACGTTGTTGCAGCTATATTAGGCATTAAGTGCAGTAGTAGTCGCAACGGCTTTACCCGTAAGTGCTTCCCAGAGGCACTATATATACTGAACGCTGCGAATGAGATCTAGGATCTCGTGAGTGTTACAGAACCAATTTTACTGTTTTTTATTACAATTCTGCCAGTTTCTGAGCAGTTACAAAGTTTTGCAGTTGACTATGGCAACCTGCAAATTAGTACAATATGCAGCAGTATACAATTTACATTCAAAAAACTATACAATTTGAATGACAGGCAAAAAATTTCAGTTTCGGGGTCCTGGTGGCCTCCTGAGCCCAATACGACCCAAAATGCTAAAAATTGCAAAAAATAGCTGAAAATGCAATTTTTAGATGGGTCTCCTTTTGCAAAAAATGTCTAGAATGAAAAAACAGACTAGATGGGAGAAAAAAAAAATTTTACCCTAAATTAGGGATTTCTTCGCTAAATTTAGTTAGTTGTAACTAAATTCAAAAAAGTCTACTAAATTTAGCAATTTCACCAAAAATTCTACCAAATGCAAAAGGTGAGTTTTTGTGTGTTTTTGGTGGGATTTGACCCCCAGACCTCTCACTCCCAAGGCGCATGCACTAACCAACTTGCCCACATAGGGCGCTTGAGCTATGAAAGGAAGGAACTTGTATTTATTGACAAGTAAAATTGACTTACCTCTTTAAAAAATGCGACTTGGTTGAGAAGATGCCACGTGGCGCATGCTGGTGAAGGGAATTTTTTAGGGTTCCTTTGCTCCAAATCCAGATCTGGAGCTTGTTATTTGTTATTGTTTGCTTTTGTGAAGCCGCCTCCTTCTTTTCCAGCCGCTTCTAGCTTTTGTTTTGTTTGTTTTTGCTTGTACAGGTCGCAGATTTGTGTTTGGCCATTGTTTTTTCTTCCTTGGCCACTGTTTTTTCTTCCTTGGCCGCATTTCTTTTGTTTTTGATCACCAACTAAGCTTGCATTTCTTTGTGTAGGTCGCTAGAGGCAGAAATTGGCGCGGGCGAGTGGAGAAGGCCGCTGTTTTTTCTCTAAAAGACGTTTTTTTCTTTATGCAGGCCGCGCGGGGTCAAAAAAAACGCGAGGAGGACTGTTTTAAGTTTTTTTGGCTGCTTATTACTCTTCTTCCACTGTGTTGGGTGTGCAGGCCGAGGCATGAGGAGGCAGATGCATGGAGAGTGGATCTCCACTGTTGTTTTTTCTTTTGTTTTCTTGCTGTTAAAAAACGCACCAGCTATTTTCTCCTTTATACACTTTTCTTGATCTTTGCTCTCTTTTGTATAATATGCTATTGTATTGGGCACCTCTGATTTTTTTTTGTATTCTTTGCTTTGTTTTTGTATTGGTGCGTAGGTCGCTTGGAGAGTGGAGCAGGCCGTATGGACCAAGCTTTTAACACTACCAGATTTGATCAGAGTTCCAAATCCAGTCTAAGGAGGTTGTTTGTTCACTGCAGGTGCAGGTATACATATACACACAGACCTCCAAAACAAGCCAAGCAACTTCCAAATACAGTAGAGACCAAATGTAGAGAAAAACCCTTATTGGGAAAAAAAATTAGTATTATTTCCAATACGTGTAGCAAATTTTGCCTGGTGCTGAGTGCACCAGTGCAAAAAAAAAAATTTGCGTGCCAAACACCTGGAACTAAATAGGAGGTTGTGAGTTTGCAGGGGGATTCTGGGAAGCTGCAGGAGGCAGCACTGGCTATCCTTCTGGTGCAGATTTCTTCTCCACGAATTCTCCTTCTTCTGCAACCTTCTCCAACCTAGCCAGGAGCTTCAATTCGCTCTGGTACCAAATGATGATTGAAAAACAGGGACGGAAGCCTGACCACTTTTATTAAATCTCAATCAATCTAAAAACTACAGAGAATGGGCTGCAATATTTATAGATATTGCACAGCCAAATACATACGGGTGAATAAGTTGCAGAGGTGCAACCAAATGCTAGAATAAACAAGCTTCCAATAACATCCGGGAAGCAGGAAATGAATAGATACAAATATATTGTTTACAACAATATAACAATATGAAATAAAAGACAAATATGGTTGATTAACCATATAACTAAATAACAATTATTATTTAATTAATAAAATTAAATAATTTAAACTATGCATAATTAATATTAGGATAATAATATTTAATCCTAACAGACCATGAAGATTTAGCAGGAACTTGTCAAGTAATAGTTCGAAGTATAGTCACCGATAAGCCATATTGGGAGGAAGGAATGTAAAAAATAATGCAGGTAGAATGCTCAGGAGAGGTTAATAAGGCCAAAAATAAGCAAAATCATGAATTAGTATAACAATCAAGCTCTGGAATCGATAAAACCATTGCACTACTACATTGTTGTACTTGGTGCATCACCTTTTGCAACAATGATTTGCTATTTTAGATAGTGGTCCCTGTTCCAAGACATTAATGAGATTACTATGAGTAGTTAAATGTTCGCCATTAAATGCCTAAATTGTAATGGCTCAGCCTAGTGAACTGTATCTATCTAGTGTGATAATTGGAGTGCTCTCCATTATTTGAGACTAGATTTGTTTTTGAGTAGTTTTGGGAGGAAATATTCAATGGTTTTCAAGTTAGCAATAAGTGCTTTCAGAGTGTTGTCCTGAAACCTTTTAATGATACTTGTTAGAGCTTGTTCGTATGCTTAGCTTAAAAATATCTTTTATTTCTAGCTTAATAAGATGATTAATAGTTCATTACATATTGATGTAGCATGTGATAATTGATGAAGGAATTCATTTGATTAATTTACCTTGTGCATTTCATCATTATGGTTTTTCATATTGTGAAACTAATAGTGTAATTACTTCTCATCAGTTGTGAGAGACTATTTTCCTCATGTATGCCATAAAGAGGCACATGGTATTATCTATCACATAGGTGAATAATGAGCATTTGCTTGTGATATATCACTTCTTAATAAATCGTATCTTGGTGTATCCCATCACTGCTGATTTCTCCATAATGTATGTTTAAGTTTAGCAAAGGAACGTGTGATGATGTATATGGTAAGAAGTATCTTTTTACCCTTTCCATAGTTGCAATAGGTTAAGGTGGCCAATGATGCATGCATTCTATCCACATTAACCCTTCCTAGAAGGTGAGTCCACCCCTTTTCTTAGGTGGATCACCACTTCTATCATAGGTTTTGTTTCCTTGCCTAAGTGGTCTCCCTAATCCCATGATATGAATTAGCATAGGATTTAAAACTAGCCATCTTTCTTGACTTCAGACAGTAGTGTTGTACTTATTTTAGGAACAGGAATCTAATGAATTATCTCTAAATTCAAGGTTCAGTTCGAGCCCAAGTCCCACAGCTTGAGAGGTGATCTCCATGTGTCCACATCACACCAAATGTCGTGATTATTTTAGGCCATTCGGGGGGTGTAGTGATTTGGAGAAAACAGATATAGGAGAAAGATGAATAAAACCAATCCACAACAACGCCTTGGAGTATCTAAATAAATCAAGATAACAAATGCACTCCTTATGAGCTACAACCATAACTCTACAAGCTACAATAAATGTAGTTATGTTTTCACTCGAGATTATTTCTATCCACACACCATTGAGAATCAGGAAAAGTTCTTCCATAGGCAGCTGTTTGGAAAATCATGGTCAGCGGTTGGGATAATTGAAGAGGACTCAATAGCTGGGCCCCAAGGGACCAAAGTTTTTATGGTGCAATAAGTATTGATTATCATGGTTGTCCATGTGTAAGAATATGAGTGTAGCTATAAAATAGTGCTCTATAAGTGACATACGTATGCTTATAGAAATGTGGTCAACATACGCATTCCTACGCACATGGTGTCAAACTAATTGCTATGTCTAGAAGAATGCATCTAATAGGACCCTACTACTTAAAGTTAATGTTGCTAAAGTTGACATATCAAATAGGCTCAACCCTACTTCTTATTTCCATATTTTTCATTGGCTAACATGAGTAAACAAAAGTTCTTGCCAGGGTGTAAAATCCTTCTAAACATTAGACCATAGGAAATAAGTAAAATTCAGAGACACTTGAATAATATAATCAATTTAGCCTTAATTTTCCTTTGAATTCCCTCAGTTTGAGTCACTTGATAAAAAATGGATTGGTTTAGATAATTATGATCATATTTTAGAGACAAAATATGTCGTTGAGCATCAGAGAGGGAGTATGCAGGAAAATGTTATTCCTTCCTTGAAATAAAGGGGAATGGTACCAATCACTGCTTCATGATTATTAATCCTCACCACACCAGAAGAATATTTACAATAATTACAAACACATTTAACCATTTGGGGTTAATGATCTCATCCCAATGTGAACCCTAATTCTTTATAAAAATACAAGAATAAGAATGAAAATATGAATAAAATAAATAACTATATCTTAGTTAGACCAGCACTGAGAAAAGAGATAAAACGTGGAAACTTTTGCTTTCTCTCCAGGAAAATGTAGATCCAAAGATATTAATCACAAGGGGGAAACAATAATAACGATGCTGAAGATACAATAAACAATATAGTGGAATTTAAACAACCATATAAATGCTAAGTTTAACATAAGATCAATACCTTAAATGAAGAAGATAATACCGCAATATTGACTTTGTAATAGTATATCTGTGTTATTCCTCAATGATAACATTGAAGATGAGAAATTTTTTTCTCTTCTCCAACAACAAGATTCTATACTAAGGATGCAGAAATCCACCCAAACCTTTACAATGCTCAAGAATTTTACATTTATAGAGAAGGGGAGGTGATAAAAGGGGAAAAAATTCATGGATCAATTAACTTAAATGATAACAAATAACACATATAATATTTCATTTCACTGGTTATCAAACTAAAAAAACTTTAGTCAACTTGACAATCCAAAACATATTCCAACATACTCAAATCTTAACATGGTATGATGCCAAAAGGAAACAAGACGACAAATATTTTAATTAGGTTTATCTAGTTTCCTCTCCAATTGTTCCATGCTTCTAATCAGTAATTCCTAGAACTATTGGATCATATCTTGTATTTCTTTTTCCTCTAGTCCACAGGAGTATAAATTCAAAACATTACACATCTTAAACACGTTTCCCATATTTCTAGGAAGCTTCTAAAAATTATTGATGAATTTGGGCAAGCCGCTTAAAATTTTTTCACACAAAATCAATTTATCAATGGCTCCCAAGAAAAAGTCATCTTCAGCCAAAGACTCTTTTTCAACTAATTGTTTGAAACCATTTGTAATCCTTAATTTGAAGTTGGTATAAAACTTGATCCAAAGACCTATACGTCCTAAAGCAAACCCTACCTTATGCATGCATCTTGTTGACAATTTAATCTACCTAACTATTATTAGCCCTAATAGTTTTTTTCCAAAGGTATTAGTTTTATATTTATGCATGATTCATATGAGGATAATTGGAAATGAGCTAAAAGAATCTTAAAATATATTAAAGGTACAATCAATTATTGTTTATATTATACTTGTTATAATGATGTTAACTTATATGGTTATTGCAATGTTTAACACGTTGGTGACATAATATATATATATAATATACATCTAGATATGTTTTCAATTTTGGTGCAAGTGTCATCACTTAGAGCAATAAGAAACAACCAACAATGACTATCTCTTCTACTAAAGAAGAATATAAAAGTATTATGGAAGCCACTAAAGAAGCCATGTGGCCGAAAAGGCTATTGGAAGAACTCCATATGAATGCAAAAGATTCTATTGTCCAAACTCTTCCATCTAAAATCAATTTTGTCCATACCTCTTATCATCCAATCTCAGTCCATCCAACCTCAATCCATCTGAACCTCTTCCATCCCCATGAATCCATATTCCCATATGTCCAACTCCAATCCGTCCTAGTCCCTATTCATCCAACCCCTAGCCCATCTAACCATCTAGTTCTATCCGAGCCCTGAAGCCCATCCTACCCTTAGTTCGTCCAACATCTTTCCCATCCTAGCCCCTTCCGTGTGATTTTTTATCGCCAAACCCTATACCATAAAGGCCTGTAATGTTTAACACAATGTTATCCATTTGTTAACAGTCAATATCATATGAGGGGGAGTATCCATGGATTATGGAAAATAGGGTAAGAAGGCCTTACTACAAGTCTTCAAAAAAGTGTAACAATACATTATCTTGTCTATTTTGGTCACTCACAAAAAATGAAATTGGTGTCAGGATCTACAGAAAATGATAGGTATGTAAACTATCTACTAATTTATATAATTTTATGTATTATATTTTCCATAACTGTATGTTTCTTGTACCCCTCTTTATTAAATTGAGTCTAGTGAAGCTCTGAGTTAAACTCTTGTTTCCTTATAGCTGTATTAAAGGCATCCAGAAAATAATGTAATAATATGTTTTTGTAAACACTTACTATATGCAACCTATGTATCTCATTTTACACATTCAGTTGCTAATATTTTTGTTAGACCTGATACCATCTTATGTGATGAAAGGCATGTAATTATTCCCTTGATGAAATCAAACTAGGAGATGATTAACTAAATTGGAACTAATTAGCTAGGGAAATATTAACCCTGTTAATCTAATTAGGAGGACTTAAACATGTTGTATAAACGCATAGTAAAGATAATATGAAATGATTCTAAAATAATTAAATTAAATGAGATAAAAAACCGTAATTATGTCAAAGTAAAGAAGGAAGATATGACTTAGCTGATTGTATGGTAGACTGTTCGTACAGTTGTCGTAGGTCTTAGATTACATAATTTGGAAGTGAAGATGATCACTCGGGAAGTCCTTGAAAAGAGTCAGATCTATAAGGATATGAAGGGATTGGAGTGCATGGGAAGGTGACTAGAGCATCTGGGATTAGGGACTGGAGCACCCCTAGGCTCTGCCATGTTCTGTGATCTAGGATATCTATGAACACTCACAGGTTTTCAGGATCTAGATTTTGGTATGGCTAGGAAAAGTGTCATAAATAAATTCCTGTTTATCACACTGGATCTACATCGAATGAGCTATGAATAACGACCTGTAATACAAAAGAGAAGTATCAAACCCTAGAAAAATAAAAGATGTAAATGAATGGGTTAGACTAGACCTCAATCGCCAAACTAGTGGTCTTATCATTGAGCGCACCACTACATTTCGGACCTAGATGTAGTTTTGTGGTGTGTGTATACATGTCATGCCCTAGGTTCTCTCATGCTAGTTGCACTTTGTGAAGTAGTAAGAAATAATAACTATAGAAAATGTAAATAGCATGTGTGCCTGGAATATAATAGAATCCCTCCCCCTATGCAGGTGTGTGTGATGCAAATCTCCTAGCCTTGATGCATGTCACTATGTGGATGTAAGTGATGCAATGGATGTAACTCTAGATGGAGTGATAGTAGTGTGTAATGTTATGACCTAGGACCCTCATTATGGTCTTATAACTTTATATTTATAGGGTTCTCAAGCTTAATTTTGTAATTAATCCCTGACAAGGCTGACTAGAGAAAAAGATAAGGATAAAAAATGGCTAAAAAGGAGCTAAAAAAGGTAGGAAGGATGTAGATAGATTGGGATGCCCCAGAGTGGGACCAAGGCACCTGGGGGTGCCAGTATAGGCATGGGTGCACCCTGATTTAGGGCTAAAATGACAGGGTAGTTGCGAAATGGGCATGGATAAATGCAATGGAAAATACATCGGGAATGATGAAATAAAATGTAAAATAAAGATGGCCAAAAGGTGGGATTAATTATTACTTTTCACTTGAGAACCTTTTAAATAGTAGTATAAGACCGAGCTAAATTATGTGTAAAGTGCATAATTTTGTGACTACATTTTTCCCCCACTTTATGTTGGTGAGTAGAATGCTTGATAACATAAAGTAAATAGGGATATGCATACCTGTTATCCATGCAGAGTGTAGTAGAATACATGTGCCAATGGACTAGAATCAAGCGTGGAATGAACAAAATAGAAAAATGTGGAGGAGTGTGGATTCTAAAGATGAAACATGTGCATAAAAAGTGATGAGAGTGAACCTAGGGCAAAACACGCGTGTAGTCTACTGTTGTGTGTAGTGTACCTATATGGTTAGTAAAGGAAAGTGTCATCGCAGTGGTGTTTTATCGTTGCATAGTTATTGTTGTTATTTTTGTTGTTGTTGTCATTGCTCCCAATTTGGCTGTTTATTTCTCATATGGCAGACCTACAAGGAGAAACTGATCAAGTAGTCAAATATGTATGTATGTAAAAATGTTGTGTAAAATACGCATGTGTAAAGTACGTAAATGTAAAATACAATAGAATAAAAGTGTAAATGAAACATGTGCACCTAATCCATGTCAAGAAAAAGGGTGTAGAAGGATATCCTATACAGTCACGAGTTTTTTGGGCGATCTCGCGCCACCCTGGCTAAAGAAGTATAGGGAGGCAATGTGTTATGTCCTCCAAATTTAACTACTTATGTTGAAATGTGTCAAGAGATCTTTGTACTTTCCTGGTTTTTTGAGCAATCTGATGTCACTGAATGGAGAAGTGTAGAGAGACACACCCATTGTAACCCCCAAGCCTATAACTTCTCTGCATAATTGTTAAAGGACACCATGTCCTGTTATGGCCACTATGTATGGAGTTTGCAGACTAGTCTGAACTCACTTGTTGTGTATGAACTAGTGTAAATATGTTGTGTTAGTAGAAAACCCTTAGTGATGCCCTCCCTCTTTAGGGGTGCATGCGATGACCATGGAAGAAGAATGCGGCCCCAAAAGAGGACCCAACCGCACTTTGACTTATAGAACTTTTCCCTGCATGGGGAAAGGGTAATGCTTGGGAGATAGCAAGGTGCACACAAAAGGGGATGGCTAGCCAATACAAGTGTTAACCCAAAAATGCGTGCATGTAATAAGACAAGTGTAAAATACATAGACATTGTAGTAACTATCAAACAAAGTAGTGAAAACACGTAAGAACAAGGAGACCGCACAAAGTGGATTTCAAATGTGGGACATCACTCACAATTTTGTAAGACACGCTAATGAAAGCAACAGTCAGGGGACAGAAAGTCCCTCCTCTTTAATGGGAGAGGTGCCCTTATTGAAAGCAAGCAACAAAACTATTTACAAATGTACAACTTTCTACTTTAATGAGGAACTCTGATATCATGAAAGTGTTTTAATGCAAAGGTAGATCATCAATACAAAAGAACAGAAGAACTAAGGGAGGGAAAAGGTAGAACATAACAGCATTCCCAGAAATATAGATAGCAAAATAGTTCCTTATAAATGTTGTGCAAGGATGATATATAGAACATAATCATTCATATTAAACCACCAGATATTATTTCATAGACACAAAGTTCCAGAAATGACATCCATAAGAATACAAAGCTTCTTAATGCAATAGATTAATGATTCACAAACTTTAGACAAGCAAGAGAGAATAAATCGATGCAGATAGAAACAGGAAGGGAAATCTTCTGTATTGATAGCTTTTAGTTCTTTTACACTTTCAAAAATTATCAGAGTTCCAGCCCTTTGGAATGGCATGGAGAGCCCAATATATAGCTTACAAAGTGGTTACATTTGGTAACCGTTTCTTTTAACCAAAATATTAATTAAGGAAATACACAATATAAAGTCCTTAATTAAATTACAAGGAGATCCGAACTAAAAATAGAAGAAGAGAGTCAAGAGCCAGAAGTAGAGACATCCAGTTGTGGCTGAGGAGGGCCCACTGTTTTGAGGATCCGGTGCCTGAATCTCTTCAATGCTTCCGCTATCTCCATGCCCCTTGGAATCATTGTGTTGGAAGTAGCATGAGTCCACATGCCTAGGCATTTCTCCATATCTTTGTCAAACTCAGTATGCTCCAGATATTCCTTATTAGCCTCGGCTATAGCTGAATGGAGAGAACAAACATCCTTCATTTTCTCTTTAGTGATTGACTCTTCCTTGAACAAATCATCCTTGACAAAGGCTTTAAACTGAGCCTTGATTTCTTGGAGAGAGAAGAAAACACCTGTGGTTTCATCCTGAAAATGGCAGTGGATATCCTTGAAGGTGGATAAAACACAAGTTTTAAAAGACTCCCCTTTTTTCCATACATTCCTCAATTCCCCCAGTGCTTCTTCTAGAACCTTTATTTTCCACTCGATGCTAAAGATCCATGTCCTTGACAAGTTATTCTTGACATCATCAAACACATTGTTGGCCAACAGGATCCTATCATCAGTTTGACCCATCAGATGGAGATCTGCGATACATCCACTCCAGACTTTCAATTCCTTGTCCATAGCCTTGATTGAGGAAGTGAATTTCTGCTGCAGCTTGATCACCTTCTCATTAGTTTTGAAGGCTTCCTCAATGAAGTTTAAACCTGCTACAGTCATATCATCCACCATGGCCTCAACAACCTTCCCATAAGTAGAATACTTGTGGATGTCTTTGATGGTTTGGACCTCATCTTGACTGAGAACTATGGGAGGTGGGAAGAGTGGCCAATGGGGCTGGATCCAAAACTTTATCCTTTGCCAACAATGATCTGATAAAGTTGGAAAGAACTTGGTTCTGTTCTTCCAACTGCTCCATGGTTTGCTTGCCTTTCTCCACCCGTTCAATAACCTTAGTGACGGTTTCCTGAAGGTTATGAACTTCACTCTCAGGTGTGGATTCTCCCATTGGAATTCTGGAAAGCTCCAAGTCAGAGATCAAAAGATCTTTCTCCTCTTTATCCACTTTGGGTTTTGCAACCTCCAGGAACTACCAACCTCGAAGTGGCCTTGAGCATCAAGCAGAGTTACCAATCCTGTTAATCGAAGTATTTCCTTTTCTTTCTTTGCTAGGAGGAGGAGGGGTAGTACCAAGACCCGAGAGCTGCTACAACATCAAAGTCAGGCCCTGTTAATCAGGGAGGAAGATTTCCTTTTCTTGTTGTCGACTAGGGGCTGCACCCAGGAAAAGGAAGAAGAAGAAATAGAAGAATCAAGGGACCTGAGTGCAAGTGAACTCATGGCACTCAGAGTATGAACCACTTTTGTCTCCAGTGGGGAAATGAATGCAACCATAGGAATTTCCTTTGTAGAGGAGTCTGTTAAACTTGGAGGTTCAGTCCTTGGTCCTTCCTTCTCTACTTCAGCAGTGGTTTCAAGGGTTTCTTCTGGGTCTTTCATCTCATCATCATCATTCTCACTTAGAACAATAATGTTCTCCAACCCAATAGGCAATTCTGACTGCTCCAGAAGAGTCTCTTCCTCGATCGGTTCTTGCTTGACTTCTTTGACCTTCTTCTGATACACTTTAGTGGAAGAGGAAGGAGTAGACAACTCAGGTTCTTTCATCGAAGAAGAAGGAGGAGTTTTCTCAAGTGCCTCAGTGCTAGGCGTATGTACTTCCTTCCTAGGTGTGGAAGTCTCTCTTGAAGAGGATCTACCTTTGTTCATCCTGAGGTCACGTACCTTTCTGTCAAACCAAATCTTAGTTCTGACGATGACAGGGGTGATTATCTCATTCAAGTCATCTCTTTCCTTCACATACCAATCCAGGGTTTCCAGAGGAGTGTGCTTGATTGATCTTTCATACTCAAAGGATTGCAAATCTTCATCATCATCCTTAAGCCCTTCAGGCACCTGGTAGAGGTTGAGGTCTATGATCTGTTGTAGAGAAAATCTACCAAAATGCCTCCTCCTGGCTTCAAAATCATCAGCACAATCAGCCCAGTAATCCTCAGTGTCAGGACGGTGATGATAAGTTATTCTGAGATTTTGATCAATGAATTTCTTTAGATCAAAGCAAGTCCTAGGGCTTGAAGAAATGAACTGTAAGAGGAGCAATAGCCCTTTCTATATTTTGGGCATCTAGAGCTGTCCTGCATGTATAATTCCCCAAGGTGATAGGGAAATGAAGACCAATAATCTTCTTATCTTGGCAGGTTCTATGAAGTTTATCCAGCTGCCTGCACACCTCAACCAAAGCCATTTTGTCATTGCAGAACATGGGAAGCTTGAGAGGTGTGCTTTCAAAACAAGCCAGCCTGATGTATGAGAACTTTCAGAACTGAATGAAGAAAGCCCCATACTTGGTTATCAAATCCTTAGCCTCATCAGAGAACCTTCTGGCAGTGTCACCCTCCAAGAGTCTCACAATGTACATGGTGAAGGCATCATTTACCCTTCTAAAATTATGATTACTGACCTTGAGGGTAAACTGAGGGCAATATGCATAGATGGGCTCATCCTTCTTGCCTTCAATGAAAGTGAAGCCGAACCACTCACGAGATGCTGCCAAGGTGTACATGAGATAGGAGGTCATGTAGAAATTTTTGGTTTGCTGAACATTTGACAATTGTTCAGTCAGGTTTCCACAGATAATCTCAGCCCAATTTAGGTTTTTCTTACCCTCGCAGATGATATTTATGAAAGGGCACATCCAAAAATGGAAGTCATTAGTAGAGGGCATTCCCATAATCTGGGTGAGCAAGGTGATGAAATCTGATAGTTCTTCATTGAAGTCAACCCTGAACAATGCCTTAGAGAGTCGGGATGCTCCCTTCTTAGGGCACTTTAGCCATGATTTCACTACTCGAGCCTTATATTTCTCACTGTCTTGATCAAACAGAGTCTGAGCTTGAGTGAGAGTGAGAACAATGGAGTCTTCTATTTCAAGGGATGCACAGGGCAGTGGCGATGGTGGCAACGTCCAATTTTGCAATCAACTCACCATGCACATTGACAACCTCCTTGGTGTCTGGATTGAAATTAGCCCCACAGGTGAGCACAGTGTCGGCACATTGCACAGAGAGAGGAAAACCAGTGGCGTATGTGATTCCACTATCATTTATCATTTGAGCCATGGGAGCAGGGTTGTTGCATGCTAATCTACCCCAGAAATCATCAAAATCCAAATGTCAAACTTCACTATCTCCAATATTGGGCACAAAAGTCTCCAAAGGGGACAGATGCTCATGCCCTTGAAATTTGATCTTCATTTTGACAGTGAACAGAGGAATGGGCTTCAAAGAACAGATTCATGAAAAAAATTGCAAAGAGATACAGGAAGGTGGACAAATGACTCAATTTGTAAAAATGTGGGCAAGAGATAATGAGCAAGCAATGTGACAAGTGCATAGACGGTTGCCCCTTTAAATAGCCATTCAGGAGAGAGAAGATCATAAATGCACATTAAATATACCTTGCACCAACTCAAAAAGGTGAAATGTGGGAAAAGTGGAAAAAACTAGCCCGGACGGTCCATGGAACATTGGGACATGAGGGATGCAAAGAGCCAATTCGGCCGATGCGGTGAAAAAAGAGCACGGGTGGTCCAAGGGACACAAAAACATGAAGGACACGAAGAGCTGATTCAACTGATGTGGGTGATGTGGGGAATCGGTGAACAGGAGGCCCAGGCGTACTTGGGACAGATGGGCTGAAAAAGTCTGAAAAAGCTGACAGACAAGGACTTGCGGGGAAATCAGCCAATCGGAGAACAAGAGGCCCGCCGGTACTTGGGACATGAGGGACAAAAATGTCTGACAGACCCGCAAGTCACTAAAATGACCCCAAGAAATGGAATTTTCACCATCTCTTCAAATTTCTTACTTCACTAAAACACTACTGAAGGGTGCCAACTCAAAATTTTCAAATTTTTTGACTTTCAAAAGAGGGGAATTTTGAGGGGACAACAGCTGGCTCTTTCTGGGGATGACTTGACTAGATCACAGGAATGAGGCAAGACAAGAATCCAAGAAAAACTCTGGGGAAGAAGACCAGTGCCTTATCCATTGGGCAAATAGAGTCAAAGGAAAATCAATACAGAAGGCAACACACGGAAAAACAACAAAACAAAGGCAAGGAAAGGAAAACACACACTGTACATAATATACAAAGGACTTCCTATTCACCTAGGATTTGAACAATTTCAGGTACTGCCCACTATAAGGAAGTGGGAGAGAAGATCCATCCATGTAATCAAGATAGAAATAATTTTCACCAGCAAAGTGCCTGATTCTGAAAGGACCAAGCCAAAGAGAGTCAAACTTACCATGGCTTCCTCGAGGTTCATGCCTTTTGTCCCATAGTAAAACAATGTCTCCAACTTTGAAATCTCTGGATCTGGTTTTCTTGTCAAATAAAGATTTCACCTTCTGCTGATGGGTAGAGATCCTATCAAAAACCTGCAGCCTGTCTTCATCTAGCTTATGGAGATACATGATCCTCTTATCCAAAGAATCACTGAAACTGGGGTCCTCAATAGCTTTCATCAAATGCAAAGCTGGTAGTTCCACTGTCACTGGTAGTTGAGCTTCCACACCATACACCACTTGAAAAGGGGACATCCCAATTGCTCTTTTGGGTGTAATCCTATCTACCCAGAGAGCATCATAAAGCTTCTTGTGCCAGTTTCTCTGAGATTCATTGACAAGCTTTCTTACAATGGTCACCAAATTCTTGTTTGTTGATTCTTCCTGTCCATTCCCTTGAGGGTAGTAATCTGAAGAATGAGTGAGGGAAATTCCATACCCATAGCAGAAATTCATCATCTCAGCAGAAGAAAAATTGGAAGCATTATCAGTCACGATCTTGTTTGGTACTCCAAACCTTACCAAGATGTTTTCTTTGATGAAATTACATACTACCTCAGAAGTAGTACTTTTAACTGGGATGGCTTCCACCCACTTGGTGAAATAATCTGTGGCAGTCAACACATGAGTATGTCCTGCACTTGAAGATGGGTTGAGTGTTCCAATGAAATCCAAACCCCATTGTTGAAAGGGTTCTTCGATCACAACTGGCTTAAGTGGTAAAGCAGCCAACTTAGGTCTTCCCACAAAGGTTTGACAAGCTTCACACTTGTCGACCCACTTTGATGCATCTCTAAACAAAGTAGGCCAATAGTACCCCACACGAAGAATTTTGTGAGTAGTGACAGCAGATGAGAAATGACCCCCACAAGCTTGATCATGAAAGGCTGAGAACAACTTCTTCTGTTGCTCTTTGTCAACACACTTCAAGAATCTTCCATCCACTCCTCGCTTGAACAAAGCATTCTCCCACAACACATACTGTGCTGACCTTAACTTGATAGCTCTCTTCTCCTTGGTAGTTAAGTGAGATGAACACTCACCATAGGTGAGGAAGTGAGAAATGTCAGCATACCATTCATCTGTCGAGCTGAGGAACAGAACAATAGGGACATCAACTTCATCCTTAGGCAACTCATGACCAGATCCTTCAGCAATGAGTTCACACAGGCCTTTACCCCAAACTAGCTTCATTGGTCTGATGTCGAGATCATACTCCTGAACCTTCGCTACCCAATTTCCTCTCTTGGTTCCAAACTCCTGTTGTGTAAGAATAGACTTGATAGTCGTATCAGGCACAAGCACAACAGAGTGAGAGTTAAGAATGTAAAATCGAAACTGCTTAACAACTTTAACTACTGCAAAAGCATGTTTCTCCATCATAGTGTACTTCAACTCATGAGTTTTCAGAATATAACTCATGAATGCAATTGGGAGCTCATGGTCTTCAGAATCTTTCTGAGTCAACACAGTGGCCAAGGTACTCTCTGTGGCATAGCAATAGATAATAAAATCTTTGCTAAAATCTGGACATGCTAAGATAGGAGTCTTAGCAATAGCTTTCTTAATGCCTTCAAATGCTTCCTTTCCTTCAGAGGACCAACCAAACATGTCTGCTTTCCTTTCATCATTTGGGAAATATTCAAAGTCAGCTCTGCAAAATCAGGGATGAATCTTCTCAGGAAGTTGATCTTACCAAAGAAAGAGTGCACTCCCTTTTTGCTTGTGGGAAGAGGAATCTGCTGGATGGCTTGAACTCGTTCAGGATCAATCTTGATTCCTTATTTGGAGACAACATGTCCCAACAAGCTTTCCCTCCATGACACAAAAGATAGATTTCTTGGGATTCAGAGAGACTCCATGTTCTCTGCATTTCAAGAGGACTGTTTCAAGATGTTGAAAGTGATCTGCTCTAGTTTTGGAAAACACAGTTAAATCATCTAGATACACAACAATACATTTTCCTTTCAAACCTCCCTGAAATCCAAATCCATTGCTCTCTGAAAGGTGGCACCAACATTAATGAGGCCAAAGGGCATCCTCTTGTAGGAAAAAGTACCCCAAGGAGTGGTAAAGGCAGTCTTGTGCTGATCTGCAGTATTGACTTCCACTTGGTTATATCCTGAGAAACCGTCAAGCATGGACAACATTTCCACACCTGTGACAACTTGTAACACCTGGTCCATCATGGGTAGGGGATAGTTTTCCTTCAAAGAAGCCTGATTTAGATTCCTGAAGTCAACACAGATCCGAATCTCACCATTTTTCTTCCTGACAGGTACAATATTAGCAATCCATGTTGAATGATGAATGGGGAAGATGATCTTGGCTTTCAAAAACTTTTGTATCTCTTGGAAGATGGTGTCAGAAATATTTGGATTGTACTGCCTTTGCTTCTGCTTGAAAGGTTTAATCCCAGGTTTGAGGGGAATGAAGTGTTGCATTTCTTTTGGCTGGAAAGCTTTCAGATCATCATAAGAATAAGCAAGGACATCAACATACCTCTTCAAAATATTTACCACCTTCTTCTTCTCCTCTTGGGTGCAAGCACTTTCCAACGTTCACCATTTTGGGTTTGGTAGGGCTCCCAATGTTAATCTTTTCACATTCAGTAGACTGCTGAGCTCCTTTGGAAGCCTTGGACTTGACATATCTATCATGTTTATCAAACAATTCCTCCAGACTTACCAGCCCTTTAGGGATCTTGTTACCTTTTAGTTTGATGCAGCCATCTTGATCCATCTCCTCCTTGACACCTTCCTCATTGGAAGAGACACTCTCTCGAGGTAGATTGTCACTTCCCTCAAAATACAATTGATCAAAGTTATCCCTAAGCTCCAGGAAAGAGAGAAAATGTTGGTCGTCATTGAAAACTTGCCAGTTGTTTGCATTATCTGGTATGCTTGGTCTATGGATCATTTCAATGGTGAATTTTTCCTGAGAGAAATCAGGATGAGGTATCAGCAAAGACCCTGAAACAGCTAGGGAATCAGCTCTAGTGTTCTTCTCCCTTGGCACCACTTCGATGGAGAAGGCATCAAAGAATTCAATAGAATCCCAGACCAGATTCCTATAATGCTTCAACCTTCTATTCTTCACTTGGAAAAGGTCTCTGACTTGTTTGACAACTAGTTCCACATCTCCATGAGCCAGGAGGTTCCTCACACCTCTTTCTTTTTCCACGTTCAGTCCAAGGATGAGAGCTTCATATTCTGTTGTGTTATTTGTATTTTCAAACTGTAGCTTGAAGGAGAAAGGATGAATCTTTCCTTCTAGAGATATCAATACCACACCAGCCCCAGCACCAGCTGAAGAGAAACTTCCATCAAATTCCAAATTCCAAATGCTATTAGGATCATGGAGCACTTCTTTGGGACATTCCACCTCATCCTGAGACATGATCATGTAGTTGCCATGCCCAATATCTTCATAAAGTATTTGTGCCTTGGGATCATCTGTCTTTTGCACAATATATTCAGTTTGCTTCTCGGGTAGCAACTTCTTCATCTTTCCATTGACTGGTATAAGGGCATGTGACCAATCCATTTGAATTTCTCCTCCTACATCCTTACAGAAATTCCTACTCAACAACATGCCATATGAAGGAGGAATATCAGCTACCAAAATAGTAGCTAAGACCTTTTTCTCTGGTAAAGCAACAAAAGCTACTTGTGCATCCTTAATTCTTCCGACCAAAGGCACCTCCCTACTCTCCATGGAATAGCAAGAACCAAAAGTGCGTGTGAGGGTAAGACCCAAAGCATGAGCCACTTTGGCAGGCATCACATTGTCTGATGCTCCTGAGTCTATGACACAGTTGCTGAGTCTATGGCCAGCTATGAGGAGGGTCACATAGAATGGTTTGATTTTCTCATTAGGTGAGGTGACTGCAGCCACAAGATTTGGTTGGGATGTGGAAGAGGGAGTGGGAAAAATACCTTTAGAAGTGTTGGATGAAGTTTTGGAATGGGAATTGACAAAGTGGACCATTTTGGCAAAGGATTTTGGATGGGTTTGATAAAACTCAGCCTCTGAAATCTAGATTTTTGTCTTCTTGAGGTGGTCAATGATATCAAAAGATCCAGAGGTGGATGGGGTATCATCACTAGGAATCCTAGGCTTATCAGGTTTTGGAGCTGGAGAATAAGAAGTTTTAGAAGTAGGAGTAGAAGAAGAAGAATTAGCAGAACTCACCTTTTGCGTGGATGTAGTGGGAATAGGAGATCCTCTTCTTGCAATCACTGGAATAGTCATGGGATGCTCCTTAGATTTTTTAGCGGGCTGCATCACTTTTTCTCTCTTGTTTGTCTACTCCTGAGTCATAACAACATATGACTCACCATTCATCTCTGCCACTACTTCATCATAATCATCTTCTTCATCAATGCCCTCAGTAGTGAGGAAATTAACTCGAGATTCATCAAGTTCTTCCAGTTCTTCCTCAGCCTCTTCTCCAGGTTCTTCAAAGTCTTCATTAACCTCTTCATCATCAGGTTCTTCAACTTCACAAGTTGCATTAACAGGGACCTTGATGGGTGGTCCTTCGATTTCCAACCTTGTCTGAGAAGAAGGAAAATGGTTTCTAGGCTGAAAGTTCCTCCTTGGAACGTCTTGATAAGGAGCATGCTGAGCCAATTGTTTCTTGATGGCAATGAGGTCATTGGAAAGCTTCTGTACTAACTGATCTACATTAGCTCCAGGAGTAGAGGAAGAGGAAGAAGAAGTTTTGGATTTGGAAGAGTCTCTTTTCAATTTTCCAGACATGATCAGGTCATCTTCAACACTGACGGCTAATCTCTGATCAGCATCCAAAGTTGCAAGATTGGCTCTTCTCAGCGCATAGCTTACTTCAGGAAATTGAGCATTTAGGAAGAAACATTTTTGAATTTGATCCACAGGCCAGGTGTCTTGTGGGATCTTGTTAATCAGCTTATTGAACTTGGCCACAAATTCTCTCATGGGCTCTTGTGGTTCTTTCTTGATTTGAGAAATCTGGGCTAGCAAAGCATGCACATCTTCAGCAGGTTTGAAATGGTTCTCAAATCTAGTTCTCATGGTAGTCCAATTGGTGATGGCCCCAGTGGGGAGATGGTAAAACCAATCTGCCACATTTTCCTGCAAAGTCTCCACAAAAATCCTCACAGAGACATCCTCATGTTCAACTCCAAGGACTCCACATGCAACTATGAAGGCTGTAATGTGTTCATCAGGATGTACCTTGCCATCACCTCTGAACTTGGGAAAGTTCTTTCTGTTACCCCTGGGTAACTCATGCAAAGGTTGAGGGAGGGCAAGAGGCCCAACTCGTTGGCCCCAAGGTAATGGAACTGCCATCCTTGGAAAAATTACTTGAAGTGGAACTGAAACACCAACAAGAATTAAAGCGCAAAGATTAGGGCTGAGTTGTTCTTGAGGGATACCACTCCCAAAAGCTCTGTCTTCAACAGGAGGTGTGCTTGTAGAATGAGCTCTTCTATTTCTCCTTGTTGAAGGAAGGGGAAAGCCTTGCTGCTCTAGGAGTTGAAATTGAGAATCTTCAATTCCAAGAGCCCTTCTTCCGCGAGTAAATCTTAGAGTCGCCAGATCAGAAATGATCAAGAAATTGTTCTTTAAAACTGGAATTCATTGAAACAAATCCCCAGTAGAGTCACCAAAAACTGTTGGTTGTCAAATTAGGACTTTAATGAAAGCAACAGTCAGGGGACAGAAAGTCCCTCCTCTTTAATGGGAGAGGTGCCCTTATTGAAAGCAAGCAACAAAACTATTTACAAATGTACAACTTTCTATTTTAATGAGGAACTCTGATATCATGAAAGTGTTTTAATGCAAAGGTAGATCATCAATACAAAATAACAGAAGAACTAAGGGAGGGAAAAGGTAGAACATAACAACATTCCCAGGAAATATAGATAGCAAAATAGTTCCTTATAAATGTTGTGCAAGGATGATATATAGAACAAATCATTCATATTAAACCACCAGATATTATTTCATAGACACAAAGTTCCAGAAATGACATCCATAAGAATACAAAGCTTCTTAATGCAATAGATTAATGATTCACAAACTTTAGACAAGCAAGAGAGAATAAATCGATGCAGATAGAAACAGGAAGGGAAATCTTCTGTATTGATAGCTTTTAGTTCTTTTACACTTTCAAAAATTATCAGAGTTCCAGCCCCTTGGAATGGCATGGAGAGCCCAATATATAGCTTACAAAGTGGTTACATTTAGTAACCGTTTCTTTTAACCAAAATATTAATTAAGGAAATACACAATATAAAGTCCTTAATTAAATTACAAGGAGATCCGAACTAAAAATAGAAGAAGAGAGTCAAGAGCCAGAAGTAGAGACATCCGGTTGTGGCTGAGGAGGGCCCACTATTTTGAGGATCCGTGCCTGAATCTCTTCAATGCTTCCGCTATCTCCATGCCCCTTGGAATCATTGTGTTGGAAGTAGCATGAGTCCACGTGCCTAGGCATTTCTCCATATCTTTTTCAAACTCAGTATGCTCCAGATATTCCTTATTAGCCTCGG
Organism: Taxus chinensis; assembly: GCA_019776745.2. Lineage (NCBI taxonomy): Eukaryota > Viridiplantae > Streptophyta > Pinopsida > Cupressales > Taxaceae > Taxus > Taxus chinensis. Next base: position 563,216,355 of record CM034155.1, on the reverse strand, counting down.
CTATAGCTGAATGGAGAGAACAAACGTCCTTCATTTTCTCTTTAGTGATTGACTCTTCCTTGAACAAATCATCCTTGACAAAGGCTTTAAACTGAGCCTTGATTTCTTGGAGAGAGAAGAAAACACCTGTGTTTCATCCTGAAAATGGCAGTGGATATCCTTGAAGGTGGATAAAACACAAGTTTTAAAAGACTCCCCTTTTTGCCATACATTCCTCAATTCCCCCAGTGCTTCTTCTAGAACCTTTATTTTCCACTCGATGCTAAAGATCCATGTCCTTGACAAGTTATTCTTGACATCATCAAACACATTGTTGGCCAACAGGATCCTATCATCGGTTTGACCCATTAGATGGAGATCTGCAGATACATCCACTCCAGACTTTCAATTCCTTGTCCATAGCCTTGATTGAGGAAGTGAATTTCTGCTGCAGCTTGATCACCTTCTCATTAGTTTTGAAGGCTTCCTCAATGAAGTTTAAAACCTGCTACAGTCATATCATCCACCATGGCCTCAACAACCTTCCCATAAGTAGAATACTTGTGGATGTATTTGATGGTTTGGACCTCATCTTGGCTGAGAACTATGGGAGGTGGGAGAGCGGCCAATGGGGCTAGATCCAAAAATTTATCCTTTGCCAACAATGATCTGATAAAGTTGGAAAGAACTTGGTTCTGTTCTTCCAACTACTCCATGGTTTGCTTGCCTTTCTCCACCCATTCAATAACCTTAGTGATGGTTTCCCAAAGGTTATGAACTTCACTCTCAGGTGTGGATTCTCCCATTGGAATTCTGGAAAGCTCCAAGTCAGAGATCAAAAGATCTTTCTCCTCTTTATCCACTTTGGGTTTTGCAACCTCCAGGAACTGCTGGCCTTGAGCATCAGTTACCAACCTCGAAGTGGTCTTTCTTTCTTTGCTAGAGGAGGAGGGGTAGTACCAAGTAGAGATGCTACAACATCAAAGTCAGGCCCTGTTAATCGGGAGGAAGATTTCCTTTTCTTGCTGTCAACTAGGGGCTGCACCCAGGCAAAGGAAGAAGAAGAAACAGAAGAATCAAGGGACCCGAGTGCAAGTGAACTCATGGCACTCAGAGTATGAACCACTGTTTTGTCTCTAGTGGGGAAATGAATGGAACCTCTAGGAATTTCCTTTGCAGAGGAGTCTGTTAAACTTGGAGGTTCAGTCCTTGGTCCTTCCTTCTCTACTTCAGCAGTGGTTTCAGGGTTTCTTCTGGGTCTTTCATCTCATCATCATCATTCTCACTTAGAACAATAATGTTCTCCAGCCCAATAGGAAATTATGACTGCTCCAGAAGAGTCTCTTCCTCGATCGGTTCTTGCTTGACTTCTTTGACCTTCTTCTGATACACTTTAGTGGAAGAGGAAGGAGTAGACAACTTAGGTTCTTTCATCAAAGAAGAAGGAGGAGTTTTCTCAAGTGCCTCAGTGCTAGGCGTATGTACTTCCTTCCTAGGTGTGGAAGTCTCTCTTGAAGAGGATCTACCTTTTTTCATCCTGAGTTCACGTACCTTTCCTATCAAACCAAATCTTAGTTTTGACGATGACAGGGGTGATTATCTCATTCAAGTCATCTCTTTCCTTCACATACCAATCCAGGGTTTCCAGAGGAGTGTGCTTGATTGATCTTTCATACTCAAAGGATTGCAAATCTTCATCATCATCCTTAAGACCTTCAGGCACCTGGTAGAGGTTGAAGTCTATGATCTGTTGTAGAGAAAATCTACCAAAATGCCTCCTCCTGGCTTCAAAATCATCAGCACAATCAGCCCAGTAATCCTCAGTGTCAGGATGGTGATGATAAGTTATTATGAGATTTTGATCAATGTATTTCTTTAGATCAAAGCAAGTCCTGGGCTTGAAGAAATGAACTGTAAGAGGAGCAATATCCCTTTCTATATTTTGGGCATCTAGAGCTTGTCCTGCATGTATAATTCCCCAAGGTGATAGGGAAATGAAGACCAATAATCTTCTTATCTCGGTAGGTTCTATGAAGTTTATCCAGCTGCCTGCACACCTCAACCAAAGCCATTTTTTCATTGCAGAACATGGGAAGCTTGAGAGGTGTGCTTTCAAAACAAGCCAGCCTGATGTATGAGAACTTTCAGAACTGAGTGAAGAAAGCCCCATACTTGGTTATCAAAGCCTTAGCCTCATCAGAGAACCTTCTGGCAGTGTCACCCTCCAAGAGCCTCACAATGTACATGGTGAAGGCATCATTTACCCTTATAAAATTATGATTACTGACCTTGAGGGTAAACTGAGGGCAATATGCGTAGATGGGCTCATCCTTCTTGCCTTCAATGAAAGTGAAGCCGAACCACTCACGAGATGCTGCCAAGGTGTACATGAGATAGGAAGTCATGTAGAACTTTTTGGTTTGCTGAACATTTGACAATTGTTCAGTCAGGTTTCCACAGATAATCTCGGCCCAATTTATGTTTTTCTTACCCTCACAGATGATATTTATGAAAGGGCACATCCAAAAATGGAAGTCATTAGTAGAGGGCATTCCCATAATCTGGGTGAGCAAGGTGATGAAATCTGATAGTTCTTCATTGAAATCAACCCTGAACAATGCCTTAGAGAGTCGGGATGCTCCCTTCTTAGGGCACTTCAGCCATGATTTAGCTACCCGAGCCTTATATTTCTCGTTGTCTTGATCAAATAGAGTCTGAGCTTGAGTGAGAGTGAGAACAATGGAGTCTTCTGTTTCAGGGATGCGTAGGGCAGTGGTGATGGCGGCAACATCCAATTTTGCAATCAACTCACATGCACATTGACAACCTCCTTGGTGTCTGGATTGAAATTAGCCCCGCAGGTGAGCACAGTGTCGGCACATTGCACAGAGAGAGGAAAACCAACGGCGTATGTGATTCCACTATCATTTATCATTTGAGCCATGGGAGCAGGGTTGTCGCATGCTAATCTACCCTAGAAATCATCAAAATCCAAATGCCGAACTTCGCTATCTCCAATATTGGGCACATAAGTCTCCAAAGGGGATAGATGCTCGTGCCCTTGAAATTTGATCTTCATTTTGACAGTGAACAGAGGAATGGCCTTCAAAGAACAGATTCATGACAAAAATTGCAAAGAGATACAGGAAGGTGGAAAAACGAACTCAATTTTTGCAAAAATGCGGGCAAGAGATAATGAGCAAGCAATGTGACAAGTGCATAGACGGTTGCCCCTTTAAATAGTCATTCAGGAGAGAGAAGATCATAAATGTGCATTAAATATACCTTGCACCGACTCAAAAAGGTGAAATGTGGGAAAAGTAGAAAAAAATGGCCTGGACAGTCCATGGAACATTGGGACATGAGGGACGCGAAGAGCCGATTCAGCCGATGCGGGATGAGGGCGAATGTGGGCAACGGGCCAAGAGCCACACTGGGTGGTCCGAGGGACACAGAAACATGAAGGACGAAGAGCTGATTCGGTTGATGCTGGGCGATGTGGGGAATCGGTGAACAGGAGGCCCGGGCGCACTTGGGACAGATGGGCTGAAAAAGTCTTGAAAAAGCCGACGGACAAGGACTTGCGGGGAAATCGGCCAATCGACAAACAAGAGGCCCACCGGTACTTGGGACATGAGGGACAAAAATGTCCGACAGACCCGCAAGTCACTAAAATGACCCCAAGAAATGGAATTTTCACCATCTCTTCAAATTTCTTACTTCACTAAAACACTTCTGAAGGGTGCCAACTCAAAATTTTCAAATGTTTCATCAGGAAATGGTCGAGTCGTGTAGGTTGTGTCTAGCATGTTATGATGAATGTGTATGTGTAATGGTGATGAAATGCGACATGTGGAGAGATGTGCATGAACCCTATAGCTAAAGCGTATATCATGACTTTGTTTAACGGAGGAATGATGATTTATCCCCAAGCATATATCACAATAGAATGAGTGAATGGGGATGAGATATAGGGAAGGATGTGCGTGGACCTGTATGATAGAAAGGTGACAGATGAGTGTGAGAATCATCAAATAGCCTTTCTCTATACTCGACCTCCCGAGGTCGTGCCAAGATAGCCAGTGGAAATGAAATATATGCAGATGTGAACAATTTAGTTGGGCAATCCTAGTATCCTCGATACGCAATAACAAGATATGTGAATCTAAAGCGAAGAAGGTTCTTCTAACCTGAACTGGTGTTATGGATCGGTTTAACACTATAACCATTTAGAGGCTCCAATCGATGTCAAGCTCTGGTGAGATCCTATCTGTTGGTTGTTGGATTTGTGGAAAGTGACCTATGGGTGCTTTGTATATATTTCCAAACAGGGTCATGAAGGTGGTAGCGAGAGATGTAGTGGAGTTACCAGAAACTATGGACGGTTTTATGGTCTGACCCAGAAAGTATTAGCTTGATTAGTTTCTATGTTCAACATGGAAAGTTGTGTGATGATATCTGGCGGGAGTGGTGAGGATATAAATACCAGTGTACGTAAACTAGTGTCAATGCTTGATTGATTAGTAGGCCCGTTGGGTTGTGGGACCTAGGGATCACAACGATGAGTTCGTGGTTGCTGAGGACCGTTTATGGTCATGTGAAGAATCAATCTCTTCTTCCGACTATCCAGTAGTCATAAGCTTATTCATCCTCTATGTTTAATATCAGGAGTTGTGTGATCTTCTTAGAATACCTCACGGGTGTCCTAGAAACTTGTATGCATAAGCCTATGTCTATGTAAATGAGAATGTCTCTTGCGTTTGGCTGAGGAACTAATGGATCACAACCAAATTTTTACTCTCTTTCGGGCTCTTGTATGGTCATATGGACATCCTATCAAGGCAATCTATAGTTGGGTTGATTCGACCAGAATTTGTATGCTTTGTCGTCTTCGATATTTAAGCTTCTCAACTACTCACTAATTTATTGTGGGTTTGTTGTTGTTTGGAAGATGTGGATCCTAAGACCTTGATCTATATCTAATAATGTCATGCAGAGATTTGGCTAGGGTATCACTGGTTCAAATATGTAATCCCTGGGCTCTCTTGGTCCCGTAATAGTCATGCAAGAAATAACCAAACTTAAATAAATGAAGTAAACTAATTATGAAAAATGAATCTACGTTATGCTTGTTCTTTTTTGTATTTTCAGAGATATAAACTTGAATGATTTTAAAGAGCAACTAATCTAATAAATTCAGATAACAAGTAACTAATCTAAGAATAAAGCTAAAACAAACAAGGTAGCCAGATGTAGCTATTTTCTTATGCACTTGTGAGTTGATACAAATATAAATATCTAACTAATTTGATTGAAAGACCTCTAATCTTACCTCAGAAGTGAGAAACAAATCATAGCTTCTTAGAAGCTATCATTCCCCACAGCTTCCCCGGTAATATTGAAAGCAAGCTTTAACTGAAATGAAATGATTCATGCTACTCCATTTGATATATTGTAACTACAACTTTGACAATTCAAACCTGGAGTCTGCAGAATAGAGGCAAATCCAATTGTATCGTAGCTTGTCCCCTCACTGTGATTTCTTCGTTCCTTCGTGTTCTCGTGAATCCAGAAAGGTGAGAATTTGACAGCAGCAGTAGGAGAAGATATTTGAACAGTGGCAGCTTGGAGGTAAACCAAACGGAATGCAAGTAGGAGAGAGATAGCGCAAGAGAACAGAGCTTGGCTATGTGATTCCTAGCAGGATTGCTGTAGGGATACGACAAGACACACCTAAAATTCTAGGACCTATTCTTCCTGTGATGAAACAAAACCTATAACTCTAAGTAGAACCAAGATTCAAATGAACTTAATCTAGAACTAATGTTGTATTATGCTAAGCCAGTTGTTTGGAGAACAACAATGGAACAAAATGAAACTAGAGAGATCAAGTGATCTCTAAACCAAAAATGAGGAGCCTTGAACTGAGAGGCTGAGAACTTATGCTAAGTCTAAACCTATTGAGACTTATTGAGGAACTTCCAAATACACTGAATAATAAAACATAGAGAGAGAGGGGCCATTTGCTTGTAAACAAGCTCAATATTTATAGCATTCTTACTCACTAGAAGGCAAGTCCAAATTGCCATGCTTTATCATTAAAAATGGAGCACTACTATTACAAAGTGGCTGGAAACTCTAAACAAAGTAGAAGCGGTTGAGAGTTGCAAGTGCAACTTGATTTTTCATGTTGTTGAGTGCGTCGGAAGGTTCTAGAAAATGTGGCCAGCCTGTGTAGGGCGGTGGTTACATGACCACCGCCTAGGTGGTAGAAATAGGACGCTGCCCTGTGCAGGGTGGTACGGTCACAGGACCGCCGCCCTGTCCTGGGTGGCAGTCACGGGACCGCCGCCCAGGCAGGGTAGGCATCATGTAACTTAAAGACCAAAATGCAAGGAAAAAGGGGGATAGAGGTTAGAATGAAGCATGCAAAGGTTGGATAAGGCATTTTAGGATGCAAATGTATACTTGGCAAGCTTTCTAGATTCTGAACACCTTGCGAAGAGATCTGAATCATCATTGGGGTTTTCTGTAACCTCTTTCTGACAGTACAGTACATACAATTTTGGGTACGTACATATTTCCCCCTCGGAGAAGCATTTTAGCCATGAAGAGGCATAAAATGGTGGGTCTGAGTATGGCGGTCCCGAAATGGGGAGTTAGAAGCTATACCTGACATGCCTGTGTGTCACAATGTCACCATCCAAATTCCCGCTATCTGCAAAACGAAAAAGGGGACTCAAGTGTAGATAGATAAAATAAATCAAAAAATAAATACTAAATTAAAATGAAATGAGGACTCACCATTTGCGTGGGGATAAGAACTTACCTCTATCAGCACTCCAACTCTGCGTAAGAACACTCAAAACAAGATTAGAATACTATATATATAAAGCAAGATTCATTTTACTATTCATTTGCTACGTATCGATTTGGTAATTTTTGAGCTCTGGGACCCACGGTAACCATTTTTGATGAGAGTATAGTCAAAACGTTCGTTGTGAGATCGTGATCATGCCTCTGAGAGCAGGAGATCGACCCACGAAGTCTCAGGTTAGTTTTTCTCAATTTATCATTTTTGAACCTAAAATATAGAAATGTTGAAATCTTTGTCTTGGGGGGATCATTTTCGAAAATGTTAGTGTTAAATGAGTCTCTAGGGGGGCACCCATAGGGTAGGTTTTTATTTTGTCAAAAATGATGTATTTTTGTTTTTTAAAGTGTTTTTAGGGCTTTAGGGGGCTCGTCAATTCGGGATAGGACCCCGCCCTACACAGAGCGGCGGTCATGGACTGCCACCCTATGATGGTGGCCTTATAGGACCTCCGCCTCATAAGGTGGCGGTCACAAGACCACCACCTCAGAAGGTGGTGGTCACAGAACTGCCACTCTGCACAGGGCAGCGGTTCTGAACAGAAAGTAAAAAAATGTATAATTTGATTGTTTTTTGCATTTTTGACATTTTTCTATGTTTTTGATGAGCTTGCCTGTTGGATTATGTTACTAACTTGCTCTTTTTCTCTATTTTGGGTGGATGTAGAAGAAGGAGGAGTATATACGATGGAGTAGAGAGAGGGAGTGTGATTGGCTCCCAGCAGTGTTAGACTCACTGACCCAGACAGAGCGAGACACTCTGTAGAGGGCCGGTATTTTGAGGATTTCACAGGTTCCTCATGTTGCTCCTGCCAATCACATATTGTGTGACTTATTTTTGTATTGGGATGCAGAATGGAATACCTTCCAGTTACCAGGTGTTAGGGGTGAGTGGACTATCACCCTGGAGGATGTTTATCACATACTTGGGGTTCCGATTCTTGGGAGGCAGCTGTCTCTTAAGACAATAGGATCCAGGTCTCAGATGGTTAAGTGGGCTACATATATGGGAGATGTTGTTGTCTCCTTTGGTTCGAAGAAGGGGGTGAAGGTCCGTTCTATTGCTACTGCTCCTATCCCCACCATCCGTAAGGCCATTATGGGTATCCTGGCCTCATGGTTGATTGGGGATAAGGGAGGGGATACTTTATTATACTGCTGGTCTCCCGTGATTGCACATATTGAGGCTCATGGCTGTATTTATGCTTGGGGAGCAGACATTCTTGGGACCACCTACCATGACTTATACAGGGTGGTCAGGTTACAGGGGTAGTCATTGAGTCACCCTACTCTAGTTATGAGTTGGGTGTATGAGTGTATCATTCCCTATGGGAGGGGTGTACTAGTAGAGGATCTAGGGGCTGTCAGGGTAGCGAGGTGGATGGGGATGACAATGCTCAGGATGCCACACTAGCCAGTGGCTTCACTGACTACTGCAGACATGGAGGCCACTCCATATCAGACCATGGCAGGACTATGGGGAGAGGAGATACATACATTGATTGCCTACTCTACTACAGGTCATCTTGGTAGATAGGATAGGGAGGTTGGAGACCCACCCATTTGATAGAGTACCTCAGTAGTTTGGCCTCCCCTATGTTGATATGCTTCCTCCAGCGGGGCCAGTGTACAGGTCTATTCGTGAGGCCGGGGAGGTCCTAGAGGAGGCCGAGGTTGGACCACGGTTACTCCTGGAGTTCCTATTGTAGTTAGGTGGGTGGTTCATGCTCGAGGGGAAGCCAGTGCTCCTCAAGCACCCTTACTTCAGATCGGGGGCTGCTCCTACTCATAGTGGAGAGGGAGATGAGCCCATTGATGTGGACTCAGACTCTGAGGAGTTCACAGAGAGGAGACTGAGGAGGAGACGATGGGAGAGGGGATTGGAGGTGAGGCTAGTGGGATGGATGAGGAGGATGATAGTGATTCTGAGTGGCATGACACTCAGGATATTTTGAGGGTGGAGAGGGTGGAGGTGAGTGCAGAGAAGGAGACCTTGGTCTCAGAGAGATTGCCTCACCAGGGCACTGAGGGAGATGATGAGTCTGTGGTGGGACGTCATTTCATTCCACATTTTGGGGAGGCTCCGTAGTCAGCAGTAGTGTTAGTGGTAGGCGCAGATCCTAGAGATCCCACCTGGATGCCAGGAGATCTGAGTGAGTTACTACTCTTCTCTCGACTCTATTAGCTAGAGATGTTAGTTGATATTTTTTTGTTTTATTTTTTTGATTTCATTTTTGGTAATTTTCTAACTTGTTATTTCTCTTTTTTATTTGCAGCGACTGCTAAGGGATGGTGGGATTTGATTCACTGAGTGTGTGCAGACACCCTGTTGCTCCCCTCAGAGAATACTTGGGCTGAGCTTACTGAGGACGTCGGAGAGCCTTCAGCAGCTGGCAGACATACTGATGTGTTTTCCCTTGTCTAGAAGGTGGAAAAGTTAGTGTCCTCCCTTCGTACTGAGCTAGCTAGATATAGGACTGTTGAGCACCTGATGAGGTGGAGCCATTCTCATAGTGAGACCACAGCCAGTGGCCGTGATCATGAGCACTCCCATCATTCAATACATTCAGAGTGCCATCGTAGCAGGAGTTCCTAGATGCGGTCGTGCACCCTCTGAGGGATCCCATAGGGATTGAGAGGCCATTTGGTCTTTTTGTAGTGATTTTTTCGGATGTTTATATGAGTTGTTTTTGTACTTTTTCGGGCTCATTGAGCATTTTGACCATGCCTAGTGCATGATGGCATTGTATATAAAACATGATTTCTATATTATATATATATATATATATATATTTTGGATTCAGATCTTCCTTGTATCTAGAGTTTTTTGTGGTTTGTTTCTCATGTGTATACTAGATGCTTTAGAATCTCTGTTTTTATATGCTTTTTAGAATGTATGCAATGGATGACAAGTGATAACAAATGTTGAACAAAATGTTTCTCTTTTTGTTTGTTTTTGTAATACTGATATGAGATGATGTAAACATATTGTAGTACTGAACTTTTGGCTTCTTTGGGAAATATTCGTTGCTTCTTCTTGTTTTGGAAAAACGTGATGAATATGTAGTGATAATGAGATGAACTTGCCCCATTCCTAACTCCACACAACTAGTAAGATGCGAGGGCTCAACACCAAGAGCTAGGAAGGGCACAAATTGTATGAGTTTGACTGAATGGAAATGATGAGAGAAAGACAAAATATTGACAGAAACCAAATTTAGACCTACATACTTACCTTACTCAAACCTGCTACATAGCCTAGAATGTAACTTACTTTCCAGTTTATCTAGACTTAGATCCATAGATGGCAACTTGGTTGAAAAAATCTGGTTTTGAGGATTTGATCTCTTTGGAACTTGGATGCTTAATTGCACTTTTCACAATACACTTTGTTTTGAATTTTTAAAACACTAAGATTCATTAATTTGCGTGAATGGACCCCCTATGCCCTGCCCCATGCTACTAGTAAGAAGTATGGGCTTATCACCGAAGGCAGGACATAGGTGAGTAAGGGCACTTCTTTCCTTTCCCAACCTCACATCACTAGTAAGAGATGTGGGATCATCACCGAAGATTGGTAGGGAAAAGAAGTGTGTAAAATAAAATATTTTGTATGTTTAGTATTTTTTTATTCAATTTGACTTTGACATTTGTGATCTATAATTTTGAAGTATCCTTATTTCAAAGAGACGTAAGAGGGATAGATGTGACACCAAGAAGCTTCTAGAATAGACCGTAGGTAAGAACATCTTAACCTAGTAGAAGAAAATGAGTATGACCAAGTATGCAGGCCTTGGTATGGTTTTTGTCAAGATTTTGTCTATCAAATTGATGAGATGATTTTGAAATCATTTGATGATATCATGAAAATTGAAGAGATATGATTTGAATACTTTTGCCAATATTTTCAGAAGCTTGTAATAAATTGCTTAAGAATAAGTTCCTTGACTACAACATTTACGAAATGAGTGAACAAAATGAACTAACTAAATGACTAATGTAATGCAGGTTAACATAGTATACAAATGGTGATGCTGATCACTTATGCGTAAAACCATTTAAGATGTAAGGAATTGATAGTTTCATTAAATTCCTCACCTTCTAGTGTGCACAAGAGATACGCACCATTTCCATAGTCCTTCATGACTCGGTATGGGCCTAGCCACTTAGGCCGGAATTTCCTTCCTTCGCCAGTTTTCTTATCAATCTAGCTATCTAGTCTTAGAACGAGATCACCTTCATATATTTCTCGTTCGTAGACTTTCTTGTTATATTGCCGGCACATTCGGTCAGCGTAGGCTCTGTGCCTTTACTCAACGTTTAACCTAGCCTCATCAAGGCTTTCTAATTGAGAGAGTCGTGCCTCTCTATAGGCTTCTTCTCCTAAGATCCCTTGTAATGAGATGCGAAGGCTAGGTATTTCAACTTCTATTGGTAGAACTGCTTTGGCTCTGAATACCAATGAGAAAGGGGTTGCCCCTGTTGGTGTTCTTATTGATGTTCGATAGGCCCACAAGGCTGGGTATAGCTTTAAATGCCAATCCCGTTTGTTCTCCTTAACTGTTTTGAGGAGAATGGTTTTTAACGTTTTATTTGTGGCCTCAGCCTGTCCATTGGCTTGGGGGTAATAAAGAGAAGTTGTGTGATGGTTTATCTTGAATTTACTACATAGTTCACAGACTTCATCATTCTTGAAGGATGTTCCATTATCTGAGATAATGACTTGTGGGACACCGTACCTACAAATGATTTGATTTAGAATAAACTTAGCAATTACAGAACCTGGTATGGTGGTGAGAGGCATGGCCTCTACCCATTTTGTAAAGTATTTTGTGGCCATGATTATGAATTTATGGCCATCTGTTGATGAGGGAGAGAATTTCCCTATCAAGTCCAGGCCCCACGTGGAAAAGGGCTAAGGGGTTGTGATTGGTTGCAGAGCCTGTGCCGGCATGTGAATCTCATGGGAGAATTCTTGGCATTTGTGGAATTTACGCACAAACTCTACTGCATCATGTTCTAGGGTGGGCCAGAAATAGCCCATCTGATGTATCTTGTGAGTAGTGGCATGGCTGACAAAGTGGCCTCCACATACCCCACTATGGGATTCGTAAATAATCCTTACGGATTCTTCCGTGTCAACACATCTTAACAACATCTTGTCGAAGGCTCTGCGATAGAGCACCTATTCTAAGATGACGTATTTAGCAACGATGATGCGTAACCACCTTCTTTGTTGGGATGTGGCCCCTTCTGGGTATGTGTGGTCCATGATGAAATTGATTATGTTGGTGTACCAAGGACATGCAGAGATAGGAGGCCTGGTTTCGATAAAATATACACACTCATCGGGAAAGTCTAGATCTACCAGATCACCTCCATTCAATGGATTGTCAGCCAACCAGTCTGCAATGATTTGTCCCTTAACGGATTTTTGGTTTACAAATGTTAGCTCAAATTCACCCATTAAGGTTATGAAATGTCCAACCTTTTTAGACAAAGACCCTTGCGTGAGGAATGTCCACAAGTGATCTGTCTTGACGATCACCCTTGTTTCTTGATTCAACATGTAATGTCTTAAGCATTTTGTTGCAAAGACTATGGCAAGGCATTCTCTTTCTACCTATGTGTAACGTGTCTCATAGTCGAGCAACATCTGACTAATGAAGTAAACTACACGTTCTTGTTTATCATCATCTTCTTGAGCCAACATGCAGGCTAGTGAGACATCAGTAGCCCGTGAATACAAGATCAAAGGATGATCTGGTCTAGGAGGCATTAGCATGGGAGGAGACAACAAGAAGTGTTTAACTGCTTCAAAGGCCTCGTTGCATTCATCAGTCCAATCAATGCTATAATCCTTCTTTAATAAATTGTTGATTGGATGGACAACAAAACTTAAGTCTGGGATGAACCTTCGAATTGCACCGAGTTTCCCAAGAAATGATCTGATACCAGACTCGTCTGATGGTGGAATCATTTCAAGAACAACCCAGATTTTGGCCGGGTCGACATCAATCCCTCGTGACAATATAATGTAACCTAGAAGCTTACCTCCTGTTACACCGAATACACATTTCTCTGGATTCAATGTGATGCCATATTCGATCAATCGTGAGAGAATGATACAAAGCACTTATGGGTGATCACAACACTTTTTGGCCTTGGCCAGCAAGTCATCTACGTAGGATTCCACAATCTTATGAATAAGATCATGGAATATATATGTCATTTCCCATTGGTATGTAGCGCTAACATTCTTAAGACCGAACGACATGACAACATAACAGTAGGTTCCCCAGGGAGTTATAAACGTGGTCTTGGCTTGATCTTCCTCAGATATTTTAATTTGATTATACCCTGAGAACCCATCCATGAGGGACAACAACTCAAATCCAGTTGTTGCATCAACAATAACGTCGATGGATGGTAAAGGGAAGTCATCTTTGGGACAGGCTTTGTTAATGTCCCGAAAGTCTATGCAAATGCGTATCTTCCCATTCTTTTTGAGAACGGGGACGATATTAGATACCCATTGTGAATAGTCGAACTGGTTTGATGAACCCCACTTGGAGGAGTTTCATCACTTCCTCTTTCACCATGAGAGCCACTTTTGGCTTCATTGGTCTTGACTTTTGCTTGATTGGCTTTGCATCTGGTTTGGTGACAAGATTGTGTACCGCAATATGTGGTGCAATTCCCGTCATTTCTTTGTAACTAAATGCAAAATCCTTTTGATGTTCTTTGAGGATCTGAGTATGTATTTCTATCTCCTCTGGAGTTAAAGAGGATCCCAACTTCAAAATCTTTGGTTCTTCCTCTGTTCCGATATTTATGTCTATGGTTCCTTCGATTAAGGAGGCTTTTTCCTTCCTCAAACTCGGGAGGGGCTGGGGGTAATTCCAAACTCCCTTCATTCTCCACCTCGTAGATTTCAAGATTCTCTTGCGGGGGAGATTCTATCATGGGATTTCCAAAATAGGAAGAGGAGCATGGGATTAGAGAGAAATCAACTATGGAATGAGTGAGATGTAGCTCTGTAAAGGCGTTTAGATATTCAAGGGTTGCCTTATCACTATCAGAGTGATCTAAAGTGGTAGACTCATTCTCAACTTCCACATGTGTTGATATCAGGATTATTGGTACTTTATGAACCAAAGGTTCAGTACGTATTGATACCATGAAATCAGTATTTTCCAATTCATTGCTTGGAGTGAATCAGGAAGCTGAGGTTGCTACAAAATCAGTGAGAAGGTTTTGTTCTCACGGGATTGCTTCAATTGATATGAAGTCAAATCCCTTCGTTAGTTTTAGTACTGTCCATTTTATAGAGTTGCAGGTGTTCATCCCTAGTCTCATATACCTCTGATAGTTGGTTTGTAACTAATTGTGAGTCTCCAAGTACTCTGATATTACTAATGTCCATCCTTTTGGCAATGATAAGGCCAAGAAGGAGGGCTTCGTATTCAGCCCCGTTGTTTGTGCACTCAAAGTTTAATTTGAAAGTGAAAGGTAGAACCTTTCCCTTGGGCGAAGTAAGGATCACACCTGCCCCAGCACCGAAATGACATTTTGCTCCATCAAAGTGGAGAGTCCAATAATAATTTGGAAAAATGGAAGTTGGGACACCCTTAGTCTCTACTTCCCTTGTCTCAGTTACTTCCACCATACAAACTTCGTCCACAGGTATGGAACCAATTCCTAGGGTATGTCCTATACCCATAGAATCAAATGGTAGGAGAATAGGTAGATCTTTCTCCAGTAATTTGACAATTTTTGCAGTGGTTCCTAGCGAAACTATTTCTATAGTGATGGACTCATCTTTGATTGTTGGGATGCCTTTGATTAAGTTTGTGACTTCTAGTTCTGTCGTAGGCACCAGCTTCACTTCTGGGTTTGTATTGACTGGTTTGTTGAGCTGATTTGTCGGGAGCTCAAATTCAGAATGGACACCTGGTCTTTTCTTCAAATCTGCTAGGTGTATGTCAAAAGGTTTTGGGTCACCTTGTGCTACAAAGACCTTTCCTAGGTGTAGAAATCTTACTTCTTGGAATAACGTGGAAGGGATTGCCTTCATGCGATGTATCCAAGGGCGACCAAGAATCATATTATAGTTGGTTTCCCGATCTATAATATAAAATTCAGTGAGGATTGTTTTGGGTCCTAAAGTGACTGGTAGTACTATAGTCCTGATTGAAGTTACCTTGAGGCTATCATAGCCCCTTAGCATGTTTCGTGTCGAAGAACAGTTCGTTTCTCCATATCCTAGCTTTTGAAGAAAAGTGAAGGGGACTATGTTAACTGCTGCCCCATCATCGATCATTGCACACTTAACATAGTTGTTATAAACCCAGACCTACAAATGCAAGGGTGGATCACCTCTACGTGAAATTTCAGCGTCTGTTGGCATTTTACTTATGTCGAATATAAACTCGGTATCCCTATCTAGCTGCCCTGGAGGGTAGACGTCAAAGTCTACATGGTTTACTTGTGTTTCAGGGGGAGGGGTGATGTTGACGAGATGACCGAGACCTAATGCTTCTAAGAGAGCAGCTCTATGAGTGGGAGAGTTCTTCAACAAATCCAAAAAGGAAATGTGAGAGAAGGTCTTTGTTAAGTCGTTAATCAAATCATAGGCGCCTACTGGTTTTACTAGTGTTTGTTGAGTGTTGTCTGGTATTAGTGAATAGGTTGGAACTGGTTGAGAAGAGTAGTCCCGTGTTCTTGTTATAGTTTCTACTTGCAACTCAGTGTCTAATTCTACTAGTCCAACTATCTTGGCTTGTGGTCAAGTTCCTAATTGGGGTGCGACCATTGGATTTGATGAAGTTGAAGCTTCATGATTGTTGTTCCCCATTATGACACCTTTGTTTGTTCCACTTGGATCTAACCCATTGTTGTTAGAACGATTTGGGAGAGGATCATTGAAAATCTTGAGAGGTGCATTTTGAGGAGAAACTGATCCCTGGTAGGTATTTGATGTGGTTGGTATGGAATTTTCCAGAAACATATCTACAAAGAGTTTTCTTTGATCTTCTGGTAAACGCTCCAAGAATTTATTGTAATCGCGGCAAGTTCTAGTATCATGACCTCAGATTTTATGGAAGCCGTAGTATAAATTGGGATTATAATTTTGTGGTCATTGGTTTAAGTCTTGTTGTGGCCCAAAGTTTCGATTGGGCTGCTGATTGTTATAATTGTAATTTTGAGGGTGTTACCTTTGGTTTTGGTTTTGATATCCATCTGGGCCTCGGGCAGGGCCTTGTGACTGGATTTACTGTTGTTGTTGTTGTGGTTGTGGCGGATGATTAAAATCCACCGTATTGATTGCTGGACTAAAGTTATTATTGCGTTGATTGTTAGCAGGTGCTAGGGTGTTCACAACATTTGGTCTTTTGGCTTGATCAGTGACTCCATCTGTTGTAACCCCACGGTTTTTGTTAAGGATTTTGGGTCCTTGATTGGTATTTCCCATATTGGGATAAGTCATAGTATTTTGATTGGGAGTGATTAATCTCCCGTTTGTTCCATAAGTTTTACGACCACTGTCTATCGCCGCTTGATCTATTCAGAGAGCACTCTCAAGTACTTCATCATAAGTCCTTACCGGGAACTTCTGGACTTCTTCCTTTATCTCTCTGCTGAGAGAATGAAGGAATATATCGCATAGTTCCATCTTATCCATGTTTGGAGCACTTGATGAAGAGTAGAGAACTGTGTGCCATCTTTGAATGAAATGGGCAGCAGATTCATTGTGCTCTTGTTTAATGTGTAAGAATTCCCTGATCCCTATTCTTAACAATTTATTCATGTCAAAAGCTTTGGTGAATTCTGACACAAGTTATTTGAATGAATGTATCAAGGCTTTAGGTATTCTATAATACCAATCAAGGGCAATGCCTTCCAAGGTTTTAGGGAATATTTTAGCAACAACTGCATCCCAAGGGAGTAGTTCTCGAATGGTTGTGGCATAGGCCTTGATATGTGCATTTGGATCCCCCTCCCCCTTGAATTTAGGCAAATCAGGAAAAGGTCTTGGAAGCATGATGCTTCGTACGGTGAAGTCTAAAGGCTCTTTTAAATATTCTGAGTAAGTCCCTACCGCATATGTTTCAACCATAGATGGTGTTTGTTGAGGGAGTGGAGGTGGAATGGGTTGTTGATATGGCATAGCATATGTATTTGTAGGGGCGTAAGGAAACCCCTGTGGTTGAGCGAAACATCCCAGGAGAAGAGAACATGTCTCCTTGTGGTGATTTTGAATAAATTTTTAAGTAGGGAGGAGCGTTGCTCTGATATGGATTGTTTGGTACTAAACCGGGAGGTATTATATTTTCAAATGGAGCAACATTTGAAAACGTGGTTCTAGTTGGTGTTTGATGCACGGATAACTATAGGATTGTTGAGGAGGCATGCCTAACGTGCCTGTTCCCGTAAGGAGGTCAACCTGGATAGGATGATGTGGAGGGTTAGGAGTTCCTATTTGCCCCAAGTGTGAAGCTTGATTTGCTTGAGAAAGTTCTAGTCCTCTAACCCTCTCAACTAAAGCCGAGATGACTTCGATTGGAGATGAACAGTATTTTGTCTTGAGGGCTGTTGTGGCACCCCTTGAGGCTACCGAGGGGTAAGATACCTTGCTATGAATTGATCATTACCATGCCAAACTTCACCAAGATTATTTTCCATGGGTGGAGGAATGGGGGTGTTTTCTTGGAGCAACGTGTCGGGTTGTGTTTGCAAACTTCTTATAGGTGGGTACATGTTTTGGAAGTGTTGTTCACTTCTAGCATAGCGTGCTAAGTACTCCTCATCCAAGAATGGGAGAGGATCTGACTACCTACTTGTTGTATAGCAAATGTGTAAAGGGGAAAATTGCAAGTTTTCAAGCAAGACAACTTTCTCACATCTCAAAGTTTCCATGTTTTGATCATACTTGTTAACCAAAATAAGCTCCCTTTTATTTTGGGTTAACTAGGTTCCTTTTGTGCCTCAGTCAAATTTTTACACATTTCAGGCACTCAAAATTTTCTGTATATTGCTTCATCAGATAGGATTTTTCTTCCCCTTTCCAAAAAGGTAAAGAAGTCCTCCTAATTCTTTGTATTTTTTGAGTTATGGCTCAACGGAGTTTGGAGGGGAAATTTTCCCTAAGCGGGTCCGCGGAGCTTGGGAGGGTTTTGTGCCAGGAAGGCTTGGGCTGATGGAGCAGAGTTGGAAAGTTTGCCAAGGAAATTGGTGGGTTAGCGGAGACAGGGAGATAAATTTTGCACTTAGCCCTTTTGGGGTTAAAAGGCACAAAGACAAATTTTGGCCTGCTGGCCCGATGAAGGAAGGAAGCACATTCACGGGGCCAAGGAGAAAATTTTGCCACTTAGCCTTTTGGGGAAAAAGGGTTAAAGTCAAAATCTGGCCCGCAAGCTCGCAAAGGAAAATGGAAGGAAAATTACTAAGGCCTCGCACCAATCATAGGTGTCATGTGTCTAGTCCACGTCAGTAGCGCCGCGACGGGGGTCGGGAAGAAATTAAGTTTTTTTGCCTTTTTAGTAAAAAAGGTTGAAGGCAAGAAATGAGCCCGCGATCCCATCAGCGAATTGGGCAATGCCACATGTCTCGGAGCAGCGGGGCCGCGGAGAAGTTTGGGAAAATTTCCCATTTTCGCGAAAGGGGCAAAATGTTATTCTGAAGCCCGCTGATGAACCAGAAAGCGCCACATGTCATTGGGTTGGCAAGGGCATAGAGATTTTGGCGAAAATTTTCCCATTTTGAAAAAAGAGGGAAAAAGGTCAAATTTTGGCCCGCAGACCCGAATTTTGCCAGTTTTGCCCTAAATCTTCAAGAGGCCATATTTTTCGATCTAGAGCTCAGATTTTCACGTTTTTGGTATCAATGGAAAGCTAGTGAAATTATCCACACGATGGACACTTCAATTTTAATTTTTGATGGATTTTGTGGGAGAAAATCGAGGAAATGTCTTTGGCATGCAAAAAAACGTAAAAAAGCTTCCCCCGACTCTACTCTAATGTTCTCCTGCCACGTGGATGGCTCAAAGTGAGAAGCACATAAGGTGATCTAACAGTCCATATTCAAATTGGCAATGTTTGTAATGGTTTCTAGTTTTTCCCCACCATGGTCATTTTTCTACAAAAGAGGAATCTGAAACGGTGCGAAATGATTGGATTTCGATTGTAATTGCTTCTTGGCCATTTGGGGAAGTTTTAATGGCCCCCTTACATGTTATTTCTTGTCCTCTGAAAGTCATTGTATGGGCCAGAAATAGAATTTGGAAACTGGAAGCATGTTTTTGCGAACAGAGTACAAAAATGATTGTTAGTCTTCTTCTATTCTCCTACTCTACATTTTTCTTCTATTCCCACTCTTTGTACAAGTTTCAACTCTGAGATCAATAAAAAAGGAAGGAATTTTATGTCCCCCCGATGGAAAAATTGATTGGTTTTTTGTGACCAGCGTGTTTTATTTTGTCTTGTGCTCAGAAATTGCAAATTTGTCTTTCTTCTATTAATTAATGCATGTAATGAAACTTCCAGTTGACGTGTGTGGGAATTTGACACTCTACCCACAACATTAAGTTCCCCCTCCTTCATTCTCACTCCCTCCCCTTTCTCAGATCGAGGTCTACTGTAGCAAGGAGTTGTTATTATTTCCATAGGGACAGTGGAGTGTTCCATTGGATCTTTGGTTGAAAAACCACCATAAATCAGCTTTGGTTTTACATGTTAAACAATGGGAGCTGCACCATTCAAATGTAGAGGGACTTAGATTCCCATGGTGTTGGCCAAATAACCACCAATTTGTCCCTGACAAATTTTCTCGCAAACACTACTGATTTGTGGTCTAGATAAAAACTGAGGAGATGAAACAAATTCTCCAGTAAACGTCATATTGTTAGAGACTAAGGGCTCCGGTTGTTGTGTTTGTGTAAGTTGGTCCAACTCCTCAATTAGGAATGAAGAACTAGAACTGGCTCTTTGTGGAGGAGTTTGTGATGACAAGTAGTTACTTGAGTAGTTATCAGCCCATGAAGAAAGCGAGGGTGACTGTTGTCTACTCGTTTGACCATAATATGCTTTGAGACTTGAGAGAGGTCTGCCATATGCATCGTATCCCGACATATTTGGGGGGTATATAAATACATGCAGAATAATGGGAAGGAGTGAAGGTAGATGAAGAAAATGGAAATGAAAAAGGAGTGGCTATTCCTTTCACGTCATGTTAACCAATTTTGTACGATAGAAAAGTGACAGGTGAGTGTGAGAATCATCAAGCAACCTTTCTCCGTACTCGACCTCCCGAGGTCATGCCGAGACAGCCTGTGGAAATGAAATATATGCAAATGTGAACAAGTTAGTTGGGAAATTCTATATCCTCGGTAAGCAATACCGGGATATGCGAATCTAAAGCAAAGAAGGCTCTTCTAACCTGAACTGGTGTTATGGATCGGTTTAACACTATAACTGTTTAGAGGCTCCAATCAATGTTGAGATTTTCTGAGATCCTATCTGTTGGTTGTTGGATTCGTGGAAAGTGACTTGTAGGTGCTTCGTATATATTTCCAGACAGGGTCATGAAAGTGGTAGCAAGAGTTGTAGTGAAATTACATGAAACTATGGATGGTTTTTTGGTTTGACCCAAAAAATATTGGCTTGATCGGTTTCTACGTTTAACGCAAAAAGTTGTGTGATGATATCCGGAAAGAGTGGTGAGGATCTAAATACCAGTGTATGTAAACTGGTGTCAATGCTTAACTGACTAACAGGCCCGTTGGGTTGTGGGACCTAGGGATCACAAGCATGAGTTCATGGTTGTTGAGGACCTTTTATGGTCATGTGAAGAATCAATCTCTTCTCCCAACTATTCAGTAGTCATAAGCTTTTCAACCTCTATGTTTAATATCAGGAGTTGTACGATCTTCTTAGAATACCTCACGGGTGTCCTAGCAACTTGTATGCGTAAGCCTTTGTCTATGTCAATAAGAATGTCTCCTACATCTGGCTGTGGAACTAATGGATTGCAACCAAATGTTTTCTCTCTTTCAGGCTCTTGTATGGTCATATGGACATCTTATCAAGGCAATCTATAGTTGGGTTGATTAGACCAGAATTCGTATGTTTGTGTCATCTTCGGTGTTTTAAATTTATCAATTGTTCACTAATTTTCTTGTCGGTTTGTTGTTGTTTGGAAGACGTGGATCCTAAGACCTTGATCTATATCCACTAATGTCATGTAGAGATTCAGCTGGGGGTATCACCGGTTCGAATATGTAATCCATGGGCTCTCTTGGGTCTCATAATACTCATGCAATAAATAAACAAACTTAACTGAATGAAGTAAGTTAACTATGAAAAATGAATCTACGCTATGTCTATTTTTGTATTTTCAGAGATATAAACTTGAAATGATTTTTAAAGAGCAACTAATCTAATAAATTCAGATAACAAGTAACTAATCTAAGAATAAAGCTAAAACAAGAAATGTAGCCAAATGTAGCTATTTTCCTGTGCACTCGTGAGTTGATACAAATATAAATATCTAACTAATTTGATTGACAGTACAGTACATATAATTTTTGGGTACATATAGGACCCTATAGCCTAAGCGTATACCACAATTTTTGTTGAATGGTATGAGTGATGATTTATCCCTAAGCGTATATCACTATAGAATGAGTGAATGGGGGGTGAGATATAGGGAGGGATGCTTTGGACCCTATAGCCTAAGTGTATACCATGACTTTGTTGAATGAAGGAGTGATGATTTATCCCTAAGTGTATATCACTATGGGATGAAGGAGTGAAGATGGATGATGATTTAGCCTAAAGTGTATGTCACTATAGGATGAATAAGAAGGGGGGTAGTGACATAATCTAAGGTGTATGCTACTAGAAGATGATAAAAGGAGGCTGGTGATTTAGCCTAAAGCATATACCACTATCAGAGGATAAGAAGGGGGTGAAAAATTAACCTAAGGTGTATGTCACTAACGCGTGAAATGGTATATGAGGAAAATGTCGTATGTAAGGTCCATTTGATTAGTAAACCCTTGGCAGTCAAGTATGGATCAAGGAACCAGAGTGCGTCATGGGGTGGTGAGCACAGCGCATAGAAGACAACATGGTAAAAATGACCAAGGTATGTGAATGTGCGGTGTAGGCATTGCAATGTAGAATGTGTGGTGGGTATGGAATGTGTAATGTAATAAGTGTGTAGATAGAAATAAAAATGTGTAATGATGATAGGTAAAGCTAGATCCATGTTATAGGTAGGATGCAATGTGAGGTGTTTAGGATGTATATGTAATGTGTAAGATAGAATGATAGTTTGTCGATAGCAATAGGAGATGTAGTAGAAGAATACAAAGCTAGATTCATATATATTGTAACCTAGCATAGTATGTATAATGCATGGATGAAATGTAAAACTAGACTCAAAAGTAATGACGACTAGTGTAGCATGTATGACATAGATGATGTATAATAATGACTAATAGATGAGGTATGTGTAGGGTAATGTAGGATGTAGGTTATGTATTAGAAATGATGGTAAAAATGTAAATGTGTATACCTAGCGTGTAGTGTGTGGCGTTCATTGTAAATGGTAATCCCTCAACAGTCTAGTGTGAACCGAAGCACAAGAGTGTGCCATCGGGGTAGCGAGGGTGCTAGAAGGCATAATAAGTATATGTATGTGTGAAGGAGAATGTAAAGAGTAGGGATGAAATTATGCTAATACGAGGAAGGGGAGGAGTGTATAGTGATTATGCCTCCCCAAGTGATTAGGAAAGGTGAGTCAACCTATAAGGTCAAGGCACGGATGTCCGTCCACTGGTAATGAGGATGATGAAAACGTAGGGCCACGATCCATGAGGGCGACATAGTAGATAAAATTGGTACCTGTGAACAAAAATTATGTGTGCATGAAGGATGAGTGAAGGACAAAGACTGAGATGGTGAATGACAAAGGAGAGAGGGATGTTGAGATGGGTCATGGGTAGTCTTAAGAGCCAAATGAGGCGGACGAGTAGAAAGGAAAATAGAAGGTGACAGGGGAGCAAATGACATGAGGCTTAGCTGTTGGAGATCACGAATAATATGGCTCAAAGTGTGACATGAGTTAGTATTATGTCCTTGAATCGGATGATAGAGGCAAAATGGTTGATCCCGATATTGTATTTTTTGAGGAGGGTAGCGACGGTTAGATGGTAGAGAAAGGAGTTGTTGATGAAGAAGGTGGTTAAGAATGTCTTGTGGTGTAGCTTTAAGTGGAAAGATAAGAGGTGGAGGTAATGAGATAACTGGTGGATCAGTGAGGGTACTAGTAGGGGACATGGATGGCACAGGAGTTGTAGGGGTAGTAGGAGTATATGAGGTAGAGGAATCCTTAAGTTTCATTATCTCAGCATGTAGAGACGCAATTATGGCTTTCATGGACTGAAACTAAACTTGTAGTGCTTGTATAGCCTCCTATAGGTGTGTATTAGATGGATAATTGTAAAGAGGAGAATCAACAACAACGGTGATAGACATAGAGCCTACGAGATACAATGGTAGATTGGTGTTAACACAAAAAGGAGATAGACGATCGGGATCTTCTAAAGGATCATCAATATAAGTATCAAAATCGTATTGAACAACATGAGAGACTTGATAAGTAAGTGTATGTGGTTGGTCATCCAAATAAACATGAATGTGTAAGATGTACATGACTATGGCGTAGTGTTTGTCAATGAAGGGAGGCAACAGGCACCCTAGAGCATACCAAATAGTGAAGTTGGGTGAATAGCAAAGGAATGAGATACTACAAATGTGAGATGTGCCAAAGGGAATTATGAATGTGATATCAATACAATCATGATCAAGTGTACCCCTAATATAATCTAACCATGACTAGCCAAGTGTAAATGAAGAGATAGTGGAACAACGTGCAAGGTAGACAATGAGGTGGAAAATGCACTAGCCTTAGGCAATAGTGAGAATGAAAAACCATGATATAAATGTGGATCATATAGAGGAGTATGAAGGTCATAAAATTCAAACCCAATTCAAAAGAGACCCTCAGGGGAACATACGGTGGTCGTACATGATATATCTAGTGGTATGTGTTCCCAATACGAATTGTTTATGAAGAAAGTGCAAGTGAATTGTGGGCATACTAAGGAGGAGGAGGATGGCAGAGGGGAGGGGATGAGATCCATAAATGGTAAAGGTCCCTGGTATGGCACAATACCAATAATAGGAACAGACGGTGGGGAAGAGATTTTGCTAAGCATGCGAATGGTGGCCACAAATGGCATTTTGTAGAGAAAAGGGGACATGGGAGGAATATGAAAAGCAGTCGAGTATTGTAGAGTAGGTGTGGTAGACGGTATGAGAGCGTTAGTAGCAACAATAGGATCTGGAAAAGTAGGGGGGACCATGTCAACCATGCAAATGGTAGGTAGTAGGTCATGGGGATTTGTTCGAGGTTGGGAACCAATCATGGGTGGAGAAGAAGGAGGCGTGCAGATAGGTATCATAGCGCTATAGTCATTTATGTCCTTAGGAGGGAGAGCCTGGAATTCTACGACAAGTTGAGCTAGGGTGCTAATTATGCACAAAAAAGTGGTGACAACATCTTGGATGTCCCGAGGATCCATTCCAAAAGATGGCAGTTAAATGAAAGAAGGGCGAGGGTTATAACCAGAAGGAGCAGTAGGAGTGTTGACAAAAGCATGACCACGATTGTCAAATTGAAGAGTAGTTGAAGACTTAAAGGAAGAAGACTTTCAATGATGTTTACCCATGATGGGAAGTGAAAATGCAAAACCCTATAAGGTGCTAGGAGACATCGGGTTCACCAAAATGATTAATTAAAATGGAACTATTATCAGGGAAATAATAACCCTAGTTAATCTAATTAGGAGGACTAAAATGTTATATAAAATGCAGTAAATAATATGAAATGATTATAAAATAATTATATTAAATGAAATAAAAACCCTAACTATGTCAAAGGAAGTATAAGAATGACTTAGTTGATTGTTGTAGATGATCGCACAATGTTGCTGGTCTGAGAATAAAATTTGGAGGTGCAAATGAAGACTCGGGGACCCTGTGAAGGGCATATCTGGAATATCTGAAATGACCGATGCACCCGGGAGTGTACTGGGGTGCCCCAGGGTGCCCTGGTCTGCAATCTAGGCACTCTGAACACGGTAAATGCTCAAAATATGGTTTTGCTATGGTCATAAGTTGTCTTCGATTAATTCATTTTTGTCACGTTGGATCTATCGAGTGAGTTGTGTAATGACCTGCAATGCAAAAGGAAGTATAAAACCCTAAACAAATAAAAGATGCATATGAATGGGTTGGACTGACCTCAACTGCCTAACTTTTGGTCTTATCATTGAGCGTTGCACTAGATTTCAGACCTAGATGTAGTTCTAGTGTGTGTGTGTGTGTGTGTGTGTGTGTGTGTCTGTGCATGTTGTGCCCTAGGTGTTCTCATGCTAGTCACACTTTGTGAAGTAGAGAGCAATAGTAACTATAGAAAATATAAATATCATGTGTGCATGGAATAGAATATAATCCCTCCCCCTATGCAGTGTGTGTAATGTAGATCTCTTAGCCTTGATGCATGGCACTATGTGGATGCAAGTGATGCAATGGATGCAACTCTAGATGGAGTGATAGTAATGTGTAATGTTATGACCTAGGACCCTCATTATGGTCTTATAGCTTTATATTTATAGGGCTCTCATGCTTAATTTCGTAATTAATCCCAATAAGGCCAACAAAGAAAAGGATAAGGATGAAAAATGGCCAGAAAGGCCCTGTACATAGATTAGGTAGCCTAGAGTGGGACCGCGGTGCCCTAGTACACGTTGGGGCACCCTAATTTTGGGCTAGAATGATGGGGCAGTTGTGAAATGGTCGGATAAGTGCAATAAAATATGTGGGAATGACGAAATAAAATATAAAATAAAGGTGGCCAAAAGGTGGGATTAATTAGTACTTTATCCACTTGATAACCTTCTAAATAGTAGCATAAGACCGAGCTAATTTATGTGTAAAGTGCATAATTTTTTGTCTACAGGTGATAACTAAAAAATAATTACTTACGAAAGTGTGTTTGTAATTCCTTCTCTATTAAAAAAGTGATGATGACATGTATCTGTTTGTAATTCCTTTTACAAGAAGGTGATTGTAATTCTTTATGTGATAAAAGGTATAAGGCTTGTATCCCCACTAAACATAAAGGGGAATGTTGGAGCATGTGATGTTTAGAGGGTACACACCTATTATCACCTCGTTTAAAACATACACCTGATCCACTTTTCCTAAGTTTTTAACTATACAGATATTAAAACCTTATATACATTTACGTTATTAAAGGTTATTTAAACTATGCAGTTGGTTTGAATTTTGGTGATAACCCTGCATGGGTATAATGGATCTCCAACCTTATAAATAGGTAAGTATCAACCAAATTCCCAAATCACCCTGAATATATTGTTGTATATATTATTGCACTATTTAAATTTTTGAGAAAACTCGCATTGCGAAGAAGTGAAGGAGATGTGTAAAATTGGGTTGATTGCTCCTTAATTAATAAAAGGCACCTGAAAGGGTTTTCCCCGCATAAAATTTGTGTTTTGAGATGTTGAATGCTTAGTTAATTTACTTCTACAATTTCATTAAATTATTCTATGAGCATTAGAAATTAATTTTCCTGGATTAAGTTGTGATTAAGTTGTTGTCTCTTACAGTAGTCCATTGCAACATGTCGAAGATGGTAAGTACATATAAGATAAATGGTGGTCATTTCAAACAAGTTATTCCTTGCATGAAAATCAATAGATGTTTTCTTCCACCAACAAATTCACATATTTAGATAACTTTAATGATGGGAATACCATGTGCCTCGATGTTTTTTCTTGTAATGTTTAAGGCCTAATTGAATTAACTCGTAAATATATAGTCATGGAAAGTTGTCAGTATTTCCATAACATGAAAGTGTCATGTCTAGAAGAAGTTAAAATTATAGGGTTTCTACTTTAGTCTATTGCATACATCATCTAACTAGGAGCCCTTTACCACACATCCAACTATGATTCAGGTCATGGAGTAGTGCTCATGTTACTTTCACTAGATCTCACACAAAACATTATTTTCTATGTGTTTAACCACGCTCACAAAGTGATTTGGATGATTTTTCATTTTGGCAATCGTCCCTAAGTATTATACATATTTACACTTCTCATGATGTCATGGAAATATATTATTTTTATAAGTGGCTTGTGTTGGACCATGATTGTTGTTAGACCAAAACCCACAGGCATTAATCTCCGCTTCAATCACCAAAGTTAGGATCCACGAGAGGTGGTTAGTCCATGTCACAAAACTCACGGGGAGCACTGGACACACATGCCAATAGCTTGTTGACTCACCCTTTGATGCCCATTGCATATTATATATGAAGGACAAAGCTCCTATTCTTCATTGGCTTGAGGGATATCAATGGAAGTGGATTCAACAAGGGGAAAAATGAAGTTCTTAGGTATTACCTTTTCTTTTTGAACCTCTCCTTCATATCTCTAAATCTATGTGATTCATAGAGTTGAGAAAAATATTTCCTTTTGGGTCACCATGCCCCTCTCTTTAGCTGACAAGTTTGATGTTTGCTCCAAAATATTAGCTATAAATGTGTGCTACTCTTGTTCGTCTCCTTCTAAATCCACCTACGGAAAGCTATAAAAGCTCGTACTATATTCCATTTGGACTAATTGAGAAGGTATTAGAGGCTTGCTTAGCGTGTTTTGGGATATCTACTACACACCTAAAACATTAAACTTCAAGGGCCTTCTCTTTGTGTTGAGTGGATCTTTAAAGCCTTTCACGATAGCAAGATTTGGAAAGTTTTTTTGACGAATTATATTATGTAGGGTTCTCCTTATGGTAGAAAGGCTTAAAAGAGGCTTAGGTTTCACTCTCTTCTAATTACCTTTGTTCGTATGAAAAATTGTGGCACCTTTATTGCTAAAAGTACTTAGAAATCCTAATGATTGCTTTAACCTAACCTTATCTAGGTTGGGGATGGGTTTAGGACCAACATTTTCCTGAACTCTCACTCCATATGGTGGTCTCTTGTGTCAAATTACTATAATATTCCTTTCACTATGGTGTTATGGATTAAAATTCTTAGATTTTTTATAAGGGTGATATTGTTCATAATAAACCTTTATTGTAAATATTCTAACAACTACCTACCTTTCTTATATATCAAAGACAAATTTTAGTTCAATAGTTGGGACTATGAGCCAAATGTTACTATTAAGAGTGTGTTAATTGAGATTAATTATGGGGCTCCATGGTGAAAAGGTTAGAAATGGCTGATGGAAACCTCTTATGTCGGTACAAACCCCAGTTTGCAAACTAACTTCTCTCTTCTAATGGCATTCAATTTTAAACCCTTAATCACTATTAGAATCTTACTTGTATATTGAAGCCACTCGGGTTAGATGTTTTTCCAATCTTTGGAAAGCCATTATTGAGACCAAAAAATCCCACTTCCTACATGATGTATTATGTATCAAGGGTTACATGTGGGGGTGAGGCTAATTCATGTGAGGGTTTCCAATCCCATTTTCCCATCTTGTCATTAAGTTGAGACTATCAAGCACCTTTTTTGGTTTCCCCCACACACACAATTTGCTTATAGATGAATTCACACCCTCTTTAGTCATTAATCTTAGATTTTTTTTCTAAGACATAGGTTCTTTTAGGGGACTTAACCATGTAACCTACAAGATACAATAATTTGGCATATTTATTGTGTTGATATTTTATTTCACACATGGAAAGATAGAAATCATTCCATTTTAAATCTTCTTCCTATGGATAATTTTTTTTTATGCAGCTAAAAAAGTGATTTCCTTGCAAATGTTAAGCTCCAGATTCAAGTGTAAGTTGACAAAATTAGGATAAAAGGTGGGAGTACTTCCAATCTCCTCTTGATCACCGAGGAAGTACCCCTTGCATCGTTAAACTAGTTGTCACCTGATTCTCTCCACCATTACTCTCCTTCCTAAGGCCATGAATCTGGAGAGTGAGGGAGGCACTACTTGTACATTTCTAGGAGTCTATCACTCGCTTTCATAGGCCATATCCTAGTGGTGGTAGATGGAGAGGAGGAGGTTCTAGAAAAAGTGGCAGGTTCAGTCTTTAGGCCAAAAACTCATTGTTGGACAAAATTCCCTCTCTCTGGATATTGCAGTTTTCTTTTGCTTGGTAGAATGAATAAAAATAAAAAACATACAATGATAAGTAGGATCTTATACCTGAAATGGGTCATTTTCTTGGTGGTAGTGGGTGTATGGACAACCCTGATGGTCTGCGTCCTCCTTCGACAACTATCTTTATTATTGTTGCCACTTGAATATCTATCCTATTTTTTTTTGGGTTTGATACCTTTTAGACTTGTTATATTCACCATTTTGATAGAAATGTTACTTTTTTATTAATGTTGTATAAAATATTATAAACATTAGTATTCTCTTGTTATATTTTGATGATTGAATCTACAATCTGGAGCATTTTTTTAGAGGGTAGATTTGACTTGTGAGATGTGAACCTATTGCTCTTTATTCTTTATATAATCATGAGTATATTTTTGTGTATTATTAATTAAAAACATGCCAATCTAAAAGAAAGGAAAATATGGAGATGAAGAGAAAACTTTGACTCTGCTAGGGTTTTTTCGCATGTTGATAGTACATCTCGCACCATTCTAGAATTTTCTTGAGCTTTCGGTCACATCCTTAGGTAATTAATCCACCCTTTTTAGACGATGATCCCCCTTTATAATGGCCTCTCAACCATCTGCAAGCAACTATTGTTTCTAGCGAGGGTGATGATGGCTCCAAAGCATGAAAGGAAATTTGTTCTGAAAGTTTACAACGAGGTAATGACCGTGAAACTCCTTATGATGTTATTATAACTACTAATTTTATTGATCATGTGGTTAAATATTATAGCAAAAAGTGTCTGATAGCCTACTTCTATATATGTATCCCTTATGAATCCTTCCTTAAAAGATGGATCAAGAACCACTAGGAGTCTAGCGGTATTCAAGTCATTGGTATCCACAACCTCACCAAGGGATTTTACCTATTCTCTTTTTGAACCTTCTCAGATTCAATAAAATGTGAATTTATATGCCTAATCTAATTACTATTGTAGTAATAAATAAATATACAATTAAGTACAGAAAGTGATCTAAACAAACTAAACAATAAAATATGAAACCCTAATTGGAAGGAGGAGAAGAAGGTACTTAGTTGATTCGCAATAAAATCTAGACTATATCGAAGTGATGACCGAATGAATAGAGAGGGAGGAGTATCACACATAACCCTAGAAAAGTGTGCGAGCTGATGGTCTGCCTGGATTGGGGCACCTGGAGAGGGACACGGGTGCTCGTGGGTGACCTAGGCCTATTTCTAGGCACCTATGTATGCCGAAATGCTCAGAAAACCTTCTCCGAGTGGTCGGTCCTTTGGTCACTATGAGGTTGTACCAAGATCGCCGAGGTCACTGGAAACTTGGAATGAAATACAAACTTACAAAACCCGCAAATAAATATCAAACCCTAAAAAAAAGGTGTAGAATGAGGTATCGAACTGTCCTCAGTTGTCACAATAGTGATCTTACGACTAAGTGTTGCACTACATCTTAGACCCAATGTAGTTTTGTGTGTGTGTGTGTGTGGAATCATGTCCTAGGTGGCTCTTGTGCGTGTCGCACTTGATAGTGAGAAAATAAGCTAAATGTAATAGATGTGTCCATAGAATACAATAAACTTCCCTCTTATGAAGTGTATGTATAATAACCAACCCTTGTGTCCCTTGGATGGTGTTAGATGGATGCAATGGATCTCTTAGATGCTTGATGAATACAACCTTAGGTGGTGATAGTTAATGCTTAGTGCTTCGTCCTTTATTATGATCACATAATTTTATATTTATATCATTCCTTTACTTAAATTTTGTAATTAACCCTGAAAATGTTGACTACCAAAAAGATAAGATGTTCAAACAGGATAGAAAGGACCAAAAATATGTGAACAAAGTATAAAGGGGGTCAAGGGTTCCCAGAGGGGATGATAGTGCACCTGGCGGCATTGGCATCCTGACTGGGCGTTGTTGTCCATCATGATAAATGTCAAGGTATAAAAAGGCAGACTAAGCAAGTAAGGATGCACGGCCGAAAGTGGTAACAAAAAGCAAAGAAAGGTGGTGAAAGACATGGGTTGATTAGCATTTTTTTTTACTTAGGAATCATATGAATAGTAGTATGAAACCAAGACTAGATAATTACCCAAAATGCGTGATTTTGTGTCTACATTTTCCCCCACTTTATGTTGGTGAGCGGAAAGCTTAGTAACATAAAGTAGATATAGATGCGTACTTGATAACCATGTAGATTGATGTAGAAAGAGCGTGTTGAGGGATAAGACAAATCATGGAGTGATAAAAGTGTGAAGTGTGGATGCTAAGAAGGATAAAATGTAAAGATTGGTGATGAAAATGAACCTATGGTAGAAACACGTGTAGATGTCGAGATGTGCCTGTTGTTGATGTTGTGAATGATGTTGACTACCACTTCCCGTACGGACATGACCTACAAAAGATAATAATGAACAAGTAGTCAAATATGAAGGTATATGTGTAAAAAGCATGCGATGTAGTATGTAAACTACGAAAATGTGAAAAGGGACCATGTGCACTTGATCTGTGATGAGGAAAGAGTGTAGAAAGGATCCTGAAGATGTTGTAGATGAACGAGTTTTTTGGGTGATCTCACGCCAATTATGCTGGCCACAATTTTTTGGAGTGATTTCATGCCAATGATATGGAAGAAGTGTAGGGAGAAAAGTCCGATGTTATCCTTCAACCTTTAACTGCTTCCCGCAATGTAGGACACCGCTGCAGATGGTGTGCAAAATTTGATCAAATGCAAAAGTGCTAAACATTGTATGCCCTATAAAGCCAATATGTGGAGTTCTCTAAAATGTGTTAAACTGCCAAATGTTGTGTAACTGCCCCTTGGTTATAGGCATCTAGGAAGGGCCGTGTTGTGCTAAGGACCCAAGTCTGATTTTTAGCACTGAAACTAAAAATTGTGTTGTGTCGGTATTGTGTTGTGATGTGTAATGACTCTAGACTATTGTATGGTGTGACTGATTCACCCAAATGATTCCCCCCTCATTTGGGGTGCATGCGACGTCATTGAAAGAGTATGCATCCCAAAAGAGGAATACCCATTGTGCTAAAATTGTGCCTTGCAAGGGGAAAGAGAATGTGCTTGGTAGAAACCAAGGCACATGCAAACAAAGTGTTAGTAGACAAGTGTTAGTATAAGAAAATACGAGCATGCATGTATAACACAAAATGTAAGCTAAATAGACAATGTGTAATCTAAGATGCAAGAAGATAATGTAAAAAAGTAAAAAGACAATGTAGACCACGAAAAGTGGGTTACAAACATGGGACACCACTCACGATGTCGCAAGACAATAAAGGTGTATAAAGCCTAAAGTAAATAATGTGCACACAAGACAAAGGGAAAAGCCCATAAATAGTGACAAACAATGACAAGCAATGTAACCGACAACCATGGTAGTAAATAGGCCTGCAAAACAAATGTTGCACATGAAGCACCCGTTAGTGTGTTAGAAAGATAAAACATATGTCAAGACATGTATAATCTAATAAAGAAATGTTCTATTAAACAAAATGAAACACTATTACATGTAATGTACAAAAGTGGATGCCCCTAAGAGCTCTTGTAGGACGGGTAATAGGTATTGCGCTAAGCATCCATGTTGCGTGTATGGATCTGTAAAATCTGCGATCACAACTAGAAAGCAAATGAACACACATGTATGTATGATGAATATAATGACATACAAGATATCTACCTAGCATGTGTAATAAAGTGTGTATGTAAAATCATAAGTAAGAAAGAGTAAATGTAACCAACATATGCAATATGTTGTGGATGAGACAGAATGGAATGCAATGTGAATGATATGAGCAACGTGCCCCCTAAGTGAGATGTTTATGTATGAGATGAGGCTCATTTATTTATGCCCCCTCAGCAGTCAAGAATGAACCATAAACAAGAGTGTGTCATTGGTAAATTGTTGGAGTTGCATGCATTAGAAAGATATGATCGTCAAAGTGCAACACATAGAGTGTAATTATTTAAGTGAATGAATGATGAAACGCGTGAGTGTAGTGAGGTCTATTTGAGATGTAGAACATCAGTAGTCAAGTATAGACCATGGAACTCGAATGCGTCATAGGGTAATGATCGTAGCATGTAGAGGTAGATATAAGAAAGATATGTCACAAATGCATAGAGTGAATAAAATGCAAAATGTGTAGTGGAGGTGGCGAGAGAAGATGTCATAGGTGTATAACGCGCAATGTGAAGTGTGTAGTGTGTAATGTCGAGTGTATAATGTGTACTATGTGAGGTTCATGTGTATATTATTCCCTAAATAGTCAAGTGTGAACCAAAGCACAAGAGTGTGTCATCGGGAAATGTTGATACTAGGGTATTTCATGATGTGCATGTTGTGTGTAAAGATCAAGATGTGAAGTGACCTCGTGGCACGACAACACCCACACTATTGAAATGGTTCATCGATAAAGATGTTCCCACTAGTTTTCCTTCTTCTAGTGGCACTATAACCCCTATCCCCACATCTCCTTTGCCCTCTCTAGTCTATCTACACCCCATGGGATTCCACTCTATGGACAGTAAAGTGTTGGTTGGAGCGAGCCACTTTCTTCCCTTCTTCCCCCCCTTCTATGGGAACTCCAAAAATCCCTGGAGTAATCTTCCCTAGAGGAGGGAGCTCCCCAAGGAATATCTTGTATTCGAGGGAATGAGACTATAATACGTGTGTTGATGTTAGAAGGGGGGAATAAGTACGATGCTCCCCAAGTGTGCGATAATGGAGATCTATGTAGTGAGGCGAGAGATAACGTGGCATTGTGGGAGACTATTTTCTGTGTCGTGATAAGAGGAAGATCCAACACAATGGTAGGTAGAAGTGACAATATAACCATACGATGGTGGCGGAATTTGAAATGTGTCCTGGCCATCAGGAGGAGGAGTAATTGCTTTGAAAAAATGAATTGGAAATGGAAGTGAAGTAGGATGGGGAGGAATATTGAATGGTGATAAGCTAGGTGGGATTGTTGATGTTTCAAAAGAATTAATAGGAGACAAGGCTGGAATGATTTTGAGAGGTGGTTGTGTACTTTGACTCAGTAATGTTGTAGATGACTTGAGAGGAGGAGGTGCTATATTGATTTTGAGAGGCGGTAGCTTAGGCGACGTTTGACGGACTAAAGGAATGTTAGAAGTAATAACATGATGCTCATTGTACATAGATGAAGCACATTTAGGAGCCCATTTGGATGTAGCATTTATAGATGGGGATGTCATAGAATGTTGTGTAACAAATGAGATAAATCCTTAATGCTCAATATGCTTGATTCGTCGTTGTAAAGCATAGCAAACATTGTCATGTCCATTGATTCGATGATAATTGCAATATGGATGACCCTGATATTTTTCAAGATGATAAAGAGGATAGCCATGAGTAGATAGTAAAGTGATCAATTGATGACTAAGGAGCTCAATAAGAATATCATTTTGTTAAGCATTGTGATTAAACGTGAGAGGATCCGATAATGGTAAGACTTGAGAATCACTGATATGAGCACGTGTAGAAGACATAGAATGAAGATGAGATGTAGAAAGAGAACAAACATGATCCTGAGAAGTGTCTTTAAGCTATTTGATTTCAGGTTTAAGAGATATGATCGTGGATTCCATAGCCTAAAATTTGTCCTGAAATAAAGAACGTAAAGCTTGAATTGACACCAATATGGATTGATTGGATGGAGGATCACGAAGACTAGGTTCATCACATAGACGATGGAAAATAGGACTTATTTCATGTGATGGTGTATCTTTAGGAAGACACATGGAGTCTAACATTTTTTTGTAGAATAACCTGATAGTCGAGATGCATTTTAAGTAAATCTGATAAAGAAATTTGAGGAACTTTACAACCCATGATATAAGAGAGATGAGGATCCAAACATATTCAACTAAGACGGGTTCACCAAAATGATTAAGCTAAAATGTGAATTTATATGTCTAATCTTATCGTTATTGCAGTAGTAAATAAATATACAATTAAGTACAAAAAGTGAGCCAAACAAACTAAACAATAAAATATGAAACCCTAATTAAAAAGAGTAGAAGAAGGTACTTATTTGATTCATAATAAAATATGGACTATACCGAAGTGCTGACCAGATGAACAGAGAGAGAGGAGCATCACACAGAACCCTAGAAAAGTGTGCGAGTTGACGATCTACCTGCATTGGCGTACCTGAAGAGGAACATGGGCACTCGTGGGTGACCTAGGCTTGTTTCAGGGCGCCTATGTTTGTCGAAATGCTCAGAAAACCTCCTCTTGGTGGTCGATAAGTGTTTGTTGTTGTTCTCCTTTGGTCGCTATGAGGTCGCTGGAAACCTAGAATGAAATATGAACCTTTAAAAACCTCAAATCGACATCAAATCCTAGAAAATAAAAGTGTAGAATGAGGTGTCAAAATGTCCTCAACTCTCACAATAGTGATCTTAAGACTGAACGTTGTACTACATATCAGACCAAATGTAGTTCTATGTGTGTGCGTGCGGAATCGTGCCCTGGGTGGCTCTTGTGCATGTCACACTTGATAACGAGCAAGTAAACTAAATATAAAGAAATGTAATAGATGTGCGCATGAAATAGAATGAACTTCCCTCCTAGCAATTGTATGTAGAATAACTAGCCCTTGTGTCCCTTGGATGGTGCTAGATGTGTAATGTCCACTCCTCTTCGACACTTATTTTACTATGATTTTGAGCACTGTTGATTAGAGACTTGGACCTCGTTTGATATTTTGATAGACTACTATTAGAGACTATGGATATTGTGACTCGTGTTGTGGTTTGTATGGACTCTTAGAGTCATGGATAGATATTTTTGTATTGATAATGATGAGGTGTTGTTATTTTATATATGTACTGACACTCAGTATTCAAAAACATATTGATTATGTTTTGATGTTCGGACTAGTCTTGTGATCTCATTGATATTGGTATAAATGGTAGCTTTGATGATGATCTAGTTACATGGTATGATGATGTTCATTGATGGATGTGTATGTATTTTATTGTTGATGTATTTGATGTGGCCATGAGGCCGAAGATGTATTGTTTGATTTTTGCAGGAAAATGTATCACAACAAACAAGAGGGGGTTAGGAGACTAACCATAGAAGAATATTGGATGGATGCAACGAAGGTCACCATGGCATCTTTATGTTCAGTTAAATTGTTGTGCATTGATAGGTTGTAAGGAGGTTCCCATGGGGGGGTTAACCTCAAAATGTGACCATGGACTGTGAATGTTTTCCCTTTTCTTCTTTTTTTTATTATTTGTGGAGTATGAGATTTATTATTGTAGTGTATTTCACTTTATTATTGGTAATTAATGTGCTCTTATTTATATTGATTAATCATTCTAATTAAATTATTTTTGGATGTGACAAATGAGCATTTGATTGAGGTAGGTCTTCCTTATGATTTTTTGATTTGATTTTGATTCTAATTAATTTGACTATTGTGCATTCAACTCATCCCTCAAATCCCGAATTTTGACTTTGGAGTCATTTTTTGAGGTTTGTGGGAAAAGTTAAGCTTGTCCCACACCTCTTAATCTCACCCACCCATCATACTTATGATGTGAGTGGTCAAAATTAGGCCTCTTTATGTGTTTTAAAATGAAAATGAGCAATCAATGTCACTTTTTTTTACTTACCCTCCAAATTGTATCCTTAGAAAATGGGAGTAGTGGGTTTTATGGTGGAGGAAATTTGTCACATCCTCACCCACCCACTTATGAGTCTTGACTTTGTTTTTGACTTGGAGGGTGGATTGGAGGGAAGTGATGTGGCATCCTACATGGAGCCACCTCACCCTCCTCTCCACATTTTATATTTATTGGAGTCATTTTGGAGTTTTGTGGGGGGTTTACTTGATTTAGTTGTGCACTTCTATTTTGGAGATTTGGCTTGAGTTGCTTGCTTGGATTCTTGGAGTTTGTTTGGATTTGGGCTTGAGCTTGGAAGGAGCTTAGAGTTTTGATTGTGGATCAAAGGTTCTTGTAATGGCAAGGTAGGAACTTAAACCTTGCAATTTTTATTTATTTATTTTTATATGTATGTTATTTGTAAAATGCATGTTTGTGTGTGCTTTTTTGGGACTTGGGTAATATGGCCTTAAGGATGGTGTAGGAGAAGGAATATGTGGATCTTTTAAGGGAGGGATAAGAGTATTGTTTGCATATTTTGGAGGGATTCTGGGTTGGGTGTCTCACCTTTTAAGATAAGAGATTTTTACTTATCTCTGTATGAAATACTTGAGGGAGTGATAAGAGTATGGGGAAGAGATAAGAGTTTGAGGGAGGGATAAGAGTTTGATTGTTGTGTGGGTGAAAGATTTTTAGAGGCCTTTAAAGTGGGTGCTTAACCCATTAGGAGACATAAGTGATTTCCCCATATTTCCTTACTCTATTGGCTTAAATTTTTAAGCCTTGTTTTGGAAAAATTGCATTCTTTTGGTGTTGTTATTTTGTGTTTGTATGTGTATTAAAAGATTATTGACATGTGTGTGTTGTAATGTGGAAGCATTTGTGAAAGTTGTCATTGGTTGTATCCATTCCTTATTTCTATATGGTTGGGGCTCGGGGTCCAATGAGGAGGATGGCTTCTCCTTCTCATTGGAAATATGGTTGGGTGGAGAGTGTTGCTTACTCCCCCTTTTTGTTTTTGTGTTTAAAAATGAATGAGAAAAATTACGAAGTTGTGAGTTGATCAAAGGATGAATATATCTTGCGTTGAAGATAAGAAAATAGAATCTCTTGTAAATGTTATCATGTTTTTCTACCATTGAATGGAGCATTGTAATACTTGTTTGTTTAATAGATTGTAAAGTACATTATTTTGTTGTATAATTTGAGACCTTGTTGTAAGTGAATTATTAATGAATTGTAAATCATTGGAAAGTTAAAAATCAAATAATTTGTTGTAATTGAATGATAGATATTGAAAAAGAGATCCTTTTTATTTTCATGGTGAGTGTTTTGTTCCATTGGAAATTAGAAATAATCAAATGAAAGTTTTTTTTGAAATAGATTAACATGTAAACATATTCATACTCATATTTTACATGTCGAATTTAATATGTTAAATCATTTTTAAAAAAATCAAAGATTTAACCCTGCTAAATGTACAACAATTTCAAAACACTGAAAAAATTGTCTACAACAAAAAGTATGGCCAACTTAAATTTGACGTCCATATGACCGTCATCCTACCTTATTTTAGGACTGTTGTGACGGTCATTTGAACGTCAAATTAAACACAATAAGCAACCTATGTTATTTTTCCAGAATGCATTTAGGAACATATTTGGGGCATTTTAAACCTAGAAAACTACAATATTTCAGCCAAAAAATTTAATAATATTAAAGGGGGTTTTGTAGGAATTAGTTGTTATGAGAATATTTTAACATGGTTTAGGAAATTAAGTTAAATGGTGTCCTGAAGAAGGTTGTTATGTGAATTTAATTAAAGGTTATTCTAAGGGTTTGTTTGAATTTAATTGGGAAAAATATTCAGTAATTAAATTTATAATTTAATGAAGGGTGAAATTATTTAGTATATGTTTAAATGAGTATGGCTTTTTAATTATTATTACATAAGAGAATTTAATTAGCATAAATTGTATTAAAACAAATTTGGGAGAATTCGGCCGAGTCTTAAGGCTTCACAAATTAAATTAATAAGTTTGAACTATTTAAATAAAATAAAATATCATAAGGTAAGGTGTTAAACAAATAAGCAAGCGAACTTAATTACTCAATAAGGTTAACATAGGAAATGTATTTTAGATTAGATTTATTTAAAGATTATTGTTAGCCTTAGCGTGAAAATAAACGAAGTTAATTTAAGGATTGATTGTTTAAATAAAAATTAGGATTAGTTAATGGCTTGAGAAAAAATAATAAAACTAATAGTAACGAACTAAATAGTTTAAAATGATTCCAAAGGAGATGTATGAATAAATATGTGAGATTTTATTTTTCTTAACTAATGTAATTAAGATGGAATTAACATCTTGATTGTCTTTAAAAAAATCCGCAATTTTTCGAATTAAATAATGGTGTTTGGACATAATCAGGTCCAAATTAAGGTTTCAAAGCGCCCTAGGCAGTACTAGGAGCGTACGCCCCCTCCCACTCGAGACCAACGACCCACCTATATGTGCATGTTTTTTAAACAATTATAGTATAACTCTTAACACATTTTATTAAAGCTATTAATGTTTTTTTCTTGCCTTTTCCATAGCAAAACTATCAATGACATCATCACAATTTATTGTTGTAGCGATGTCGCGTTCAATTACATAATAAGAACAACTAAAAATTTAAATCAAAATATAATAGTATAATTGATGCAATTGAGAACAAAATTACTGCAACATCAAATGTAAGAGGCTAGAGTAGTTAGGGTTTGATCACTTAGCTTTATGTTCTTCCCCAAGATGAATGATGAGTCACGATATACATTACCAGATCCGGTGTTGAACTTGATTTAAAAGGAACTTTATGCTTTGGACTTTAGAGAAATATCTGATGCAAGGCCAAGCTCCTGTTGAATTTTGAAATTAGTAAAGACTAAACTTGTCACTTAAAGATTTTTGAGTTGAGTAATAAATATGTTACCCAAATAGATGAAGTTATGTTAGTGGGAGGATCTACGCGCTTTCTAAGGTTTCAAAAACTTCTTAGTGCCTTCTTTGATGGCGAAGTAAGGTGTCATAAAAATTTGAATCCCGACGAAGCCCTTGCTTACGGTGCAGCTGTCGTGGCCTCTGTATTGAACGATGACTGCAATCTCAACATTGTGGTTGAGGATGTGACTCCTCTAAGCCTTGGAAGTTGGAATTGAAAATAACGACAGTGTCATGGATGTCGTCATTCCAAAGAATTCAAGCATTCCTTGTGTCCACACCAAGTCCTTCACCATTATTTATGACAATCAGAAAACCATGATATTTCAAATCCATGAAGGGGGGAGAGCTTTAAGTTTTAACTACTCACAATAATTTGTTGGCTACTTTTTTTCTGGGTGGGATTCCAGTGGCTTGCGGTAAAGTTCTAAGTATTTTACTACAGTTTGAAATAAATGGTGTCAGAATTCTCAAGGTTTCAGTCGAAGAGCTCTCAAAAGGGGTAAGAAATGAAATAACGGTAAGGAGGGAGGATTTCCAGGTGAGCAAAGAGGAGATGGAATTTGACAGTGCACAACAGCACATAGGCTCACAACACACTCCATTCTCGACTCTCCCTTTAGGCTTCACGGAGGTCCGAGGACCATTCTTTAACACCGTAACACCTCAAGGACTGATGTTTTTTTATAACGGATGAGGATCATTAATCACATGTGAGTTTGTGACCTTCTGCTAGTGCTAGTGCTAAATGATTCACTTGCGTCCTTGCCTCAATTTGCAATTTTTTTTTTATATATGAAACCAAAACATCGAATGTACCAAATGGGATGTGGGCGTGTCGGTTTGGGGATTATCATTAACTATTAATATCAATTTTTTTTGCAAAAAATTAACAAGCCGAATTTCAACCTGAATTTTTTTATAAAATACGGCACCCTCCCTTTTGTGCGCCCTAGGAAACTGCCTAGGTTTCCTAGGGTAATACACGCCCCTAGACATAGTTTGGAGTGTAGAACTTTGTGCGCGTTACAAGATGGATGCAATGGAGCTCTTATATGCTTGATGGATACAACCTTAGGTGGTGATAGCTAATGCTTAGTGTTTGGTCGTTTATTATGATCACATGACTTTATATTTATATGATTCCTTTGCTTGAATTTCATAAGTAACCCCGAAAAGTCTGACTACCAAAAAGACAAGATGCTCAAATGGCTAGAAAGGACCCAAAATATGTGAACAAAGTACAAAGGCGTAAGGGGCACCCAGAGGGGACGAATGTGCCTGGCGCTGACATCCTAGTTGGGTGCTGACATCCACGATGATACATGTTGGGGTATAAAAAGGCAGACTAAGCAAGTAAGGATGCAAGACCAACAGTGGCAACAAAAAGCAAAGAAAGGTTGCCAAAGACATGGGTTAATTAGTACTTTTCTTACTTGGGAATAATATGAATAGTAGTATGCAACCAGGAATAAATAATTACCCAAAGTGTGTGATTTTCTATCTACAAGAACCACTAAGATTCTAGTGGTATCCAGGTCATTGGTATCCACAACATCACTAAAGGATTTGTCCTATTCTCTTTCTGTGAACCTTCTCAGGTTCAAGCTCTATTTTTCGTTCGCTGTATGTTGGTATCTAGGTAACACCCTATTTGTGCTTTCACATTGGACACTTGAATTTAACCCCTCCAGTTAGGTGTCACTTAGGATACTTGTCTAGGTGGAGTTGCCTAGTCTTCCCATGCATCTTTGGTATTTTTTGAATGAAATAGTCTGACCCATTGGTAAGAGTATTTATCAAGAGCTTGAACGTTTCTTTCACACTCATCCTCATAAGCGAGTATGCATTGAGGTTGATCTTGCCAAGGATTTACAAGACCATATTGACATTAATGTTGGGTCCAAAATTTTTTCTCAAAAAATTGTGTATTTCAATCTTCCTAACACCTGCTTGAGGTGTTAATCTCCTGACCATCACATTCGTGACTGCTCTTTAATCGTTCATGCTAAATAAGCTGCCAACTCCCTCGACCCCTAAGCCTAAAACTTATACTACAGCTGACAGTTAGACCGTTGTTGGTAGTAAGAAGTCATTTTGGGTCAAAGTCCTCTCTAGCGGCGACCCTACCTTCTTCCAACCCACAATCAAAACCAACTAATAATCCTGAGATGCATCCAAGCTAAGAAAATCCAACACAACTTGTAGCCTAACCCTCATAGAGTCATTTTATCTCTTTGCAACAAAATCAGGGAATTGGGATTGTTGTGTCAACCTCTATTTCTCAACAACACTCGTGTAGTCCCCCTCATAAGATGTCTATGAGGGCATGAGGTGAAAATGGGGCTAAACGCCACTCCATTTAGGTTGAGTAATAAAATTCAGACCATTTTTTTACACTTTCTAACAAATTTAGTTTGTTTGACTCCAGGGATGGTTTCCAGGATGGCTAGGGGGAGCTTACTATGACTGAGCTCTCATGAATTTTCTCTCATGGAATGTGCAAGGTCTCACGAAGTCCTCAAGAAAATACTCTGTCAAAAATCTTGTCAAATTATTGGTAACATATATATTGTTTGTTTATAAGAAGTTAAGGTTACTGGTTTTATGCTTCAAACCACTTTAATGTGTATTGCTCCTGATTATAAGCATGTTTATTCTTCGCATATGGAAGGGAGAGGTGGTGTTTCTATTTCTATCTCTCCTATATTTTCTGCTTTGATTTCTTCCATGGGGCATGATCCTCAAAATCATGTCGTTGGGATTATTTTGGAGATTAATGGCTATTATTTTGGTATTCTCAATTTTTATGTTAAACCCTAGTTATAGAGTCACATATGATAAATAAATGCTAAAGTACATATTTGATTCAAGTAATAAGTTAATAAATATGAAAACCCTAAGTGGAAGATAGGAAATAATAACTTAGTTGATTCACGTTATTCCTGGAACTAATATGGGTTGGATAGTTGATGAATAAGAAGGGCAGACTGTCGCAACTATGCACGATAATTTTTGGAACCGCCAAATAAGCCTAGAATTGGGTCAAGGGTACCTAGGTGCTAGAGTGTGCTTTTGGGTGCATGTGATTATGCAGGAGCTCGACCTAATTTTTCTGGTGTCACACAAGTGTCGCTTATAGTCATTGTTGGTCACCTGTATGTCACAACATGATCGTTGAATGCATCTGCAACCTACAAAGAAATGTTGACTTGCAAAACCCTCAAACTACATCAAATCCCTAAAAGAAAAGATGCAATATGAGGAGTTGGACTAACCTCGACGGTCACCTGACTAAGTAAACTTATGATTGAGCGCTACATTACATCTTAGACTCCACGTAGTTCTTGTGTGTGTGTGATATAATCGTGCCCTAGGAAGCCCTTGTACAAGTGCACTTGATAGCAAGCGATAGCTAAATGTACCAATGTAAATAGATGTGTGGATGGAAAAATGAACTTCCCCTTCTTATGAAGTGTATGTAGAAAATGTAGTCCCTTGTTCATTGAATGAGTGTTAGATGGATGCCTTTAATGCTCATAGATGTCTTTGGATGCAACCTTAGGTGATGATAATAGATGCTTAGAGCTTGGTCCTTTATTTTGGTCACATAGCTTTGTATTTATATGATTCCCTTGGTTGAATTTCGTAATTGACAACTAGAAGACCGACCCATAAGAAAATAAGATGCCCAAAAGATAAAAGAGACCCAAAAGAAGTGAGTAAGATAGGAAAGGGTCAAGGGTGCCCAGAAGGGCGAAGGTGCCTAGGCGATGGCGTCATGTCTAGGCACTAGTGTCCAAAGTCATAAAAGTTAAGCAAGTGAAATAATGACTAGGTTGTAAGGTGTAAAAGAACACAAAGAAGACAAGAAACAAAGTAAAGAGAACAAAGATAGTTATCAATTACTAGTTTCCTCGCTTAAGAATCATATGAATGCGAGTATGATTTTAAGACCTAGAAATGTACCCAAGTGCATGATTTTGTGTCTACAAGTAACATATATATTGTTTGTTTATAAGAAGTTAAGGTTACTGGTTTTATGCTTCAAGCCACGTAAATGTGTATTACTCCTGATTATAAGCATGTTTATTCTTTGCATATGGAAGGGAGAGGTGGTGTTTCTATTTTTGTCTCTCCTATATTTCTGCTTTGATTTCTTCCACCGGGCATGATCCTCAAAATCGTGTCGTATGGATTATTTTGGAGATTAATGGTTATTCTTTTGGTATTCTCAATTTTTATGCTTCTAATGATGGCACAGAAAGGACGACGTTATGCATTGGTTGGGGGATAACTTACCTCTCTCGCATTGGTTAGTATGCAGAGACTTTAATATGGTTGAACATCCCGAGGATGAACTGGGAACTCTTCGCATGACGTGGTGCAAGGGGGAACATGAGGCATGGTTTTACTTTAAAAACCACTGGGGTCTTTATGATCCACTTGTTAGTCACCAAAATTATTTCCCTTCTCAAAATTGGTTTACTTGGTCCAACTTTTGAGTAGGAACTGATAGGGTTATTAAAAGGATTGATCGTGTTATGATCTCTCAACAACACACTTTTGGTCTAGACAAT
The DNA here is from genome assembly GCA_019776745.2 of Taxus chinensis. Taxonomy (NCBI): domain Eukaryota; kingdom Viridiplantae; phylum Streptophyta; class Pinopsida; order Cupressales; family Taxaceae; genus Taxus; species Taxus chinensis. The sequence continues at coordinate 563,172,000 of CM034155.1, read as the reverse complement.
AATGATCATTCCTCAATAACTGTCTCGCTAGGTGTTCTCTTATTATACCACAACCCCGTCTCTTTCAAGGTACAATGGAGTGGGACCCCTTTTAAGGTGCCTAACAATCAATTCTATCTTAATGTTTCCTTGTTGAGTCATGATGGTGTCATCTCTCTCATTGCAAAAGTATGGAATATGACGCCACGTATGCCTTACGCTACAAATGGGTTGATTGGTAGAATGTTTTGGTAAACAAGTTGCTCATGTTCAAAAAAGAGTGGATTCTGCCCTGCTTCAAGAATTCCAGAGATTCTCCACTTTGCTTAAAGCTCAACCCTTTGACATCCCTACCCAGCTTCGGGTGGCCAAACTTCATCATCAACTTAATATTATTGAAAATCATAAGGCTAGAGGTGCTCAAATCTACGTTAGGATTCACTGGATTAAAGTGGGAGACAAAGCTTCCAAAATCTTCTTCAAATCCCTTCAGGCTAAATTCTCCAGAGATCAAATTAAAGTTGTTGAGCGGGCTCATGATTGTGTCACAAGTCTCCCTGATATTTTCAATACCTTTGTGGATCATTATACCCTAGTTTTTCAGGCTCAAACACAGTCTAAAGAAAGTCTTGCAACTCTGCAGCACTATGCGGGAGTGGCTCCTTCTAAGTTGTCTTCTCAAGAAAAAAAACATTGTGATGCTCCTCTTTCTTTAGATGAACTCTACAATGCCTTATTGTGTCTTGCTAATGAAAAATCTCTAGGAATTGATGGTTTCCCATGTGAATTTTACAAGGAAGCTTAGTTAGTGGTTGGTAAGGATTTTCTTTAGGTTTACAGAGAGGCTTTGCAAAATCAATCTCTTGGCAATATCATTAACAAGGGCAATATTAAGTTTATTCCTAAAGCTAGGAATCCTGAGCTCATCACTAGTTAGCGGCCTATTACTCTTCTTAATGTCTCTTATAAGATATTGGCTAAATCTCTTGCTCTTTGTAATGTTAACCTTCTTCCCAAGATTGTTTTCCCTGAGTAGACTAGTTTTGTTAAGGGCAGATATATTCTTAATACTTTCATTACTATTTGGGAAGACATGGAATGGGTCAGAAATTCTCTGCAATAGGTTATTTATGTCAAAATTGATTTCAAAAAGGTGTATGATCAGATTGAATGGCCCTTATTCATGCTATGCTCCAAGCCCTTGGATTTGACCCCTTTTTATCAATGTTATTAAAACTTTATTTACTAACACCTCTTCTTGCCTCATTATCAATGGACATCAATCTCAAGCTATCAATTTATTCAGATCTATAAGGAAAGGGTGTCCTCTCATTCCTACTCTTTTCATTCTTACAGTTGATGCTCTTGGGTGTCTGCTTGCATAACGGGTTAAGTGAGGTCACATTCAGGAAATCTTCCTCCCCGATCATGTTACTCAGCTTGTCAATGGGCATTTCACTGACAACTCTTTCCTCACCTTAGTTGAGAATGAGCAGGACATTAAAGAAGCTTTTTCGTGTTTAGACACATTCTGTCAAGCTTCTGGTTCCGGTATCCAATTAGCCAAGTATCTTGATTTTAGGTTGAGTCCTTGGGTTATGCTCAATTAGTTGGTAACTTACCCTTGGCATTTGATCAAACACGATGAAAGATTCAAGTTCCCGGGGATCCCTTTGCCTTTGATAGTGATTCTGTTACTCTTTGGTAATTTTTGATTGATCGTGTGGAGCAAAAGGTTCAACATTGGGTCTTTAAGCCTCTCTCTTTGGATGGGAAATTCCAAGATTTTACCAAAATTTTGGTTGGCGCCCAAGTTTATTATGCTGCCTGTTGGTGCCCTTCTCGGGCATCCTTTGACAAGTTGGCTAAGCTCTTGCATGATCATCTTTGGTCTAATCAACTTCAAGGTGGCTTCCATTGGGTTGTTTGGGATGTTTGTACCCTCCCACGCGACTAGGGTGGTATAGGAGTCATCGATGTTTATTAACAAAGCATTTCTCTTTGTGTTAAATGGGTCATCAGATGCATTAATGACGACTAAGCTTGGTGTAGACACAAAATCACACACTTTAGACATTATTTAGTCCTAGTCTCATACTACTATTTAGAAGGTTTTTGAGTGAATAAAGTACTAATTAACCCCCATCTTTTGGCCATCTTACTTTATTTTCTTTCGTCATTCTCGACCTCTTGCACCTGCATGGCCAATCAAATTTTGTTATTTCACGTTATTTTAGCTTTGACTAGGGCGCCCAGGCTAGTATTGGGGTGCTCATAGGCGCCCTGGTCCCACCAGGGGCGCCCCAATCCTTTTTGAATTTTTTCGCCACTCTCTAGCCATTTTAGCTTCTTATCTTTTTGGTGGTTGGCCATTTCGGGGTTAATTACGAAATTAGATCAAGAGAACCCTATAAATATAAAGTTATGAGACCATAATGAGGGACCAAACACTAGTCACTACTATCATCCACCTAGGGTTGCATTCATCTAAGGCATTTGGAGATCATTTGCATACATTTAGCTCCATCACAAAGGACAAGGCTGGTTCATCTGCATCACACAAGCATATGAGGGGATTCTATTCTATTCCATCCACCATTCTACTACATTTTTACATTTAGTTATTGTTTGCTACTTCACAAAGTGTGACTGACACAAGAGCATCTAGGGCACATGATGCACATACACACCAAAACTATGTTTGGGTCTGAAATGTAGTGCAACACTCAATTATTAGGCCCACTGTTGTGGCAACGGAGGTTAATCCGACCCATTCATTTATATTCTTTTTTTAGGGTTTTGATACTGTTTGTGGTTTCTTGCAAGTCTTCTATTCATCTTAGATTATCAACGACACCTGACACAGTGCAACGAACCTGATGCGACAAATAACGAAGGTTTTAGATCACTTACAAGACCTATGAAACTTAGTTCCAGACCTTTTGCATAGACTAGGGCACCCATTATGCAAACTAAAGCGCTCATAGGCGCCCTAGTCCCTCTCCAGGTGCTCCAATCCAACTAGATAGCTCAGATCCATCCTTTTCGGGGCCTTTGCACAGTCATTCGTGCTTTTTGTTTTTCCAGTCACCTCTACGATACAATCCTGCAAGTTCAACAAATCAGCTAAGTTACTTCCATACTTCTATTACATATTAGGGTTTCTACTTTCACTAGATTAGTTGCTTGGGTCATTTTCTATAGTTATTTGCTACATTTATTTAATGTATTTACATGTTGTTCTAGATTAGATGAACTACTATTATTCCACATTTTAGTTAATTTTTAGTTAATCACTTGGAAAAACCTATTGTGTTATTGCATCTCTTTAGGTTCTCCTTATGGTAATATTTTTTGGAAAAACATTGGGTTACATACCTTGATCATCACCAGAGTGCCTACCAAAATTACAGGTACCTTTTTTGTGAAGAGCATATGGAAAGCATTTGAAGCAGTTAAGTCGTTGCTTCAATGGATTGGGGATAGATTTCACATTTGGTTCTCATTTAATGATCATAACATTTGGTGGTCTCCTATCTTCACTAATGATAATGTTCCATTGGCTGAAGTTTCGGGTATCAAGGTGGTCCGACTTGCTCGCATAGGCATCAATTCCATTCGAGACCTTGTCTCCAGGAGAGATTGCCTTCCTTGGCATGACATAAAACAAAAACTTTAATTTGATCAATTATGATCTTCCAGCTGTGCTCAAAATTCAGGAGTTGTCACCTGATATTATGCTTCATAAGCTCAGTTTGCTACCTCCTTCAACCTGGTAGCGGGACTGGCGATGGAACATGGATATTCCTTTTTTCAACTACCAATCTGACGTGATTTACAATCTTCTATCCCCTTTATCCCCAACCATCAACAAGCTCACTACTTTATAGAGCTTGGATTCTTCCGTTTCCACTTGGCTTTGAAGGCTCAACAAGGCCTGGAACCCCCATTTTGAACCCAAGCTTAAATTCTTTCTTTGGCGTCTCATTTACCAGGGTCTCTCGCTAGGAGAACGGTTAAGTCACATTAGCCTTCCTAATCCTAAATGCCCTTGCCGTGGTCTGCCTGAGTCTTTAAAATATGTTTTCTGGCCCTATCCATGGGCCCAATCTGTGTGGATTTGGATACACTCTCTCTTCCTACCCTTCCATCCCAGTTTTAATTGGATCGTTGCCCTCTTCGGTGACTTTATTAATCTTCCTGCTCGTCTTGTCTACATATGGATTTTTTTTGAGTTGTATTTTCTCTTTCAGTTGTGGAAAGGTAGAGACAATGTTATTTTTCAGAAATATGAGCTTACTTTGGAGCTAATTGTTAATAACGAGGTGGCTATTATCTCTTATGTGATTATGCAGATCCAGGCCCATGCCCAGAAAGCGGTGCTGGAATTCGCGCACTTGCAACAACCTTTGGATCACTGGGGGAGCACTCCTTGCACTATGAATCGGGTTTCTCCAGAGGATGCTTGAGCCCCACTACCAGCGCATGTGCCCCGTCGCAGAAGCCGCTCTCGCAGGCGACGTCCGTCTCCTCCTTGGGGCCATCCTACTTCGTCCACCTCTAGACCGGGCTGGAGTCTACCACCTCAGGGAAAGGCTGTGGCCAGCTCCTCCAACTGGAACTCTCCTCCTCGAGGAGCCAGTTTTGGAGGTTCATCGCCGCCTGATTGGGGTATCATGGTGCCTCTAAATATACAAATGCCAGATCAGGGTGGTTGGGCGATTGATCTTCCATCTGAGGAGCCGACTAAGGGGGGTTTCAACCCTCCAAAAGATGATCCTCCACCACCTCCTAGTGCTGCTGCCTTGTATGCCTAGTTTTGTGACTTTCTAGTTTTCTGTTTACCTTTTTGGTGTGTGTTTCATACCTTCATGACATTTTGATTGCGGACCCAAGTGTTGTACCTCTTTTGTATGAAAAAAAAGAAGCAAATACTAATAGTATTTGTGATATTAAAATTTAACGAAGCAGTATAAAATTGAAAATCTTCGGAGATCTGTAGCACCACACCCATCTGTCTAGTATAATCTTAAATGTCACATAACAAAGACGTCCTGCTGATGTTCATACGTGTAGGGTGGATATAAATCATTCTCCTTTAAAACCCCGGCCGAAACCACTGATAAAAGAAATTATAAAAGTTTTTGGGTGCTGCGTAGACTATTCCATCATCGACTGGAGAACATAAATCTTGCTATAAGATCAATTCATCGAAGGTTTAAACAGACCAACCAATCTCCTCGACAACTTTAAGAGTTCGAAAATAAATAAATTTCAGGGCATTTGGGATTGAAGGAAGGCAGGCATGGCTTCAGATCAAGGGAAGACAATAGTAGATGAATTAAACAAGCTGACTGTGGAGCAGGTGAAGCAGGTGAAGGAACAGGTAGATGGAGAAGTGGGTCTTCTTCAGGATAGCCTTAGCCGGATTAGGACGGCCGCTGTTCGCTATGAAATGGCTGCCAAGTCTCTCCACAATCTATCTCAACATCCTCGAGGTTCTTTTCGTTTATTATGGTCCCCTTTTCTTAAAAACCCATATATGTTTCAATGCGTCATTGTCATTGTTGGTTCAGGATTTTAAGTGGGTTCCATTGGTTTTATTCCCCTATTGCCCATATTTGTTTAAATGCTTAACTGCCCTTGTTAATTCAGGATTTTAAGTGGGCTCGGTTGCTATTAAATGCTTAACTGCCATAGTTAATTCAGGATTGCAATCGGGTTCCATAGTGCCATCTGTTTGTTTCCTTTATACCAGCACTTGTTTAAATCCTTGACTGCCGTTGTTATTGCTGGATTTCGAATGGGTCCTGCTAAATTTATATGTTCTAAATGGCAAGTCGAGGTAATTTTCGTAGGTCACAGCCTAGCCTGCACGCTTCAGTGGCTTTTGAAAACCTCCATTCTGAACAAGGAAAATTTGCACTTTGCCTTATATGCATAATTCAAATTTGTATTCTTTGAAAAAGCTTCTATTAAATCAAACTTTGCCAATTCTTCGAAGCCCTAAGCACAATGAAAACGTTAAGAGTAGATTTTGAAATTTTTACTAGATTTATGTTTTTCTGATATGCGAAAAAAAGAAGAAGAAGAAGAATACAAATTTGGGGTTCTATTTGGAGCCTACTCCCTTCAATACCAAAAGCAGCTAACTATATTTAGATCCAGGCCATGTCACTGGGTGTGCTATGGCTGTAAATACCGACCGCCATGGCTCCAAAATATTACAAATAAACCATCATAAACATCCAATATTATCTATAAGCCAAATCAGCAGACAAAAAATCTATAAACCAGACTATGAAAGCAAACTTGGGTTGATGCTGCAGACTCGGACACAAAATACATTGACTTGGTCAAACCTAGAGATTGGTAGGACACATGGAGGGTCCTCTGCTTCTGGAGGGGAAAGGAGCCCCGCAGTACGGATTCCTGAGAAGTTGATGGTGCCTTTGCACGGTTTCTTCTGCTTCTGGAAAACTTTCCTCTTATCTCCTCTGCCTCTCCACATCTGGTCATGCCTCCATATCTCTGCCTGCAATCGAACAGGTTCTCAGTCCTACACCACGGCATCCGAGCCCACTTGGCCTTCCCACTGGAATCCCAATCCCACTCGCAAAGACCATGCCTTCATGTCTCAGGACACGGTCCAACACAGGATTGCCTCACTCTCCTTGTACAGCACCAGTCCCTTCCTCAGTTTTCACCACACTTGTGGCTGCACCTGCGAACGGAATCCCAATCACAGTCACAAGACCGTGGCGTCATGTCTCACGGCATGGCCCAACACAGGATTGCCTTGCGCTCCTTATACAACAGCAGTCCCTTCCTCTGTTTTCCCCACACTTAGGGCCGCACCGCAGCACCATATATTTAACATCCCTTTATTTTCCAGATGAAGACACCTATCCCTACCTGGTGAGAGTCCAAAGATTCTGATTTGGTATTGATGGATGCCAGAGCAGCAGTGCCATTTCAATTTAGCACAACATCATTCAAGGAAGCTGTAGTTTTTTTTTTCTCCGTAATGCATTCAAGAAAAAGTTTCTGTTCAGATATCTTGGGAATAACAGATTTCCAATTCCACAGCAGTATTTTCAACCAGGTATCCTTAATGCATTTTAACCACTGCTGAAGGGATTTACCAGGCCATAGGACCTTCCTTAACAGTTACCAGTTTAATGATTTGGCAGAGGACTTGCCAAATTGATCTTGATTTAAAGGTCTATTACTGCTCAGACTTATGCCTCTTTGTGGTGCTCATGACGACCCATATCATGATCACTGATGGGAGATACATCCATTTCAGCTCCAGACATCTTTCTGAGTGGGGAGGAGGAGAATTTGACAGCAGTCAGAATGGCAGAAGTAGGAGATAATGAGAAATTAATGTAGCAGGCTGGCCTTAAATTGGCAGAAGCACTGCCAGCCATCTCTTACTTGCCAGTGCCCTTCAACAAGATTTCAAGCTCATCATCAGCCTCCCAGCATGAATAAATTTGGTGACTTGGGTCTCATGCTTAATAAGCTCCAAGTAACCCAAACATGGGGATTATCATTCAACTTTTTCTGGAACATAAGGTAGGCGGGGGGTATTCATCTCTAGGATCTTCCCAGACCACCCCACTTTTTTTAGTTAGAGCATTGGAACATGATTGCAAGTCTAGGATGGTTGAGAGAAGATCAACATCGAATTTGGTGAGGAAGTTTGCTGCTTTATAAACTTCATGGTAGCATTGACTGAATCTAATGTCTATGATTTGATTCACCAAAGAGAAGGCTTCATCAAGGATACTATGAAGCTTCCAACAAGGTATGTGTCTGGACTGCATCACATTCGATATGATCTTAGAGTCCTATACAAATGATTCTATAGTTCTTTTGTAAAGCACAGTGGAGTCCCAACTCTAAGGCAACAACCCGAGCTTTGATGTTGGAGTCTTCAGGAAGGGCAATAGAATAGGCAAAAACAAATGTTGCGTTGTTGTCTCAGAAGATGCCACCTGTTACAGCTATACCTGGGTTACCTCTAGCTGCCTGGTCAAAGCTAAGCTTCACCCAACTGGTACTAGGTAGTAGAGGCAATCAACCCCAAATCCCTTCTACATGTCTGTGTTATTCGGACTTCATTGATTGGAAGTGGGGTGCGAAGTACTGATTATGTAGTTACCAAAATTCATGTTATCCAATATATTATCAGAGTTCCTCGTCTGTTTCTGTGAGCAGCATGTGGTGGTGTTGTAAGCACTCCTGAATTACAATTCAACCATAGTCCCTAGTTCTATTGATTTTGTATTGTGCATACAAATTTAGTATAAATTAAATTGTTTGTTATATAAATTCAGTCTCTTGCCATTGCAGGGAAACAGATGTTGGTGCCTCTGACAGCATCACTCTATGTTCCTGGGACTCTTGATAATGCGGACAAAGTCCTCATCGATGTGGGCACTGGATATTATGTGGAGGTACCTTAAGTTGTTACCCTTTTAAAACGCTTTCCTGTTAAAGATATAATCTTAACATTGTTTTGTTATAAATAAATTGTTATAGTAGTCATTGTAACTGGTTCATGTACCTATGATTGCTTTCAACAATGAGTGCTGCATCACGACAATTGGAAGAACGTGGTCCATAAAGTGTACATGGAGGGTGAACTAAGTTATTATTTAATAAAGGTTCTGCATTGAAAAGGAGTTTGCATGAATGCTTTACATGAGATTATTGTTGTGCGATGGTTCCTCTGCTGTTTTCAGTTTTTGTCTTGGACCAAGTCATCCCATCCACGAAAAATGTCTTCACGAAGAATTCTCACCGTGATTTACTTCAATGAACCTAACCAGCATTCTGGAGCATTCTCGATAAGGCCAAAGGTTACCTGTTGTGGGTAGGGTATAATGTGGACTTTGAATGAAGTTTGAACATAGCCTGTTTAAATAGCTTCATTGGTCCCATGTAGTAATTATTTATTTGGTGTACAAAACTATACAATGCATTTGCTTTTTGTTGGATTTGGGCAGAAGTCATACATTTTATGAAAAAAATATGTGTGATTTCTGTGTTGAGTTCCTTCTTGCAAGGAAGTGTTTTCCTTGTTGGCGCTTGGCTCCATCTATTGTACATTTCAGGAGTGTATCTTAGTTGCATCGCTTGTAGTTTTTTATTCTTGTTTTAGTGCATACAATCACACTTGTAATACTTGTGTGGAGAAAACAGACACACATGCTAATGAAAATTTGCATGCATGTAGGCAGATTTATCTCTATCCATATAGTCTTTCCAGCTGGAGGGGTCATTCATCCTTAACTGCTCTTCCAAATGGTGGGATTTTCTCCTTCCCAGCCTGATATGATCCAGGTTTATTATGCAATGATAATAGCTTTTGATAGGCTAGAGGGAAGCATCAACTGGCTGGGGAAGGAAATTTACGAGCATGATACTCAAATTGACTGTTTTTATATGAGCATGTATTATCCTCGTTTTTATACAATGTTTTAAAAAATCGGAACCGGACTCGGAACCCACCAAGGGTTGGACTGGAACCGAACCGGAACCGGAATCGGACTGGTTTAAAAACTTAGGAACCGGTTTACTAAAAAAATACATAAAATATCACTATTTTAATGAAAACAAGAAACTGTAAAGATTCCAAACCATGATTACAAACAATTAGAGACAAAATATGCAAAGTTTTCTCATGCATATACCATGTAAGGGTAAATATAGTAAAAATGACAACGAGTACACTACATATCCAAAACAAAAAACATAAACAATGAGGCTCTAAATGGCCTATGGAGTCCAAAAAAACAATATGCTACAAGCTTACTACATGTTTGATATCAATCATCAAACTCAACACCAGTGCTCATAATGGGATCCTCATCCTCATCAATGTCATCATGCTCCTTTGGCTTAGGACACGTCAGACTCCTCAAGGACATTTGCAATAGTTGTAGTAGCACGGCTAGTGTTTGTCATGTTTGGTGCTACTAGTGGTTCATCATCCAAAGCTGTCCACCCCCAAGTCATCATGATCAAAACTCCGCCAGGCGACTCTCCTCTACCCATTATGAGGTTGGATCAATATCATACAAGACAATGGGATCTGTATTAGGTATCCTATTCAGTAATTGGTTGCGCCTTAGCCGGAGGTTGTATTGCACAAAGATGAGATCATTTAACCGTTGTTGTTCCAAACAGGGTCTATATAACATCATTTCAGGGTTAGAGTTGGAAAAAAGTAACTTAAAATTTTAAATTGGAAAAAGAAAATGTTTTAAAGGCAAAAACCTGCCCCTCAACTAGTTCAGACCGGTCCAGTATGGAACTGGGCTGGTTTGACCGGTTTTAGTATGGAACCGGACGGTTTCAGTACTGAACTGGTACTGAATCGGCCCAGTTCCGTACGAAAACCGGTCATTGCTTTGGTTTTTTCTAACGGTTTGCACAAAAAAATTTAATGAACTGGTCAAACCGGTCAAAATCGAACCGGAACGGTTTTTTTAAAACACTGGTTTTATATGATTATAAGTACTGACTGTTTCTCAGAAAAAAATTACAGTCCTTCCATATGATTATAGGCGGTATATATCTATATGGTCAGCACAATTTGTGAATATCAGTATCTATTTCTATCTATGGTTCATTCACTCTAGGTTTGTCTTCTAAAATTATAAAAGCAGCAGATGTTACCCTTTAAACTAAAAATGGCTTTTTGACTGGTCAACGGGGCTTTGGTGGTGCCACTGTCCTTTGTTACCAGTTCGAATCCAACTGTGCATGAAAACAACTCTCCTTATCAAAATGGAAAAAGCATAGGACTGATATAATTAAAAACCACATGCATCCGATCTCTGGTATAGAGATACAGATCAATTACATTCAAGTATTCCAAAAAACGAAGCTCCTATACAGAGCATTTGATATGAACAGCTTTCATTACAATAACAACCAAACTTAAACCCTATTACCCATTAACTGGAAACAAAGTTAACAGTAAGCAATGACCCATTAACGACTATAACCTATAAGCCAACAGACCCAGAGAAGACTAAGAAGAGCAATTTTGACCTCAAGCTACTAAACATAACCAAGATAGCATTTAGAATGAGGTTCTGCTAGAGCTAGGCGCAGCACCACTACGAGCACCACAGCTGAGGATGTTGTTGGTGGCACATTTTGAGCCTCATCACCCTCAAAAAATTTCGCTGATCTCAACTTCTGCCAGCACGATTGCCGCTAACAGAATCATCACACAATGGGTCAACCCGAGGTCCAGCAGAGCTGCTTCCAACCCTGATCGCCAGCACCAATGGCTAGAGCGCATCCATGTGTTTGAACTCTGCAGAAAGAAGCAGCTGCTTGCTTATCTCCCTGATAAATACCTCTTGGGAATTGGACCTCCCCTCATTTGCAGGATGGCAGACCAGCCAGTGGGTGGAGCTTCACCAGGCAGGGTAGGGAAAGGAATGTTGGGAGATACCAAGTGCAAGTGATGCTGCACAAAAACATAGTAGTCCAATACAATAGAGCTCTAGGGATCCTTTTCAATCTGTAACTCAGTTTACTTTACCTTCAGAAAAGCATTGGGGTCCTCAATCCCAAGTTTAACTGCTGCTCCAGAGAGGTTATGATTGAAAACATGGGAAAGCTTGTCATAAAACTGGAAGGTTCCTTGGTAGATTACTAAGGTTCATAGCAAAAACTTTCCTGCAACTCATTGCAAGAAGGGCGAAAAACCCATTCCCTTATACCCAAGGATCACATACACAAACTTTAGTGCATTGGTGTCAAAGATGTTGAATTCCTCTTTTAGTTTCTTTTGTTGTAACCACCCATTTAAGCTGAGACCTGCGAGCTAAGTAGGGAAGAATAGGGCAAGCTATGGGACTAAAAGCTAGTAACACAGCAAAGGTTGTTTCACAAGAAAGAGAAGTCAAAGAGAAATTCAGGAAAAGTTGCATACCGATCGGGAGTAGGGATTAATAATATAGCTTTTAGATTGAGTATGTAACTCACTTGTGAGTAGAGCCCATGAAAACTCACGTTCCCTTTAGAGCCCTATCAAATCATATTGTTTGTTATGTTGATGATAACTAAAAATGGTGATTTGAAAGCTCCACTACATCAGAACGACGAGATCTTCAATGGCAAATTCAAATCTTCCCTGCCTTGGCCCATGATGAGCTCTTCAAGGCCCGGCCTTTAGATCATTTGATGAGTTGGTACTTGTGAGTGGAGCTTTGTGAAGACTCATGTCCCCTTTAGAGACCTATCAAATCATATTGTTATGTTGATGACAACTAAAAAAGGCGATTTCAAAAGCTCCACTATATCAGCCAATGAGATTTTCAATTGGTAAAATTCAAATCTTCCTCTGCATTGGCTATGTTGAGATCTTCGAGGCCCAAACATGTTGATAGTATGCATGTTTGATGTTGGATGCATCCAGGTTCAGATATATCATGATTCGCAAGGCTACCGGCTCTTTTAACCTTCGTGATAGGTACGAGACCAGGTGATGGCATCAAGCTGTGAGGCCAATGCATGACCCTCTTCTAATTTAAATTTTTGTTGAATACCCAGTCTTGAAAGTGGCCCTTAGTCATAGCTCCACTGGTTACTTGCGAATCACCTTCAGCTGCCAGTTGCTTAGTGTCCAAAGATCTTTCCGGTCTCAGCCCCTTCCAAAAGTGCACTTGTTTCCACCTTTTTAGTTTGTATCAATCCCCTAGATTGAGAGGAGAGCATGAATACATGAGCCTGATGAGTTCCTCAGAATGCCTTCGGCTGCCCACAAGGTCCTGGTTCCTATGGGAAGCATTATCAAAATTAAATTTCACGATAATTGCCACAAGAGCCGTCCACCTCCCTTCTCTTTTGATTTCTTTACTACCCTTCTCACTTTGAAAACTAAAATTTTACACCTTACGTATTTGAACTTAATTAGTTTCTTTGGCAGGTTTTTTTGTACTGTTCACAAAAGGATACATCCAATCCATTTTGTTAGTAACAATCAAATATATAAGATATTAAATTGAAGCAATTCAAAAGAGTAATAAGACAGACTACATAAGCACCTTAACCACAGAGTGACATGTTCAGCAGTCAGTGAATCAACAGGTCCATGAATCTAATGAGGTTGTGAAGATAATTGTTTCAACTTGGGCAACGTGCAAACAACATCCCTTCTTGGTAGTGCTTAAAACAAAAAATCAAAATTGAAATAAGCACTAAGAAAGTCTTTGGGGTATATATAGCAATACAACCAATGAGATAATCTCTTGCATGATTGCACTTTGTAGCCAATCGGCGATATTAGGTGAAGTGCTAGAAGTAATTACCTGATCAACAAGTCCATCAGTGATTGAGATAACAAGTCCACGAATCCTTTGAGCATGTTTCAGCAATTACAATAACCATTTTTCTAATAATATCACTTGCTTCATTTGGTACTTTATCGTCATGACTGTGTGATGTTTGTCTTATCCTAGTGTCTTCACTTTCTAAGTTGATCAACGATAACTGATAGCTAAATGCCCTTGGTTCAAAATATGATGAATATCATCATCACCTTGAGGGGGATCTTGTATGTAAAGAAAAACCTGCTATAGTGAAGTCAGCACAGTTTTTGTTCTTATTTTTTTACCAGATCAACATGCTAATGCCTACCATGTAAGGTTATATTCATGAGGCACATGGCAAGTCACTATAGGATAAGCTGTGTATATGATCTGTCTTTTTGCACATCAAGAGTTTCATTTTCTCTGTAAGAAGGTATTTTAATTCTATGTTGCAAATGGCTTTCACTGCACCTTGGTTCTTTTCTGAATACTGTTTCTCTTCGTTTTATTAATTTAAGAATGTCCTTACTTCCTAATGGTATTTTAAAAAATCTTTCATCGTTCCTTCATTGCTTTGGAGAGGTTTGATATTTACCTCAAATTGCCCACATTAAGGGTAACTCCTGCTTACCACTATTTCCCTATTTTTTCTTTGTAACATGTTCAGAGCAGATAGCTCTTTCTGTGATATTTAGTGTTATGTTTTTCGCCTTTTCTATTATAATTGTCTTTTTTTTGAAAGCTACATGCCTTTTTTTTCTTCGTCGTCAAGAAATTAAAAAACATTTTTTGCATTCAAGTGATAAACTCTATATTACTGTCTTCTGTTTTTGACCCACTGCTTTTCAGCATTTGCTTTTGATCTGATACTTCCTTTCTTCTCTTTAACTGTTTTCTAGCTGTTCCCTTTTCTATCTGCATGTTTTATTTTAGCTTATGAATCTTAAAGATTCTAGGCACCTTGGAGAGTTTTTAGTTTGTTAGATATCAAGCCAAGTTTAGGTTATGGTTTGTGCTTTTTTCCCTTTTTGTATGATATTGAAAATACAGGGTGTGTACTTAGGGTTCAATTTTGTGGTTCTTGGGGGCATCCATTGGTAATTGTCCTACACTTTAGCCTGCTTTCCTGCACCTGGTTCCCAGTCCCCTGTGCAGTTTGTGTCTGAACCTAGACAGTCTATGTGTGTACTTAACTATGGATTTATCGGTTTTGGAGAACCCAGATGTCCAAGACTAAAACCTTGGCTTTTTTTCTCTCTATTCAAAACACTGATATTTGAATTTTTTAATTAGTTCCATAGTTTATGGTTGCTCAACCTTGCCTGATATGTGTAGATTTATATTGTGTACGTCACTTTTTTAGAAGTAGAAAGAATTATCTTTAGCTTGGAATAGGTAATTGTGTACCTGAATAGATAATCATATCATTATATAAGTGACTGTATTGGTGTGGATGGATTCGTGTGAGCACTGCATGATTGATTTTTGATGTTCTTTGCCAATGCAAGCATCTCATCTGAAAAAAGAGATCTTTTGTGTTGATTTGAATTCCATTGTATGTAGCCTTGTCTGACATTGGTGGTGCGTTTTCAATGCCGAGTTCTGCACTTTAGCAGAGACAATGTGTAAAAAGTGTGCCTCTCATTGAAAATCTAAATTTAATTGTAAGTATCTACTGATGAACATCATCTCTTGACAGATGATTGTGTCTTGCACATGAGGTACAAAGTAATCCTATTGCTTATAGATCATCTTTTCTTATTCTTCATATTACTCTTGGCAGGAAAATACAACTTTTCACTTTTACAGCTAAGTGGTCGCAAATCTGTCAATGACGAGGAGATTATTATTTTTTCACATTCGAAACACTAATGTTTGAAAAATCATAGTTCTTGATTTTAAAAAATAGCTACTTACATATTGATCATTACTAATTAGTGGTTGAAGTTTTGATGGACTACTTTAGGCCTTATTCCTGTCATTTATTTTTGGTTTTAATAAAATGAAAATTTTAAAAGCTTACATCTGTCCTTATGTCCAAAAAGATTATTTTGTAAGAAATTTTGTTGTACAGAAAGGATTTAATCAACAGCCACATAACAGGAGGAGGAAGATTTGATTTGATTTGATTTTCTCCAAGTATGTCACAATTAATTAGCCATTTAAAACTATCTGACATCTTCAGGCTTCCATTTTTTACACCTTCAGACTTTCATCCTTAGCTGACACTTTGACATTGATCTGATTGTTAAGTTCAGAATACTTATTCCTCACTTTCATTTATGTTGGGCTGTTCAGGTGTACAATGAATGCTGTGAAAAAACATAGACTGTCATTTGTATTTACAAATGCATGCAAGTAGATGTCACTTTTTGTAGATGTATTAATTAGTTACAATTGTCTGGCAAGGGAGGGAGTCAAGATGAAGTAGTGTACACATGAGAAATACATTATGGATCATTGGAATGTGGGAATTTGTTTATACCACTGAAAACTGTATGCTGCAGTTGTATCAAAAATTCTGGAAATTTTTGTAATATACTGTTTAATATTTGCAAGGAGAGGAAATGAATTCGGTTTTATGAATCCTAGGCTGTGGAATTTAATAACTTATATAACAAGGGATGGTTCAGGTGAGTTGGGGCAGAATGTGAAGTGCAATTAATGCCAGGGAAATTTCAGGGGGTTGAATTTGATGGCCATATGACAGTATTTATGTTTTTAAACCCTAAAAATACAACTGATTTATTCAATCTTTGAGGTTTTTTTCTTTAATGATGAACTATCCTAGTACTTTAAGGACAATGTTGAGTAAATAAATGTCATAATTTTTTTTTGCTTGATGGCCAGAGTCGAGTGTTAAATTTAGCGCCAATTTTCAAATACCTTATGAGTCTCTCAAACATAATATTGAGGCTTGTATCCATAGAAACAGGGGTCAACTGAACATCAAAGATTTGACCTGAACCTTGAAATATAGTAAGAGGGCCAAACCTGTTGGACTGACTGTCAATGCAGGTTAACACAGACTATGACATCAACCCTCATTTTTGTCACTTAAAAATCTGGTTCCCATTCCCATCTTGCATGCTTTGAAAACCACGGACATTGTGAATATTGTAATGGAAGTACAGATGCATTGGATCTGGACCCTAATTGTGTTAATGATCATGTAAATGTTTTTGTTTTGAAGACATTTAATTTGTAAAATTTAGAGCCTAGTGGTCTTGTTGTCACCTGAAGTTGCACCCTTGTTGAATCTATCAGATTTCAACACCTTAGTGAAACATGGGATGATCTCTCAATGTGGGACTTGACTGTATGAGATCACCCTTCAGTAGAACTCCGACTTTCCTCTACTTATCTTACTAAAACTAACACTACTCCTAAGCATTCCAAGGGACCAATGTTGAGAGGGAGAGAAATGCATGAAAGGGAAACTAAACTAAAAAGAGTGGTGATAGCACCAAAGAAAGGGGATCACTCTTCATGAGGGGAAGTACAAAAAGAACACGTGGGAGGAGAGGGCAGACACATGCCACAGACCAAATCCGCATGAAACATTCGATTCCACACAATATAGACACGCAGAAATGAAAACCCGCAGAGATAATCCATGCACAACATAAAATGAATGAAATAGAGGGACCAAAAGACAAATAATCTATGCAAAAGGGCAGATACGAGCCACAATTGATATAATATCATTGCTTTCTTGGTACACAATCCATTACAAACACTCAGAAGGTGTTGGACGCACTCAGAGATCAAATACTGAGGTCTGCCTCGTGAGAGCTCGGCCACCATTTTGACATGGTGACTTTACAGTCGGGAGAGGATGTTTTACAATGAATTTTTGAGTTGCATTTATAGAAAGAAGGAGAGAAGAGAAAGGGAGAAGATCATATTGCGCCATTGAATGAATTTAACCACCCATTGCCACCAAGGACCAATTGCCACTCTGTTTGTAGAAATGCATGAGCGCCATTGATTTTGTAGACCAGTTATGGGTGTCTGACATTGCTCCTCTTGCATGCCATTCAAATCGTATATGAAAATGTGGACCTCGCTTTGCATGATTTAATGCTGGTGGTTGGGATTGGTTCGCATTGTTCAACTGAGACAAACAAAAATTTTGTGCAATCTGCTAGGTTTCTGATGATTTTGCTTTGATCCGTGGTTTTCTCCTTCGTTTGAATGATCCGCGGCTTTGTTGGACCTCCGCGGAATTTTTCGACCTCCGTGGACTTTGATTGTATTGTGGACTTTGTATGTTCCGCAGCTTTGTCAACTCCGCACAACACTAAGTCTTTGATGTTTGCGGAACACTAAGTTCCTGTGTTCCGCGACTTTTCAACTCTTTCGCACTTAGCCTTTTAATGCTTCCTGCATTTAGTCTTTTCCTTCCGCAATGACGTGAAGGTCTTCCTCCTTGTTGCGCAACATTTTTTACTTGTGATCATGTCCCTTTTGTTCCGTGGCTTTTGAAATCCGCAGAACACTATACTTTGAGAACCCGTGTAGAACACATAGTTCTTTGTTCCATGGCTTCCAACCTTAGTTGCATTCAACCTTGCTTGCCTTTGCCTTGCGGTGTCTCACAATACTTATTTTCTTGCATCGCGGCTTCTCCTGAGCGGACTACATGCTTTGTTGCACGAAATTAATGAACTCTGCGAAATTCCATATTTTCCAAGTCCACGTAACACTGTATTTTCCATGCTACGAAGCACTAAGCTTTTCACCAATGCTGCATGGAAGACTAACCTTCTGATTTATTTGTTCTGTGGCTTCTAACCTTGTAAATTCTGCATGGAACACTAACTTTTTTCCCCAAATTTCCGCGGAAGACTATGTCTTCGACTTCTTCATTCCGCGGGTCTTCAATCCGGAGCCATGCCTAAGTCTGAAACTTGGATGATTTGTTCAAAATAGCATGGGGGTGCTATTTTGGACAACAGTTTGGCTAATTTCAAGGAGACATTTGCCTGCTAGATGTAAAGATCAGTAGCGTTGAAGCATTCATTGGGCATGGAGTCAAGCCTTGAAACTTGAATTTGATCTTTAAAACTTTATAACTGCCCCTGAATCCGCATGAAGTACTGAACTGGTCTAATTTGAAGTTGATCTTTTGGAGCTTGAAAGAATACTTTGCTTGGAAGCTGCCCCAAAATCTTTTGATTTTCCGCCATGACTGAAAAAACTAGACTGTGCATAGCCACAAAAAAGCCCACAAAAACTATATACAAAATTACAAATCATACATGTTCCAAGTGGAAACATGCAGAGTGTGCACAAGCACTTGTTTTGCAATAAGCAAACCTAAACTATTTCTACTCTAACCAAAAGGAAAACAAGCTAAACAAAGCCTGATACAGGCTGGGAAAAGTAGCTTCCCTTTCTTACAAAATGTGGCCATGTGATTAGTTTTGCATCTAAAATTGCATGATGGAAGTGAAAGTGTGGCCCACACTTCTTTGTTGCTCAAAGTATCAGCCGGGAAAATAAAATGCACCTCCTTTGATTGCTCTGCATTTTGGTTTGGATGGGTGCATGGGTGAATGCCCGGGCTGACCTTTGATGCTTTGAAGCTCTTCCTCATGCTCTGAAGTGAACATGACTGGTGGCAACTCTGTTCTTGGCTTTGATCTAGTTAGATGTCTGATTGGACATCCAACTCTGAGAGCCAAAGGACCGATTCTTTTGATTTGCCCATCTCCTTCGCATTCCACCTCCATGAATAGAGTTGTCATGCAAATTTTCCTCATTTTGAAGAGGTTTTTGCAAGTTGTTTTAAACTTGTTTTCAGTTGTTTCCTCCCCCTATGACCAGCTTTGATTCAACATTGGTTTCCTCATTCTTCTCCTCAGCTTCAAAACAAGAATTTTGACAGCTCTCGAAGATATCCTCCTCCTCAACATGAAGATCAATCTGATCTTCATGTCTGATTCCCCTCCTCACTTCTCTCCTTGGGGGTCGCCTCCAAGTCTGATTCCCTGAATGAGAGTGAAGATTGATCAATATATTTCACCATCAAAAGATAACAAGAAGCCCTCAATGATCTCTTCTGCTTTCAAATCCTCAAAGTCTGATGTGTCCCTCTATCTTGTGCTCTTCAACCTCAACCTCCTTTTTAGATTGATCGAGGAAAAACAGCATGAGGCGCTTCAAAAGGTTGGGGCCATTTCTCCATCCATGTTATCGGAGTCGGTACATTCTTCAATAGATATATCATGATTAACAGTAATGGAGCTCACCTCAACTAGTTTTGATGCACTAGAAGGAGATTGATTGATGGCTTCTTGATGAAGATTCTATTTGTTATCAAACTCCTGGCCCCAAACCTTGAAAATCTGCAGCTGATCTTCATTGTTTCACTCTTCAGAAGGCTGCCCTCCCAAGTTTGTCTGCTCATAAAAGCTCATCCCAAAATGGGTTTTGGATATATGCAAGGAGGGAAGGGTTTGAACTTCTAACTGATTTTGCAAGGGTTTCGAATGATGGGGGAGGTGTAACATCCTCTTGTAAAGGAGGATGACTAGCAAGAGGAGCCATGCAAAAGCTAGGGATTTGGAATTTTGGCTGAGATGTGCAGGTTGGAAAGAAGGAATGGGAGAGTTGTATGATGGTAGTGAAGGGGTTACCCCATAGATTAGGTTCCCTCCAACTAGCTTGATAAGCTTCCATTGACTCAATCCACCCTGGTATCTGATTTAAGGATTCAGCCATTATGTCTAGCTTCTGTTGAGGGCTAAACCAGCTCTGTGCAAGACCACCCCATGGAAAGGGCTCCCCTAAAACCAAGCCTGGCTGTCTTGATTTCACATGTCACCTTCATCTGTAGTATGTTTGCCTCCTTAATCTGAAAATCATCATCAAATACGAAACTGTCTCCATTGTTCTTGAAAAGCATCATGGTTAATAGGATAACCATATATATCAGTAGGGTTTGGATCATAGGCATACTCATCATGATATGGCCCATAAAACTGATTTGATCTACTGATGAAAAGGGAACAACTACTAAAGATACATACAAAAATAATATGTGAAAATTAATTAACATAAAATAATACTATAAACAAATTGAAAGGACCTGAAATTAAATTGAAATAATAGATTGTCAGGAATTGATCCAAAGAAAAAATATAACAATAATGAAAATATATTCAAAGGTATGGAAGTTGATAATTAAATATTGGAAACAAAAACTTGATTGCAACATAATTGTGGTATTCGTTTATGTTTATTTTGTCTATCTTTATGGTTGAAATCAACATGTGGTATCAGAGACATGGCAAGAAAAATATCTAAGCATGTGAATTTAGGAGGAATCAAAGTGGTTTTTTATAACAGTTTGAGGCAGCATCACTAATGTTGCGATATATTTTCAATTCTTAATGAAAATCATTGATTTAAAAATGTTATGGAAAGCTAACATAGAGGAGAACAAAACCCCAAAATGTATTAAAAAGACTGTTTGAACTGACCGGGCAGTTTGATGCAGAAAGAGAGCTATATTTAAAGGATACTTGGAGCTATGTAGTAAGGAAGAGCTTGTTATTGTGATTCATAGAGCTGTAAGGAAAGTGTTGTATGAATTTTTGAAAGAAAGAAGACATTTGTAGATGTGTTGTACAGATGCTTATTTGCTGGGCATGAGTTTTTGATGTTTCCTTGCAAAATAAATATTTACCAATTCTCGGATAAATAAAGCCAAAACCTTTTAATTTCATTTTTAAAAAGTTGGAGATATTTTTAGCAGGGAATAATAGTTGTTTTTGTTAAAAATTCTAAATGAATGCATAGAGGAGTTGGTGATTTTTAAAAAAAATATTTTGATCACCTAGAGATCCTGTTCAAAACCTAGTTAGTCGGAAAATCTTTAATAAACCCATATAAGCCAATTTGAAACGCAAGCTTGCTACATAGGTGAATTGGTAGATTACTTTGTTTGAATACACTCATTAATTGTTCAAGGTTCCAAGTTTAATCCCTTTGCACTACAAAGAGGCGGGTATGGGGACAAGGGGGAGTTTTTTGTTCAAAACTGAGAAATCCTCAAAATCTAAAATAAACCCATATAAGTCAATTTGAAACTCAAGCTTGCCACATAGGTGAATTGGTGGATTACTTTGTTTGAATATGCTCATTAATTGTTCAAAAGGTTCCCAGTTCATGCTCTCTACCATAGTTACCAGGTTCGGCCGGATTTGTATGAAATCCGGTTCGAACCGTATTTTTTGAAGCAACCGAATAAATCCGGTTCGGTTCGGCCTTGTTTTTGCAGGAATTTTTTTATTTTCTTTTTTTGGCATATTTTTTTTTTTTGGTGAAAAAATCGAAGGATGGAAAAAAATTTGCCATTTTTGGAAAGGATCCGGGAAGATGTAGCAGCAAAAACTTGCATGTGCCATAACTTTCATTCTGTGGCTCCGTTTTAGGTGTCGTCTTCTCTAAAAGTATATATTTTCTCGAGCTCTACGCATTGATGGCAATATTTTTCTTATTTTCATAAAATCCATTTTTGTACCTTTTTGGACCAAGCAACTTCTTGCAATCTTTTGAAAGAATCATTATGATGATGATGATTATGGTAGATGGATGCTTTTTTGTATGATTTGTCTATATATAATGATATAAGTATACAATAATATAAATTTATAATAATATAAGTATATATATTCCGAACCGGATTTTTCCGTATTTTTTCGGATTTTTTCGAGAACTCCGAATTTTCGGATTTTTTTTGCCCTTCCGAATTTAATCGGATTTCCGAACCTGGTAACTATGCTCTCTACACTCGAAAGAGGGAAAAAGGTTTTTTCTAAGTTTGTCAAATTGATTTGTTTGTTAAGGCCACCGATCACATATTTATGCATAACTTTTACACACTATCATATATTTCAAAATTATAAGTGTTTCAGAAACTAGATTATGCTATCTTTTTGATGAGTGGATTCATGATAGGTTCCAAGATGCTCACTTGTTAGATGTTAAAGTTTGAAAACATAGATGGAAACCAAAAATTGCATTGGTGAAGGGCAAATGGGTATAAACCAACTAGAAACCTTCAAATTGTCATATCTTTGGCATCCGGTGTTCAAATTTGGCTCATGACCGCTCATTTTTCATGGAATAGGCACATCGTATGCAACTTCGATATTATTCTTCGACTTTGATGCTTTTAAAGAGCGTATTTTGAATATTATCATTGTTCATCCTGTTGTAAGAATATTGAAAAATTGATTGAATAACAAAGATATTAAAATGCACTGTATTCTGTGTAATAAGGGTGTACTACTTATAGACTTGTTTGAACAAGGTCCAAGTGCGAAGAATTGTTAAACAAAATATTTTGTTTTTTGACAATTATTAGTTGAACCAAACTCGGATTATGCTGACTAGTTTCCCTGCATCTACATCATGGGTTCCACTCTCTATTCTGAAGGCATCCTATCATAAAATATTCAAGTGAAAACTAGTCATGAGATAAATATGACAGCATAATGTTGGAGACAGTTTCAACCTTCATTTATGCACTTTTGCAATCAACAAATTTTGTTGTGACATGAGATAAGATTGTTTACAAGGTCAAATCAATTCTCAAGGAGTACATCCTAATGTCCAACCTATCAATGTTGTCAATAAACCTGTTGTCAAGCCAGTTGTGAAGTGCATGAAACTAGTTGTTACCATTTGCTAATACTCAAAATCCTATTGTGAACAATGTCAAGCCACATGTTGTTTCAAAGCCTGAGGTTGATCAAAATCTTTATATCTCCAGTGTGGATCTTACACAGTTACACCTATTCAAATTGTTGTTGTTTCTAAGCCTGAGGTTATATGGGAGATCCGCCTGCTGAGTCCATGAGGCATTTATATATATTTTTTGGATGTATCATTCTAGATGGTGATATGAGATTCATATGCTGTCCAAAACTTATAAGAGAGTTCATTCCTTTGTAGACAATGATGATGTTGATGTCAGTCATGCTTCGCATGATGTTGATGAGCTCAACCTTGTAGATCTTGTTGATCCTTATCATATTGGTCTAGATATTGTTGTTTCTTGTAGATTTGATGTTGATGTTCTTGTCATGTCTCTTGGTATATTTGATGAACGACCAATTGTTGAGCAAATTGCAGAGTTCAACTAAATCCACACAAATGACGATGACATGGCAATTCATAGTACTCGCAATTGATTGTGTATTTACATATTCTAGTTTTTTAAGGCCTTGTGACATATTGGAGTTGTTGGATTGATAACATATGCATGAGATCATTGTGCCACATTGATATGTTTTGGTTTGAGATATGTCTCTCATTTGAGCAGGAAGTGTAGTGCACCATGATGTCTATATTGTAGTAGATTGGTTTTGTGCATTTGAGGCTACGGAGATTGGAGTTTTGCATCTTGTTGTTGATTTGGCAGGACAATTTAGGCCTATATTTATGCACTTGAATTGTTAGTTGAAAACCCAAAATGGCGGCTTAAAGGCTCTCCCCCTCAAGTTGAAAATCCAAAAGAGCGGCTTAGTAGAGACTCGTGATGAAAACCTGAAAGGGCATCATTGAGTTGTACATTTCTCTATACAGGTTCATCCCATGATTTGTTGATTCATTCATATGTATTTCAAGATACTTCCCCTTTTTAGGGGGAACATCATGCGTCAGATTTTGAGTTTTCATATTGTCGATTGCTAAGCAACTTCATGTTTGTGGGCATTATCTTGGGTTTTGTGGACATTTGAGTGATATTGTGAGTTGATAAAGATTGTGACAATATTCTACAGATGCATCTGGATATATCAGCCTGTGGATGATTCTGTTTATTGTGGATACTTTTGTGCATGACACATATTTGTTGACACTTTATTGAGTCACCAAATGTTGACATATCTACTTGTGCACTTGATAGATCTTTTACATGGCCTGCTGTTTCCAGAGTACCTTCTTGTGGAGGATTGGAGCACCTGTACGTGTATCTTGTTGCTTGAGATTTGCTGATTTTCATTGGATGTTGATACTTGTGATTGACATGTATGTCGACTTTTGGTTGTGGATTACGTGCATTTCCTATAGTGTTCAAGTGATTACATATTTCTAAGGAGTTGGACCAAATGTGTTATTTAGAGACTACTCTCGTATTGGCATATGAGGATTGGTCATCTTTGATTGTAGCTTATTATAGCATTAGTTACAGATTGGCCCTAATTATTGCAACATTGTGGATGGGACATGCAATAGGTTTACACAATTTTTTGAATATCTAGATTTTGAGTGAGTGATTTTGAGGGCCACAACTGATGCATCATATTTTAGAGGTTGCATATTGCATATTTTGGCTTACACAGTCTGAGGGGGGGTTCTACATAGGTGGTTGTTCCATACTCATTTGACAAGGGAACTTGAGGATTTAGATTTCAAGTTGACATTTGAGATTGTGTGCAAATATTTCATGATCAGATGGTATTTTGTACTCATTTGTTGTAGATATTCCGGATGTTGCATATATCTATAATTACCTTAGCATTTGAGAGTTTTGTACATAAGTTTTTTCGGTTGTCCTAGCTAGTGTTGTCCAGAGAGTATCTTTCTTTTCAGGGTTGGATATTTCAGAGTTGAGATTGTAATTGAGGTAGATAGCAGCTACACATCAATTGAATGAGGATAGTTGGTGCAGTTTTTTCTGCCACATGCAATTTTTGTGTCAGCATGATTTGCTAGAGTCATTGAATCTAGAGACCAATAGGACAAGGTCCATTAGCTTGACATGATGAGAAGTCTGTCATTTGAGATTGCCCCTTGAAGCACATTGAGGTTGTTGACCGTGCAGGGATTTGGATACTCATGGAAGAGACAACATGAGATGTCAC
This sequence comes from Taxus chinensis, assembly GCA_019776745.2. NCBI lineage: Eukaryota > Viridiplantae > Streptophyta > Pinopsida > Cupressales > Taxaceae > Taxus > Taxus chinensis. The sequence goes on along the minus strand of CM034155.1, from coordinate 563,146,796 downwards.
ACTCAGCAGATCTGAAGATTCATGGCAGGAGATAACATAAGCTTCGTATCAAGGGAAGTCTGGAATATACAATTTATCTTTGCAGTGAGCACTTTGGGATCATTGGACACATGACTGGACAGTGGTTAGTACCAATTTATTTAGAGGAGATATGATTCATTCATCATTCCAGTTGTAGAGAATGAGTTGAGAAGACTATGGGTTTATGGGGATGTATGTTAGGGATTGATTTAAAGAAAGATATAATAATGATGAAAAATACATTCAAAGGAATGTAAGGTATAATAACTAATAAATAAATATTGGAAATACACTTGAATGAAGTTGGAAGGTGAAAGGTCACACTTGACCTTTGTTTTCTCCCTTGGATTTGAAGGGGTTGTAAACTAATCTATTATACCTTTGTACATGAATGGAAAACATAAGCTTGATTGCCATATAATCTGTGTTCATTTGTGTTTATTTTGTCTATTTTATGGTTCAAAAGCAACAACGATACATCCATGATCCAACATTGAATTATATTGTCACACAATTCATGAGTCATTAATTATTGAAATTGTTTATAAAGCACTGATTCATTGAAGTTACTATGATAGTCCATCATCCGTTCAAGTTTCAACTGTTCGTCCATCATTAGTTCAAGTTTTAATTGTTCATCTACAAGTATGAACCCAAAAGTCATAAACTAAGCAATGAACATCAAAATAATGAGGGTTTGGGGCGGCTTTGGTTTTAAATGTGTTTTTTTTGTATGTTGATGTCACGAGACATTTGGATGTTCCAGGGATGGTTGAGGGATATGTCCTAATTGTAAGTGTATTTATTAAATTTGTTTTTGTTTGTATGTTAATGTTGTGGGATGTTTGGATGTTCCGAAAATGGTCATGGGACGTCTTGACGTCCCCAGGATGACATGATCTCCCGTATTCCGTCTTTGAGATCAGAAGATGTTCCTAGGGATGTGTGAAAGTAAGGGGGTGCTCCCTTTTTATGGTTTGTTAAAGTGGACAGGAAGGGGGTGTTTGTAACAAACTTACTATATCATTGAAGTAGAATCTTAAAAATGGAACACAATATAATGGAAATAAGAGAATCGTATGACCTATAGCCACTTGAGGGGGAAAACTCCACAACTATACAATAAGAACAGAATATTCAATATGATGATCTACTACTAACTCTACCTCCTTTATATACCCTGCTTATGCGATAGAGACCAACTAGGCCAACCCTACCACTGACATGAAACATTAGAAATGTTTATACAAGTTAATTAAAGGTTATGATGGCCACAAGTTGGCCAAATATAGCCCAATACATGCTATATAATAAAGGCATAGCATTCCCCTCCCCTTCAAACAAACGCTGTCCTCACCATTGATCATCTATGGATGCTTCTATATGAAATCTTTGTCCTCCCATATCACATCCTCTCTCAGTAGGTTCTTCCACTTGATAAGATACTTGGTGGTTGCCCTCGTTTGCATCCTCTTGAATCGAGTTTGGTTCAAAAATGGTTCTTCCTTCATTAAGCTTAGGTAACTTTGTATAGATGGGAATATTCTGCCTGGAGCAAATAATCCTTTGCAGTGTCCCCTCATTTGCAGACTTGTGATGCAGAATTTGAATTTCACCTTCAACTAATCGTTGATCAGAAAACTTTGGGATGATATCGGCCTAAAATCCAAAAAATTTAGAGAACAAACACCCACTAATGTTTTACGAGCTTTCTGAAAATGTAAAGAAATTACAATAATTGTGAAAATTGGTCTGTAGTACAAATTTATGAAAAACCCTAAACATGCTATAACTCATTCAAAACAGATCACTAAACACTGAAATATGTACTATATTTTTCTTAAATAACTATTCAACTTCCCGAGAAAAATTGCAGAGAAATTTGCTATGGTTTGCGAGATATAGGCAATTCTTCAAAATAGCAGTTTCAACCCGATTCAAACCCAAAATGAGGTTCTGATACCACTTGTTGAACTTACTATATTAGTGAAGTAGAATCACAACAACAGAACACAATATGATGGAAATAAGAGAATCATATGAACAAGCTACTTTGAGGGGGCAATCTCCACAACCTTATAATAAAAACAAAATACTCAGTATTATGATCTACTACTTCCGTTACCTCCCATATATACCCTACTTATACCATCTAGGCCAACCCTGCTACTAATATGAAGTATTATAAATGATTATATGAATTAATTAAAGGTTATGCTAGCCAAATGTTGGCCACACATATCCCAATACATGATATAGGATAAGGGCATGTAAATGTTTCTTCTATCACCATGTCTCTGAAATGTCCGGGATGAGCAAAAAATGGGAGACACTACCTCAGTCAACGCTGGAATTATCTCATACACAATCCTCCTAAATTAAACATAAAAAACAAACAAAAGCAGATTCATCTGCCATGCAGAGATGCTGCTCACTTGCTCCAAAACTCATGTTCATCAAGTAGATTGCAGATTATAGATTATATAATACTTTCTTATCCATTTTAAGCTTCTTGACATAAAAAATGAGATTTTTTTCTCATTACATGTCACTGTCTAGTAAATTATTTGAGTTTATTTATAGATGCAAAGATTTTGATGGAAAGACTCTTCAATTATTGCCTTGGTCGATCCCTGTTCTAGAATTTTTCTTCTTGCCTTTTAGTATTTGCATTTATATTTAGAATGAAATTTCGTGATAAACCTCTGACACTTATTTATGGTCCATGGTCATTAAATTGCATTGTCAAATTTCGTGTTAGCCTCATTTATGTTTTCCTCCTTTGTATTAACATCACGAATCTCTTCGCTGGCAATTTGACAATTTATGACTTTTTCTAACCATGCTTGAGTAGGTGTGGGTCATTATCATTTCGGAGTCCCATTATTTTCTTAATATTCACTTTCATTGAAAAATAAAACTCTAAATTGGATTTTTGTAACTATTCTTATGAGTAGTTGGGTCATCATCATTTAAGTTTTCCATTTTCTAAAGTTTTCACTTTCATAGCAAAATATAGGTTTTATCTAACCATTCTTTTGAGTAGCTGGTTCCTTGTCATTTCGGTTTCCTAACATTTCTTATTTTTCACTTTTATAGTAAAATCAAAGATTATTTCAATCAATGCTTTTGAGTAGCAGGGTACTTTTCATTTCAGTTTCCCACCACTTTATTTATTTTTCACCTTCTAGTAAAATCAAAGAGTTCAAAAATCGTTCTTGATATTGACAATTATTTGTCAAGTTTGCATGGTCCCATTACACCACTTAACATTCTATCTTCTAATAATGATAATCATTTAACTGCCTCCAAGGACACAAAATGAGTAATAAAAGAGATTGTTGCCACATCACATGAATTAGAAGACATTAATCGTGACTTGCAATTCATAGATTTGTATTTTTTGTTATCATATCAAAAATTTATAAGGCTGAAGCGATTCTTGTACTGAACAATAGTCATTACAAGAATAGCCACACTTCTACGGCAGGAATAGCGACTTTGTGGCCCTTGTTTCTTTCAGAGATTGACATAAGAAATTTCAGTCATAGACAATACATGGAAGGCCTTAATTCACATTTGTTTCCTTTTAATGATGAATTTTGTTTATAGATGTTTCATGACATTTTTCTCATTGGAGGATCCTGATTTTCTGGATCAGAAAAGCATGCCAGAAGGAAAAGAATATTGTGAGCGAAAAATAAACTTCCTCAAGGCAAATCATGATAAACTTGTTGAGGTATGATTGTCTAATGCTTATAATTTTTGTATTCTAATGTCTTTTACATAGGCAGTTTAGTTAAAGCATTATGTGTGTTTTGGTGATCATGCAATAGCAACTTATTATATATTTTCTGTAACAAGCAGACCATTGTTTCAGAATTTTAGTAAACAGAGAAGCTGATTCTTAATTTTCAAATGTTTACCACCATGGCTTTTGAAAGCCATAAATGATTGATGATATCCATATATATGAAAGCAATTACATCAGACTTTTGATATCCTTTTTCACAACAAAATAAATGATGCCATAGAATTTACGGATACTACCACACTTTGCTTAATGGATAGCAATAGAGGCTCATTATTTGATTTTTGATGTACAGGTTGCTTCAGAAAAGAAAAATACAGCAGATCAAGTAAATCTGGTTTTACAAGCAAAACTGAGACAAGTAATGTCAGCGAAATAATGAGAAAGATAGGGACTGCTAGCCCAAAAACCGGCTAAGCCAACATTGTCATTCATAGAATGAAAGACCTGGAAGAGTATAGCTATATTTCTGGTAGAATGTGCTTCACTAATATGTATAGCTTAAACGAATACAGGTTTTCTGTTTTGCTGTATGTCTATTGTGTGTAACTTGTTGTACCGAAGGTCATTTCCCTGAATCTCTGCTCGGAAAACAAGGATTCAAATTTTAGTCATTTTGTGAGGGGTTCTAATTTCAAATTCCTTGTGAACATTGATACTAAGAATTGTAGCTATGCAGATAGCTATAGGCTACAATTTCCTGCAGCCATTCATTGGTTGTGCTTGTAAAACAAATCCGAATTTGCAAATGTTTGCAACATTAGGAGAGAATCTTGAGATCCAAGTTTATGGTGGATCCATTTATCCATAATGTTTTTTTTCCCTTGCGGGGTAAAGGATTATCATTTTTATGGGAATCTTTAGATAATATATGGATTTGGCGTAAAATCCAAAATTCTACAATGCATGTGGCTTATAAGGTTCAACAGCGGCTATTGTGGGCAATTAAAACTAATAATGACATCCTAGTCTGCTTGTAAGTACTGGTCTGAAAGTGGTTGGTTGTTTTAAATTCACATAAATTTGCACATGTAGGAATAATTGGACATATATTTTGCATCATGATTCATGAATGCGGACTTCATTTGAAAGACTTGCTTGAAAGCAAACCATTGAAATGCTAAAAGCTTTGGCATGCCACCAGTGTCTAGTTATCATGTTCGTGTAAGGTAAAGTCTGCAAATAGTCAAATGGTGCATGTAGTAAATTCTAAATAATTGTAAATTGCCTATTCAGGAGTAACCCTGAAGTCAACACCGTTGATTGTACTTAACCTTTGAGATTGTAGAAGAAAAACTCCAAATGTTATAAATGCATATTTTCTGCGGGGCATTTGTCAGTCGCCCGGGTCCATGGCGCAAATTATCTAATGAATATAAGTAAACCTGATTCAGAGTTCTTTAATTTGTTTGTATTCCTTCATGTCTGTCTGTTGATTTTAGAATTGGTCGGAATGCCTGTTCATTATCTTATGGGAGTTCTGAAAGAACTGTTTTCATGTAGTGCTCCCAGGATAAAAACAAGCTCATGAATGTCTTATATATTAAAACGAGTTCTTGGTTTTTTGTTTTGGACTCAGATTAATTTAATTGCGTGTTTAATTAGTAAAAGTAAAACGTATATTCATATATTGAGAAACATGACAAAATCAACTTGAAGCCAAAGACAAAGCAAGATCAATACTTAAGTGGAATAAACAAAGCATCCGACAAGTCAAGAGGAGAAACTAAATCTGTATCAACGAAAAATAGAAATTGCAACTAAAACCTGGGAGAAACTGCTTACAACGACATATTGCAACATATCAGTATGCATTTCCAACGGCATTTTTACTATACAATTAACAATTGGAGGCCTCTGGCATGTCTTGCTCACATTGGAAAAATTGGTCTTTTTTAAAGAATATTTTCCCGTTGCATGCTACCAACAGGGTAGCAATAGCTGAAATCATTCATTTGGTGGATGCCGCACTCCCTGCCAAGACTCTTGTTCAATGCAACTTTGTAAAAGCTTGTAGATGGATTAACACTAGCAGGTTAGACCATTTCTTGCTCAAGTGTAAGAAGTGCAATTGGAGATTGGAGATTGGAGATTGGGGCTGTCTATTGAAAAAAGACAACTTGAGATGGAAGTGCAAGTTCAATGAAGCAAAATGGAAACACCTTGGGGGAGCCATTTGGTAGTCCAAAGCTGTTGCTATGGTTCAAATCAATACTTGGAAGCTTCTTTTCCAAAAGTTTCCTCTTGGGGACAATATTCAATTTCTTCCCATCAAAACAATCTTGTGGCATGTCTGCAACCAACCCGAGACTGTCATTCGTGTGTTATGGAGTTGTAGATTTGCTATCTTTTGACACCCATTATCTTGGAAACAAGCTATTCTGGGCCAAAACATGTCTCAAGTGGTGGTTGAATCTTGTAGACAATTGATTATCAGCCACTTTGGAAAGAACATATACATTGTTGTTTGTAATAAAATCTTGTATTTCATTTGAAGTTGCAATGTAAAAGCTCTACACTAACATTAGATTACAAATGCATAATATGTCCAGGGTATTGCAGAAAATTGTGAACTCTTGCATTGATTTTGTTGAGTAAATAACGAAGATTGAAAAGTGAAGGATGTGCTTGTAAATGATCAAGCAAAACAAATTTCAATTAAATAGCTTTGTAATCTTGTAATTGTCTTTGTTCTTCTTTTTTGCTGCTCGGTCCAATGATATGTTCTTTGCTTTTCGAGTCATTTTATGTTTGACCCAGTTTGTTGGCTCCTTTTTATTTCTATTCGTCTTTGAGAATTATGGTTGGTGTTCTTGGCAGCGGTTACTAGTTGGTTCGCTGCTGTTTTGTTTCTCCTTTGAGGACTTTTGTTTGGCACTTACGATTTTTATTGTTTTATGTCAACTTCGTCAATAAGAAAAAAATAAGACTTCAAAATTTATCAACCGAAACAAATAGAGTGATTGATGCAGGAGCATCCAAGGAGTACCAACAATATTGCATCACCCAAAAACAAGTAGGTTTGCAGTTTTGACATGGTTTTGTGGAAGAGGAAAGAATATCATGTGGCATACGTCAAAAATATAATTTTGTTAAATATTTGGATTCTCTTCGAAAAATTATGCACTCATAGAAAATGACTTATCATTTCGAGTTCATGTGCAAAAGTTATGGCTTTTGGAAGATACATATTTTGAAGTTTGTGCTTCTATTCTAGTGAGTCATTTTATTTTTGTGTGAATTCTAATCTTGTTAGAGTCATTCTACTTCTATGTGAGTTCCAATTTTAGCATAAGCTTTTACTTCCATGCTACTCTTCATGTTCTACACGAGCTTTCACTTTTGTTCAAGACTTCAACTTCTGCATGGACTTTCATTTCCACATAAGTCTTCAACTTCGTCATATCTTTCATTTCCACACAAGTCTTCAACTTCTTTGTGAGTTTCAACTTCCATGTGACTCTTTGGCATCTGTGTGACAAGACAATTTAACTTGTGTAGTGGTTTCTTGGAGCATGCTTATAAGAAAACCAACTCTTTTTGGTAAGGGGTTAGATCCTTTATGAGAGTTATAAGAGGTGTTTAGAGAGTTGTAGAATTGAATCATGTCCATGAATGCATTGATATTATAATTTTTGCATACTGTGTAGTACGAAATAAAGCTATAAATCAGATTGTGTATGTTTTGCTATTCTTCATTGAAAGTGATAAAGCGTGCGGTGGTTGTTTACTATTCTACGTATGGACTGTATGCACATATCATTTTTGAGTGCTAATTTTCTAGGTTGCATAATCTAATGCTATCTTTTATTGAATCACCCAACCATGACTATATCAATCGGTATCAAAGCAACGATTGTCTTGCTAGGTTGAGCGTGTGAGGCTCTTATTGAGTCTAGTTTCAGGTTGAGAAAGAGAACCCTTTATTGTGAAGAGATATGGCATACATAGGAATACCTCTTTGAAGAGAAAAACACCAAGATTAGAAGACTTGACAGAGATGCTAAAGGAAATCCAAGTGAGATTAGATGCAATGGAAACTACACAGTGGAAAGGAGTGGTAGACAAAAAAAATGAAGAGATGGAGAAGATCTCTTCAAGAAAATTTGGACGTCTTGGAAAGAAGACAAACGAGTAAAGAAACAAAATGAGCAACGATCTTAGTGAAAGAGAAAAGTAAGCCCGTTATTAATATACTTTTGTTTTTTTGGTAAAAATATTTTGAAGAGTTTATTATATGGATATTAAATCTAGAGTGTTATTTTGAAGCAAAGAGTATTGAAGGCCCTAAGAGGGTGGAGGTTGTAAGCAATAGATAGTGTGGAGTTACAACTATGCATTGGAGACCTCTACAAGAGAGAAGGGGAAAGAAAAAGGTGGAGGGTTGGAAGTATATCGTTTCCAAGATGATGGGTCATGTTGTGTACACTATAATACAAGTAAAGTGGTTTAAGAAGCTATTATCGCCGAAAAGTAGCACCCTAGTATTTGCTTGTTATAGATCCCTATTTTTTGCTAACACGGGATGATCTCATAAGTGTGGGACTTGCAAGGTGAGATCAACCTCTAGAGAAGGTTGGTTCCTCTACCTAAATCTACTGCTAATACTACTCTTAATGCAGGAAAACAACCTATCTAATCCTAATCTACACATTCCAAGGGATCAGGTAGAGAAAGAGGGTTAGAAGGATGTGTGAAAGATAAATCCTAAGCCAAAAGGTGGTGATACCACCAGAAAAAGGGTGGAGACACTCTAATGAGGGAGAAGGAAGAAGAAAATGGAAAAGGGAGAGGCTAGACAGGAGTGACACAAACCCAAAATGCATTTACCATCTATTCTCCATGAAACACAACAAAATGAACCTGCAAATGATAAAAGCATGCACAACACACTACATCAAATAAAAGAGAGGCAAGATTGCAAATATCACAAGTCAGGGTTGAGAAAACACCGCAAAACAAGTTTATTGCAATAAAAATATGCCTATACTATTATAGTTGTAGAAAAAGGCACAAAACATATTCCAGATGCCCAAAATGAAGGTTTTCCACTCATAATTGCTTGGGAGACCATTTTGACATGGTTCCTTTGCATTTTAGAACATCCTTTCTTTTACCAATGAGAGATTTTTACATTATATAGAAAAATGGGAAAGATAGAGGGAAAAGAGAGGGAAAATCAGATTTCCTCCTTCAACCACCAACAAGATGCATTGAATTCCCTGAAAATAGGCATGTGACTTTGTCAAAAGCCATTCCCCCATGAGACTTTGCTTGTAGGAGAAGGAATGGACACCATACCTCATCAAACTTGGTGGTTGAGCAATTTGAAACTGCTCTTTTAATGTGGCGACTGTATTTCCTATTTTTTACCCACCTAACCTCATCAAATTTAAGAAATTCAGTTTCCATGGTGTAATACATGATGAGACCTTTCCAACAAGTCTAATTTTGTGAAATTTGGAATTACAAGGTGAAAGTTATGGCCATTTGAAGTTTAGGGTGCCCTACTTCAATAAATGCGAGTGGTTGAGCTGTTAAATCATGCCTCTGCCGGGTCTGTGACCTTGCAACACACGCTTAGAAACCCAACACAAAGGACCTTGACCGTTGGAACTCTGACCCTGCTTTGCACCGTGAGAAACCCACAATACTGTAGGGAAACAATGCCTGTTGAGCACCTCAAAAAATCCGACACAAGGAGAAGCGCCCTTCTAGGAATCAAAGATCAGCCAATATGAATGACCCCGCGTGGATGTCGTTGACCCCCAAAAACCTGACATAAAGGAAATCAGGTATCGGTATCGGAAAACAAGCAACATATGACATGCAAATGTGTCGTGATGTTCCAATGTCGAATGAACCCGAAAACCCGAAACATTGGAGATTGTCGGGTTTCAGAAGCGGAGAACACATTACATAAAACATGTAATTGCCTTGTGATGTTCCAATGCAAGTGAAACCTGAAATCCTGATACAAAGGAATTTTTTTGATACTTAGCCATTTTTTCAAGATTTTCATCAAAATGGATTTTTTTGACTGAGTATGGGCTTGAACAGATTTTCAAGGAGCAGAATAAATGCCCTAAACCACTCCAACCTTTCCAAAACCTGAATTTTCCCATTTTTGATAAGTTTGTATTGCCCCAAGTTCGAGATAGAATCACAAGTTACCAAAATAGCCTAGGGGGGTATTTTGGATAACAGATACTTCACACATTAAGGCTTGAGAGTGAACAAAAGAAGATTGCCTAGAAAGGCAATGAGAGAGCGAAGTTGCCATGTGAGCAACTCAAGTCTATTTCGAAAAATAGCACAAGAGTGGAGAAAGTAAAAGTTCTCTTGGATAATGTTGTGAAGAGTGGAGAGAAGAGGATTGCCTTGAAAGGCAATAAGAGAGTGAGATTCTCATGCGGGAAACTCAAATATGTTTTGAAAAACAATAGAGAGATGTTGTGAGCAGTCCCTAGAAGATATCCACATAAAAGAGGATATCGAAATGATAGTTTTTGAAACTGATAAACGAGGCCTATTATTGGATGATGAGGGAGAGTTTGTTTGAAGTGGGAAGATACATAAATATTATTTGAAGAAGAATAGGAGTGATTTGTTTTTTCCAGCTTTGCAGGGGTGGATGGTTGAGGACAACTTTGGAGAGTTGCAAGTTTTCATAAAGGAACAATGAAGGTGAATGAAGTGTTAGTAAATACACGTGATGAGAGTGTAGTTGAAGATCCTATATGTGAAGTAGGGTTAGAAAATCAAGTGAAAACTGGTGATAGGGAAACAATTCAGTCATTGAGAATGGACAATTGATAATCCATCATGTGACTACAAGCTATTAGAAGAACACAAGTACTGCTGAAGAGTTGGACGAGTGTATGGGGGCATGGTGAAGAGATGCAAGGAGTGTTTGTTAAATCTTTTGATTTCCTTAGTATGGTTTATCTATGTATAGGTCCAACAATGAAGAATATTGAAAATGAAGAGGAAATCAAGATTGAAGAGATGTTTCTACCGAATGTTGGAGATACATGAAGAGAGAGAGATGGTAGAAGAGGAGAAATGTTACTAATGTGGCATAGAGGCAAATAAGGAAATAAAGATTATGGATATGTTTCTACTAAGAATAATGAAGGAAGGTCATGGTATTACATATGTGAGAGCAGCCCATATAGGAGTTGAAGAAGAGTCTTTTATGAGTCAAGAGCGCCACATTGTTTTGATATGGGGAACTGAGAGTGCAAGTTTTTGCACATGATATGCTTGTGATGCCCAAGTAGATGAAGAGAGAAGGAAAAGAAGGAGAAGAGAGAGATGGGAGGAGCTGATATTGTTATCAGCCAAAGCATTTGGAAGACGACGATGTTGCAATTGAAGCATGTATTTTGGAGGACATGAAGATGGAGGAGAAGGATATGCAAATGAATGCACATGATGCTGATCTAAAGGAGGCATTGAGTGGAGAAGAGGTGAGTGGCATTGCAACAAAGATGAAATTGGAGGATATGCATATGAGATTGCCAAATTCTCATGATATCATGTATCTTGAGTTCATTACAACAATTGAGGAATGGAAAAAGGTTAGAGGATGAAAAGAGCAGTTGTAGTAGAAGAGTTGCGGAAGAGTGATGTTGCAACATTGATGATGTTGAATGGGCTAGTGCCCATGAGAATAATTGATTCTCAAAATGTGTGGTTTCCTAATTTTGTTGCAGGTATGAGCGAATGCATGAAAGATCAAGGGAATTTTGTCAAAAAGAGTTCAAATGAATGGGCCATCGGAGTCCAAACATGTGATATGGTTGCAAATATGATGAGTAGATATGGTGGATTATTTGACAAGAAATCCATGAGCTGAGAAGTCAAGGATGAGGAAAACTCTTGAGAGAAAGAATCTTGGTTGGAGAGAAGAATTATGTGAGCTAGAAAAACATGAGTTAAATGCTTCTATTAAAGGAGTTTCAGAGATGTTGAGCCTAGGAAGTGGTTGGTTCAACGCCCATGAGGTTTGGGAAAACAATAGTTTTGAACACATTTGGTAGTGGTGGACAGATATTGGTTGGAATAGAAAGAGAGCGTATCAGTTGTGGTGGTCCATGCCAAAAAATGGGCAAGGTAAAGAGAAGGGTAAACAAAGCTAAGTAGAGGAGGATGGTCTATGGTTCAACAAGTGGCTAGAAAAGGAGAAACAAATTGAAAAACTTAAAGAGGTACCTAATAAGGTGGAAGGGGACACAATGACCATACAAATTGCCGAAGGTGTGGTACTACTATTCATCTTACATTTGTGTGCAAAAGCTCACAATTTTTCTATTTCAGATGTCAGATGTAGGAGCATCTGAGGAGTACAAGCAATCTTGCATCATCCAAAATCAAATAGGTTTGTGTTCATGTAGATTAAGCATCGTGTTTACAGTTTTGGCATGGTTTTGTGGCATAGAAAATTACATCACGGGGCTTACATCAAAAGTAAAATTTTATTGAGTTTTATGATCCTCCTGGAAAAAGTATGCACTTTGGAAAAACATCTCAGTTCAAGATTGTATACAAAAGTCATGGCTTCTAGAAGATACAAATTTTGCAAGTGTGTACTTCTAATCACGTCCACTTTTTTGAAAATTATAAATTTATGAGCTGTGACTAAATTATTTGATTATAAAAATAATATATACATAGAATGAAATTAACAAATAAAACCATAAGCAACAAGAGTATATTAAAAAGACAGAAGCCAGCCAAGAATAAAACAACAATGGGGCAGCACATCAATTAGGAGCAGCACATCAATTTGTTTTTTTGCAATAAAAATACATTTTGTTAGTTTATTATTCAATATATTTATGTTGACTATTTATCTAGCAATATATATTAGAATTCTGTAGTTTAAATTATATAAGATGCCTAATAATCTTAAATTATATAAGAGTTTAAATGTATTACATTCATTTTATAGTTAAAAGATATTAGAAAATATGGATTATAACTCCATGAAAACTATTGCCATTTTTTCAAAAGATCTGTCCTATTTTTCCCTATTTAACAAATCATTTTTCTTCTACTTTTAAACCATGTAATTTACAATGCGTAGTATGAATGATTTCCTATAAATATGATAAATGAAAAGATAACATTTTACGTGTATAGATTTACCAATGGCCTAATTAGATTTGTATACTTTTTACCTCTTGTAACACTAATGACCAATAACTAATGACTTTTAAGCTGAGTGTTCTATAATTATTTCCCTTTGTCTATATTTTATGCATATTAGGTATATTAATTAGGAAATTATTTATTTACATATGACTGCTTATTATTATGTGGAGTTTGCTCCATTGGTAATTAAATCATAGCTATAATATATCTTGACAAATTTTGAATCTGTTGATGTGCAATATTGTAATGAAATTACTTGATAAATCTGAATATCAACAACAATAGAACACCAAGGAACACAAAATTGTAGATAGATGGTCACAATATGCAAGTAGAATAGCTTAGCTACTTCAAGGGGGCAACCTCCAAACCTTACAATAAGACTCAAGTGCTCAATATGATGATTAACTACTCCTTACTACCATCTATATATACCATTCCTATGCTATGGCCAACACCAAGGCCGACCTACTAAACATATGAAAGCATAAATGAATGACATATGACAAGAAAAGAGATTAATTAAAGCCACACGTAGGCACTACATATCCAATATAACCAATAGGACTAAGGGTGTAGCATGCCCCTCCCCTTTGAAGCAACATTATCCGCAATATTGGCCAGCCATGGATGTTGCTGCAGAAATGCTTCATCTTCCCATGTTGCATCTTCACTATTCATATTCTTCCACTTGATTAGATACTCGGTAATGACTATGGTCCTCAGTCTTTTGGTACATGTCTGAAGAATCCCTTCAGGTTCCAATATAATCCTTCCCTCCTCATCCATTTCAGGAAGAATTGACTGGGTTGAAATGTGCTGCCCAATGACTTTCTTCAAACAAGAAACATGGAAGATTGAATGTATTTTACTTCCTTCAGGGAGCTCCAACTTATATGACACACTACCAATTTTATGTTATCCTTCTTATGTTATTTTAAGGACAACTGCTTATATGGTTGCAACCGTATAAAAACACAGTCTCCCACTTCAAAGTGTCGCTCACTATGATCTTGATAAGCTTGCTTCATGCAGTTTTGTGCCATTGCCAAATTCTCTCTAAGGATAGGGAGTACCTCATGCTAGTGCTGAATGTGATCTTCAATTGTTCTCACCTCAGGTTTCACCTTCAAGCTAGAGATGAGTGATGGAGAATGGTACCCATAAATCCCCAGAAAGGGAGACATTTTGGATGAAGTACGAAATGAATTATTATACCACCATTATATAAGTGGCAACCATTGCACCCAACGTTCTTGTTTATCTGAAATAGAACATCGAAGATACCCCTCCAGACATTTATTTACCACCTCAGTTTTCCCATCTGACCGAGGATGATAAGATGAACTTTGGGCCAATTGGGTACCAAAACAAGAGAACAAATCAGTCCAAAATTACTCATAAATATCGGATCACGATCACTCACTATAATTATGGGCATGCCAACTGTACTAGAAGTGAAAGGATGAGACATGGCACAAAAAATGAGCATACTTGGTAAGTCTATCCACTACGATCATGACGACACTTTTCCATTCTGATTCAAGCAATCTTGTGATGAAATCCATAGATACCTCTTCCCATATCTTGCTAGGAATAGACAAGGGTTGTAGGAGACCCGATGTCTCAATGGTCTCGCCCTTATTACATTGGCACACTAAACATTCAGTCACAAATTTTTGAACATCTCCTTTCAAACCCTCCCAAAAGAAATCTTATTTAACTCTATGTTAAGTTTTCAAGAACCCATAATGGCCACCTAGTGGAGAAGAATGGAGCTTTGAAAGAACATGGTGTTTAAGTGTAGAGTTCTTACACAAATACAACCTATCCTTATACCACAATGTATCACCCTTCCATATAAATTTTTTGGATGTGGTTAGATATTTCTAGAGATTCTGAATGAGAATCTGGGTCTCTGGATCTTTCTTCCATTCTTCCCTTGCTTGATCTATCCAATCTGACTTTAGTATAGAGATGACACATAACAATGCTTCTTTGGACTCATCCCTCCTATATATCAAAGAAGCACCATGGATCTATTGGTTTGAAGAATACATAGGTGAATTATGCGAGACGTGAATTGTTCCAAGAAAAAACAAAGCAAGCATACAAGACTACAAATTACGAAAATACAAGAGAGATAATTGCAATAACACAGAACTAACTCCAACTCAATACAATCAAATAGAATAATGAAAGAGATGTACATATAGGAGGTGAATGTGTAACCTCCTCCTAGAATCATGGCAATCTCCACCTAGAATAGTGGTAACCAACACCTAGAATAGTGTAGTCAAGTGGTAACCAACACCTATAATAGTGTAGTCAAGTGTACACCTAAGCAAACATATCCCACAAGTGTAGGGAAACTCTAAGTGAGGTGGAATATCTCAAGTAGGATAATACAAATAAAGTGAGGAAAATAGATCTTACACTAACACTAGATAATGCATCAATGACCACATTTTCCTTATGTTTCTTATAAATAATCTCAAAGTCATAACCCAACATCTTTGTGACCCATTTTTTTTGCTCTTTTGATGATATTCGTTGCTCCAAGAAGTATTTCAAACTATCATGATCAATTTTTACCTTGAAGTGTCTATCCATCAAGTATGATCTCCATTGTTTGACCGCATGTAAGATTGCCATCATTTCCTTCTCATATGTGGGCTTCAACAATTTTTTTCCTTTTAGTTGTTGGATCTCAAATGCTATGGGATGTCCTTCTTGCATGAGTACCGCTACTATCCCATTTCTTAAAGCATCACATTAAACTATGAAGGTCTTGTAGAAATATGGGGTTGCCAACACTGGGGTGGTGAACATCGTTGCCTTCAATTTTTTAAATGCCATAGAAGCTTCCTCATTCCAATGAAAGGAGTCTTTCTTCAATAATGTTATGAGTGGTGCTACTATACTGCCATAGTGTTTTACAAATCTGCGATAGTACCTTGTGATACCTAAGAAACCATGTAAATGCTTGAGGGTTCTTGGAACTTCCCATTCCATCATGGCCTTGATCTTGTGTGGGTCCACCTTAACTCCTTCATGAGAGACAATATGGCCCAAGTATTCCACTTCCTGTACCCCAAAAGAACACTTCGAAGGCTTGACATATAGTTGATGTTTCTCTAGGGCTTCCAAGACTATATTTATATGATGTAAATGCTGCTCCTAGGATTTGTTGTAGATTAGGATATCATCAAATACCAAGAAAAACTTCAGTAGGAATGGTCGAAATACAAAATTCATCAAACTCTGAAATGTGGATGGTGCATTAGTAAGACCAAAATGCATCACTTAAAATTCATAATGCCCTTGATGGGTTCTGAAGGATGTCTTATGAATATCCTCTTTCTTTACTCTAATTTGGTGATACCTAAAATGAAGATCCAATTTTGTAAAATAAATTGCACTATGCAACTCATATACCGAATCATCAATGACAGGAATAGGGAACTTATCTTTTATAATGTACTTGTTAAGTTGTTTGTAGTCTAGAAACATACGTCACCTTCCATCTTTGCAACACACCATCACTACTAGAGTAGAATAAGTTCTATGAATATGAAGAATAATACCCATTTCCAATATTTCCTCAATCATATTCTCAATCTCACTCTTTTGCACATATGGGTATCTATAAGGCCTGATGTTGGGGGGTTGGATTCCTGGAATTAACCGAATGGCATGATCATGATCAATTTCAAGGGGCAAGCCTCTAGGATCCTCGAAGACAACTACATGTTTATCAATAACCTTTTGAAGATCAAGATGCACTACAATAATTGGTGGTTGAACTTCCATGGAGAACAATTGAGCTACAAATCCTTCATTCCCCTTTTCAAGAATCTTTTGCATTTGGTGAGAGATAACCACCTGAGGATTTTTTTCCTATAGTCCTCAAAGTTTGAACTATATTCCTTTAGAATGAAAGTGCATGAACAACTCCTAGAAATTTATCTCTATGGTGCCCAAAATTGTGAGCCACTAAACACCTAAGACAATATCAACTCCACCTACAGGAATGACGAACATAGTGAATTCCATTTTATAGTCATCCATCATAGGTATGATTTTATGGCATTTCCTTGTACATTGGAGTGTGCCACCATCTACAATCATTACTTGAAATTCAGATGTTGGGTAGATGAAACAAATTAGCCTTGTTGCCAACTTATTATTGATAAAATTATGTGTGTTCCCCAAATCAATCAATACTACCACCTTCTGCTTCTTAAGATAACCCACAACTTGAAGGGTTTGTATTGTGATAATACCAGATAGAGTATGGCATGAGATAGTCGACTGAGGTTCTTTAAAGTCTTCCTATACTTTTTTCCTCTTCATCACTTGATGTTTCCTCGTCTTCTTCCTCCTCAACTATCCCTTCAATGCAAAACATTTTCTTCTTAATACGTTTATGGCCTAGTCCTTATTTTTTGTCACCATTAAAACATAACTCTTTTGCTCTTTTTTCTTCAATTTTTTGAGGTGCCAGTATAATTGGCCAAGGGTACGATGGTTGCAAGGTGCTACAATATTTTTTGTTAGTGAAAGTATGCCTTCTACTGGAATTTTTTTCCTCTACTCTACGTGCCATAATAATAGAATCAGAAACCTTGAGTGAATTAAACATGCACACCTCATGCTCAATGTGGTCCTTAAGACCCCCCAAGAAATAGGTCATTTAGATACCCTTCTTTAATATTCTCCACACGTAAGGATAGATTTTGGAATTGATGAACATAATCATTTATTGAACTTGTTTGTTGTAACTTTTCTAATTAGTTGAAGTAATTATTTGACACGCTAGAACTATAGTGCAATTGCAGCTCTTTAGTGAAAATTGTCCCATGTGACACTGAGACCATTCTTTTGCCTATGATCACATTACCAACGATACCAAACAAATTGGTCGGGTTTCTAGATATAAGGATGTCATGGTCACCTTTTGTCCTGATGGGATCTTATAGAGATCAAATAAATTCTCCATTTGGTTAATCCAATTGAGCAGATCCTTTCCATCAAATTTATGCATTTCCACTTTTGGAATAATGTCATTCCATTAGTTAAAATACCCAATGGTGTGTGTGTAAAGGATTCACCCTGGTTGGTATGGTTAGAATTGAAGTGGGCATTGCTTGAGGAGCCCATGTAACTCAAATGAACATTATTTCTAGACTTCAGGCATGATCTCAGATGTAGAAAATCCTTCTTCAATGACTAAAATTCCATTTTCATGTCACCCTTCACATTGTCCAATTCTGACTTCATTTTTTCCTTCATTGCGATCAAGCTATAACCAAACTCAACATGCACATTGTTCATGCAGTTATTTACCATGTCCTCAAGTTAGGAGGCTATCTTTGATGCCCATGTAGCCAAATATTCCCAATCCAAATCTTCCTTACTAGGATTTTTTCCCTTCCCTTGGCCTCTAGTTGATCTCCTTGTCATGATGTAGGGTTTATGTCTTCACATACCATGGTTAGGGTATAAATTTAGGGATTGGGGTTTTTTAAGTTACTGGCCTAACAAAGAGAAATGTAGAAAACAACCCCTAGATAAATTTTGGTAATATTTCCGAAAATATAAGAAACTTAGAAAAATTCTCAAAATTTTAGCCCTAGGTAGTGAATTTTTGAAAAAACCTAAAATTGATATAAATTTTGCAAATAAGGTCAAAAAACATTGAAATTTGGAAAGGATCTTACTTGACTAATTTCACAAAACCAAAAAAACAAATTGTAGAAAAAATCACTACTAGTTTTGAGATATAGCCGAACCTTCACAATTAGGGTTTTGACACAATTCTAGCTGAGATTAAGCTTTGATACCATTTATAATGAAATTACTTGGATAAATCTGAATATCAACAACAATAAAATATTAAATAACACAAAATTGTAGATAGATGATCACAATATGCAAGTAGAATAACTTAGCCACTTCGAGGGGGGTAACATCCCAAACCTTACAATAAGACTCAAGTGCTCAATATGATGATTAACTACTCCTTACTACCACCTATATATACCATTCCCATGCTATGGGCCAACACCAATGCTGACCTACTAAACATATGCAATCATAAATGAATGACATATGACAAGAACATAGATTACGTAAGCCACAAGTAAGAACTACATATCCAATATAACCTATAGGACTAAGGGCTAATAACATCTAAGAAGGAAATTAAATATTTATAGGTATTAGAAGTATTAATGATAATATTTTTAGTATCGGGTAAGCATGGCTCCTATATTGGATTTGATTAGTATATTCTACATAATATGAAATATACATCCAAATAATATTCCACAATCTTAAATAGGTATATACATAGATATAATCTTGTATAAATATACAATATTTTTTCCTATTTAAAAGATCCACCACATAAATTTATTCCTCTATATAAATCAAATCATCTATTTTAACTTAGATTAAGAATATAGACATAAATGTAAATGAAATGTTAAGCCTATATTCTTAGTTAAATTTTGTAATATATATATGACATGTAATATCCCCGAAAACTAAGATAAGTAAATTAATATAATATATAATCCTTTGATGATATATATAATACCTATATTTATTGAATTATTTGTCTATATTGAATAAGTTACTCTAGATAGCGTGCCTCCTCTATTTTACGGACTTTTACATTATATTATCTTAAGTTTATTGTTATTACTTTTATTTAATTTTTTATTATTTAAATACTTATACAATTTAGATAAATAATTTGTAGGTGTGACTCAACCAAGATAGAATTTTGGAAACAAATAACGATAAAGAGAATATCAAAGACAACACTATATAATAAAATACCAAAAAATGATAGATGGACAACAAAAGGAACAAAGAAAGTGTCGAAATGATAACAATAGACATATTTGAAAAACACAAAGCCAAATTGACAGATGAAAAATTTGAAGCGAAAAAAGACAACATGCTTATAACATGATAACAATTTGTGCATTATCATCTCAAGATGATTCATATGTATAAAGAATAAGAATACAAAGACAAATGCATTCATACCAATTCATCGGGGAAAATAAAACAACACAAACAAGAACTTGACCTGAAAAATCATTTCAAAGGTATTATCATAGATTGGTTGGCAATATTGAAGTTAATTAATTCTGAAGAAGGAAGTTCGATATTGGTAGATTGCATGCTCGAAACACAAGAAAATGTAGTTGAAGATGTAATAGATTTTGATGTCAAAAAAATGTAGAGAATAATGGTATGTAAGAGGAGACAACATCACAACCAAGAAAAATAAGAAGGATGGGCAAAATAATGATTTACAAGTGGAGTCAACATCATAACCTAAAAGAAGAAGACAAATGCAATGTTCACATATTGAGGTAGAATAAAATATATGTGATTGTTAGTGTATTTTATTATTCATCCTTTTATTTGTTTATTAGGATAATTCTTGTACTTGTGGTATCCATACACTTGTTGAGTTAGCTTGCTTAGGTGTACTAGTTTTATGGAGTTAGCTTGCTAGTCTTGTGGAGTTATCTTGTTAGTCTTGTGGAGTTAGCTTAATTGCTAGTATCAGTTAGTGAGAGTTATCACCACTGATCTAGGTGGTAGTTGTACTTCCCTCCTCCTATATGTACATTATGATTATTGAGCTAATGTAAGACAATGTAATTCATTGTATGTGATGTTCTATTATCATATGAGATCTTATGGCTTAGAACAATCTTCTTATCGTTCCTTTCATTGATCCCAATGAAATGCTTGGGATAGATTTGAATACTTTCCAAAGTCTTTTTTAAAATGGTTTGGATAATCTTACTCCACCAAGCATGTGTTGTATTTGTTAATAATGTTACCTTTATATAAATGTTTCTTGAACACCTGAAGGTCCTATGTGTAACAAATGTTGAAAGAGAAAGGTCATCATCAATTTTCCAAATCGAAGAATATGGATCTTGTGCTATAACCAACAAAACTATTTTAGTATATTTTGGGTTCACTCTTATTATATGAAATAAAACCACCAATACTCAATAGACGACATGGTTTAACGATACTTGTGTAGATGATGATGTGAACAAGTAGATCCAACGGGTGCAAGGGATTCTTTTTTTTTTTCTGTGAACCGAAAACCTGCACACAAATAAATACTTGTCAAGGGATGTATTAGATAAATATAGGGTGAATTATTTTAGAAAAAACCAATCCCAAGAATCGAAAGGGCTTCCTTTAATGGGTGTCAATTCAATTTGAGACAAATGAGTGATAAATAATCAGACATACAATGTGACTAGAGTTATGATATCTAGATAATAAAATCAAAGTAGATCCTTCCATAGGGATATGAAGATCATACTTTGTGTAATAGATGGCCCAGGAAAGTTTTGTGGCATGATAAAGCTCCTCAAAGTACTTGATCCACTCCTGCTCAATGGCATCTTGTTCTTCTTGGATCTCCAATTGATCCTCAATGTCGTCTAGATTTGGTGTCAAGACGATGATGCACAGGCTCAACTCGTGTGTAATGTCAAAATGATCCCAGAAAAAGGGTTGGAAGATGATAGAGAGATTGAAAAGGCTAGTGATTGGATGTGCTTCACCTGGAATGGTCATCTACAGATAAAGGACACTTGAAACACAGATCATTACAGAAAACAAATTATAAAGGGGATTGAAAAACATGCAATATGTGACTAAAGGGCATAGATAACAGGAATAGATGACAATTAGGGAATAGTCACTCATGATTGCTGTATAATAAGTTAATTTGAATAAAATGCGGATTTTATACTTTGAATATGTGATTAAATGATTGAATTGTTCTTAAAAAAATGATGCATAGTTGAAAGGGGATCTAAAGAAGGAAAACAATACCTTGCCTATAATGTGAAATGCATATGATGAATGTGGCAGAGAGGCCTTACAACAGTGTGGGCTCTCCAAGGGATTGGTGTGGCTCTACAGGGTGCTAAGATGTCATGAATGGATTTGTCTCAATCTACATAATGTCATAGTTTTGATACAGTGTCCAGGATCCCCATTCAAGGAAGCTAGTGGGTTTTTATAGAATCACTGATGATTTTGGGAATCGTCTTAGTGATCTGGAAAAAAGTGTGGGAAAACCCACTTGGAAGTGGTTGAAACCATCCTCAAATGGGTAAGTTTCCGGGTTGGGGGCGAAATAATACGAGTATGGATGGGTAAGATTGTGTTAGGGAAGTTGGGAGGTTACGAGGGTTTGGTATTACTAGGATAAAATGGGTTTAGGAGATTTAGGGTTTCAGGGGAGAGTAAGTGAGTATTTGCATGAGTAAATAGATATTATGGGGGTAGAATGTGATTTTAGGGAATGATGGGACTTAGGTATAGTGATTAAAATATGAATATGAGCTAGGTGTGGGTAGGTCACCTTAGGGGTGTCGAAAACTAGTGTTTACGTTTTCCCCTTTTTATCAAGCAGTGCATAGGCACGGGATGCGAGCACAAAACTGGTGTGAGGATGCCCCAGTTTTGTGGTGAGGATATTGTTCCCCCTTCAAACCAATGATTGCTGAATTAGGTCATTGGGTTGAAAAAGAGTTGGTGTAAGTGTGAAGTTTTGATGATTTGGTTAAGGATGTTCTATTTCCTGACTAAAATCTGAAATGACCATGCAAAAAAGGGCATGTACTAAAAATGGTAGTGACCTTGTCAAAAAATGGTAGGGGACATTGTATGACCTTAGGGGGTGACGAAAATGTGGGTACCCTACAGACACTCATTTTAGAAAGATGACTATGGGGAGAAAATCCAAAGGGAACTTCTCATGTCGATGTGTAGAGTCGTGGGACCACTTGAATGGGTTAAAAGTGTATAAAAAATAGGGATTATGATCAAAATCAGGGGTTTCGAAAGATTATGGGCATCAAATAAGGGTGTTTTACACATGGGAGATGAACTGTTGGTGATTTATGTAATCACTGATGATTATCTAGGATTGTTGACGATCTTAAGGGTGGGAAAAAATTGATATAAATGTCCCTTGAGGGGTCATTTTATATTATTACGACTTTGATAAAAAATGTTATTGTGTGCTCTAATTTTCCATATTTCTAACATTTTCAAAGTGATGGAGGAAACTAAAGGTTATCAGAGGCGTCAGAGACCTACCCTTGCAGAAGGTAAGTGGATTTTTTTAATTTTTAATTTGAAATTTATTTTGTGTTTTTAATCTAATAATGAGGAAATCACCCATGCAATTTTTTATGAAATTGCTAGTGAATTCCTTAGAATTGGTAGTGATCAGAAAGGGGGCGATTTAGTAGAATCGCTAGCGATTTAGTATAATCACTAGTGATTCCAATGATTTTGTAATATCAAGCCTTGTTTTAAAGTTTTTTAATTGATTTTGATGGGTTGTGTCTAATAGTTTGTTTTTGTTTTTCATGGATGTAGGCGAGGGATCGGTTGGCGACATGAGATCATATTATGAGGTTATTAGAGAGTGTGCGCAAGCAGTTGTTGGAGGGATGAATTGGGGGCATCTGAAGGAGGTTGGTCTAGGAGGTATGCATCACTATATGTATATCCATAGAAGATATGGGGCTTGTTGTTGGCATTTTTTGAGCGGTGGGATCACATTACATGAAATTTATACTTGCCGACGGGTGAGATGACACTCACCCTTGAGGATATTCACAGGATCATACGATTACTAGTTTAGGGGGAGTAGGTGTATGTGATAGATGAGGTGAGTAAGGGTTCTTCAATGCACTGTCCTTTATGGTGATGATTCCCTAGATGTGGTATAATCATCTAGGGGATTTTCATACAGTCCATTTTTTAGTGATGATGAGGAGGGTCAAGGCCTTATGATTATGCCAAAGATCGGCATCAATTGTTATGCCCCTAATAGACTCAACATGTGTTGGGCTCTCATAGATGTTAACTAGGGTGGTGGGTGATATGTTGGAGTATAGGAGAATCTATGCTCAAGCTCCTTCCTTACTAGCTCAGACATACCAAGAGTTGTGGGCGTGGATGACATGGAGGAGGTTCAGGGTTGATGTGTCCTTTTTGTTGGAGTTTTGGGCTTCCAAGCATATGCAATGTACTCGGCCAAAAGGGTTACCATGGGCCATAGTGGATTGACCTACACTATAGTGTTGGTTTTATGAGGTGGCGATCAGATTTCGAGGCTATAGGGCCGGTGAGAGGAGAGGAGCATTATAAATAGCTCATGACAAGGTTACATGCAAGAGATGTAGTATGGAGGCTATACACAAGTTTTTCTAAGTGTGGTCAGGGGTAGAGGGAGAGCTGAGGGATACTCAACTAGAGATGTGGGTATGGGTTGACAACGAGCTAATCATTGGTAATTGGTCATATTTATTCACGTCAAGTGACAAGTAGGTTTAGTGCATGGTGTACCTAAGGAACTTGGCACCTACAAGTGAGATGATGGAGATGTGGATGTGGGGCTATCAGATGTTAGGGATCCATTTTTTATGGTGGATGAGGAGGAAGTGGGGATTACGGTGGATGCACAGGGGGCCGAGGTGGGTGTAGATGATGATGAAATGATGGAGGTATACGTTGCATGGTGGTAAGGCCAAGTAGATGCTTTTGAGATACATGTGCACGAGCATGTGTGGGGGATTCCTATTAGGGTGTTGTTGAGGGAGGTGAGGAGGATTATGGAGTGATTCTACTATTGACAATGGTGGCGAGTACGGAGGACAAGAGGGATGTATGTGTAGTAGAGAGATCCAATTTGATCCCAAAGTGAGATAGTGTTGTAGCAGGCCGAGATGTCATGACTCAAAAGTGAGACACAATTATTGCAGAGAGATGGGCTGAGCCAACATCTTGCGATCGTGCGGGGAGAGCTTACCTGGGCTATAACAGATATGGATAGATATCTTCGTGATAAAGAGACCTCACGGCATAATTTTGGGGTGACAGACATGTCAGTATTAGCGGCATAGCTCCAGGAAACCATGACACATGCTAGTAGGAAGATGGGACTACTTGCTAGTGTTAACATGGCTCAATATTAGGCTCTAGGAGATGAACTACAATATTATGAGAGTATAGTTAGACATAGGCTTCCAAATGAGTGTTGATATGGTGATTACATGGCTAGGTGGTGACATGCTCGATCAGGGAACACAACAAGTGTGATCCAACAACAAAGGTGTCTTGGTGAGGGACCAACTAGCGATCCTGATGGAAATCAGGGGAGTAATGTTTAAGGGAGTATTCGTTTGTTGGGATTAGAGTTCACTACATAGTTTGTATGCCTTTTTGAGATATTTTTTTGATGTATGAGGCTTTAATGTATGAGGTTTTTGGATCCATTGATGATGTACAAACATTTGGTTTATATGCATGTGTGTATGTGTCTATATATATATATATGATTTCGGGCTTTGAGTTTTATTATGATTTGATGTGATGTGTTATGAGATATTTGAAATGTTTGTTTTTAGATTAGAGATGTATGTGTTATAATTTGCTATATATGTGGTTTTGATGCTTTTAGATATGGTTGTGAAAAATGATGATCTAGTTTTATCGTCATACAATTTACGATGGTTAAGAATGTGTCGTAGAATGTTTTCTTATGTACTATTCTTAACATATATAGTGTATGAGGGTAAGTTTTTTGTGTGTATGACATTACATGTTTGGCCTTATAATTAATGCTAACATCTAACCCACAATGGTTAGTCATATTAGGATCATGGATGCATATGGGATATTGGTATTTACCCATTTCCAACATGGGAAATGTTTATATATAGCGTGCACGGGGAAATGGGTCCTTCTTGATAGTTCCTCGGTTATGCCCCAACTTTATTGTATATTGCACAAGATGGTTGATGCAGGAAGCTTGCGTCTTATGGGAAAGCTGATCGACATGGGAAGATTTCTTGGGATGGTTACCTTTTGATTTTGTTTGAATATAAGGGTTGATCAATGCGGGAAGCCCTTTTCATTGGCATGTGGATATTTTAATTAGGTATTCATACTTCGAGGGAGTGGTCTAAATTTTTTTAACTTTTGATTTATGGTAGCCATCCTTCGAGGGAACGGTCTACATATTTGTTTGAGATATTTTGAGGATGGCGATGACTGATGTAAACTTTCTTATTAATAACAATCCTTCAAGGGATTGGTCTATATTTTGATCATATCCATCTGATAGATACTTTTAATTTTTGGAGATAACGACGAGCCTAGATGACCATTTAGGAAAGGGAAAAGTAAATGTATAAGCTACACGTATATCTTTAGCATGTCGTCAGTTGGGTAGATAGAGATATAATGCGATAGTAATGATTGCGATGTTACCTAAATATGAGTGGGGAACTTATCCATGTGGAATATGTAATGAGCAGAGTCATGGTGCCCATATTTAAGGTCATATTTGGTATGCTAACTGGAAATCACATGATTACCAATCATTACGAGAGTAAGAGATACGTAGGAATATGGAGGGAGACCTTAATTTGACTAAGGTCATGTGAGTCGATATTTTAACAATAAAATGACTAAAAGTGCAAGGCATTAAGAGGTTCCTTTTCAGGTTTACCATAAAGGGAAACTAAATGATCAGATCCAAACCCATATTTATGAGTGATAATATACAATCCAAACTAGTTTGGAGTAAACTTCCCACTTTTGATCTTCTCCATGCTGATTTTCTTCGAGGACAAGATCACCAATGTTGAAGTCATGTTATTTAAGTTGTTTGTTATATGATATTTTGATTTGTTCTTAATAAATGTTGATATGTTCAACAGTGGTCAATCAACATTCGTCTAACAATTATAGTTTTGATAGGTTGATTTAACAAATATGGAAATATAAATGTTAAATTCTAATTATGTTGCAACACAATGATATAGCAATAAAATACAGATTTGGCCTAAGAAATAAGCAAGATAAATATAAAACCCTAAGTGCAAGAGAGAGGAAAGAAAACTTAGTTGATTGAAAATAATCTAGGAAGTGTACTGAGTTGGATAAATGACAAAAAAAAGTGCATACTGTCGCAACAAAGCTCATAAAAATGTAGAAGTGTCGAAGCAAGATGGACTGGGGTGCCTGGAACAGGTTAGGGGCATCTAGGAGCTATAGACCCCCCGTTGGGCGCCCGTGACTACAAAAATGGATGGAAAGTGATTTCTTCTATGTTGCTTCTTTCTCGCTGCCCTTCGTTGTTGATCGCTTGTATGTTGCACTACATTCACAAGATTCACCTGAAACTTGCAAAGAGAAAGAGCACCTGCAAAACCCCAAAATGCATCAAATCCTAAAATAAAAGATGCAAATGGGGAGTCAGACTGACCATGGAGGTCACCCAATTGATTGAATTTATGATCCAGGTGTTGCACTACATTTCATAATCCATGTAGTTTTGTGTGGTTTTATGTGTGTGTGTGCATAGAATCATGCTTTAGGTGGCTCTTGTACTAGACACACTTGAATAATGAGAAATAGTTAGATGTAGAAAATGTAAGTAGATGTGTGCATGGAAAAATGAACTTCCCCTCCTATGAAGTGTCAGCAGAAGAATGTAGTCCCTTTTCCGTTGTGTGAGTGCTAAATGGATGCTTTGATCCTCTTGTAAGGGCCTTTGGATGCAACCTTAGGTGGTGATAGTAAATGCTTACTGCTTGGTCCTTTATTATGGACACATAGTTTTGCATTTATATGATTCCCTTGTTTGAATTTTGTAATTAACCACTAAAATTCTAACCACCAAGAAAATAATATGCCCAACAGCTAGATGGGACACAAAGTATGTGAACAAGATATAAAGAGGTCGGGGGGCACCCTGAGGGGATGGGAACGCATGTGCGATGGTGTCCAGACTCAAAAAAACTAAATTTTCAAAATTCAGATTAGGCAAGAAGGTGTGTAAGACCAAGAAGGAAACTAGAAATAAAGAAAAGAGGCCAAAGACATTGGTTAATTATTACTTTCTTGCTTAGGAATCATATGAATAGTGGTATGTGACTAGAACCTAGAAATGTACCCAAAGTGCGTGATTTAGTGTCTACATTTGCCCCCCACTTTATGTAGTTGAGTGAATGCTCGATAACATAAAGTAGATAAGAGATGCGTATTTGATAACCATGCAGATCGATGGTGAAAAGTGTGCTAAGGAGACAAGAAAAAGTGTGGAGTGATAAAAATGAAGCGTGGAAGCTAGAGAAGAGAAAGTGCCCCTAGGGGTGAAAAGCATATGTGTAGATGTCGCATTGCTGCTTGATGTGACTATGTTGCTTAACGCATAAAGACGTGACTATTGCTTCCCATAAGGAGAAACCTAGCAAATGAGTAGTCAAATATGTGTATATGAAAAATTCGATCCCAAATGTGTAAAAAGTGTGTAAAACGTATGTAAAAATGTGAAAAGGAACATGTGCATTTGATCCGTGATGAGTGAAAAATAGTAGAGATGATCCTAAAAATGTTGTAGAAGAACGGGTTTTTTGGGCGATCTCACACCAAGAATGAGTTTTTCAGGCGATCTCACGCCAATTGCGCCAAGTGTGAGTTTTTTGGGCGATCTCACACCAAGGAAAAAGAAGTGTAGGGAGAAAGGTCTAGTGTTATTTTCCAACCTTTGAATTGCTTCCTGAAATGTAAACACCACTATAGATGGTGTGTTAAAATTCGATCTAGTTCAATCCAATGTGAGTAGAAAAAGGAGATAGAATGTATGCATGCTGATTACTAAAAGACAATGCCTGTGTTGAGAAAACCGCTACAAAATGTGTTGCTCTGAGAAATTTTTTGTAACTTTCCCTTGGTCATAGGTTCCTAGGAAGGGTCAGGAGCACCTAGGTGCTCATGTCTGTGTCTGGGTGCTAGTGTCTATGTTGTACAAAAGATCCAAGTTAGATTTTGGGACATTTTTGATACTGAAGATTGTGTTGTAATGGTACTGAACTATATTGTACTGTGATTGTGAATTGTTGAATGGGGTGAATGATTCACCCAATGATGTCTCCCATTGTTTGGGGTGCATGTGACGTTGCAAGGAGAATGCGACCCAAATGAGGAAGGACTGCTGAACTATATCTGATACCCTACAGGGGGAGGGAATGTGCTTGGTAGAAACTAAGGCACACACAAGAAAAGTGGCTAAAAACATGCGTTAGTGCAAGCAAAGACAAATATGCATATAGAAAACAAAATGTAAGCTAGAAAGAAAGAAGACAGTGTAGACCACAAAAAGTGGGTTTCAAACATGGGACATCGCTCACAATGTCGCAAGACAGTCAAGGCCGAAGTGGCCAAAAGCATACAATGTGCATGCAAGACAAAGGGAAAAGCCCATAAACAATGGAAAACAATGAAAAATAGTAGCAAAAAAAGTAAAAAACAACCATGGTAGAAAATAGACCTACAAAGAAAATGTTGCACATGAAGCACCCATTAACATGTTAGAAAGATGAAAAGTATGTCAAAGCATGTATGATCTGAAATAGAGTAGTGTTCTAGTAATCATAAGAAGTGGTACAAATCGAAACGGTATAAATTGAAACAATAACCCCTGTAGTGTGTATAAAAGTAGCTACCCCCAGGAGCCACTATGGGACTGGTAAGAGGTATAATGCCAAACATCCATGCTACATGTAATGATCTGTGTAAAGGTTGCATTTAGAACTAGAAGGAAAATGAATGTGCATGTGTATATAGTAAAGATAATGACATATAAAATATATGTCTAACATAGTAAGTAAAGTGTAAGATGTAAGCATAAGTAAGAAAGAATAAATACGACCAAGATATGCAGTATGTTGTGAGTGTGAATGAGATGGAATGTAAAGTGAATGATAGGAGCAACGTGCCCCCTGAGTGAGTGTGAATGAGTATGCATGAGATGAGGTTAATTTATAAATGCCCCCTCACTAGTCAAGAATGAACCATAGAACAAGAGTGTGTCATCAGGAAATGGTTTAAATTGTGTGCTTGAAATATATGATCGATAAATTGTAGATTGTAGAGAGTGAGTGAGTGTAATGAGGTTCATTTCAGATTTAGACCATCAACAGTCGAGTATGAACTAGAGTGCATCATAGGGTAGTGACGATGTGTGAGAATGTGATGTGAGAAAGATGTGTCATGAATGCACTGAGTGTGTTATGTGTCGTGTGATGTGAGGTTCATAAATGTAGTATGCCCCTAACATTCAAGTGCGAAACTTAGCACAAGAGTGTGTCATATGGTAATAATGATACAAATCTATCAAGATGTGCAATATGCATGTGAAAGACTAGATATAAAGTAAGGCGTGAAATGGTAGAAGTGTGAGACACATGACAATGCTAGAAGGGGGGAGAATAATTATAATGCCCCCAAAGTGTATGAAGATAAGACTGATCAAGTAACATCATCTAAGAGATCTTCATTCTCATGTAAATTGTACATGCCCATTGCGTACTCTTCATTAGTGAAAGGTATTAGTGGACATCCGTGTGCATACCAATGTGTGAAGTTTTGTGAATAACCAAGAAATGAATCATTGCAAATAGAAACACATCCAAAAGGCATAGGAAATGTGCTACTAGTATGATTAGGGTATAAAGTGCCCCAAATGTAGTCAAGCCAAGATTTCCCAAGTGTGAGAGAAGAAGCGCGAGGAGCGCATGCAACAAAGACTCATAGATAGAAGACATGAAGACCATAAATGATCCAGAGGATTTTTCACTATGTAGATCTTCCCTAAACCTAGACCATGCTAATGGGATTCTCGAGACCTTTCCGAGGTATGCTGAACTTTAGAACAGAGTCCGTATGCAAATTCTATCACCGGTCAAAGCTAAGGTCTTAAATGGGTAAACCCTAGTCAATATGTCAGCAAATGGACCAATGACAAGATGACATGTGGAAACTGATGACAAGGAAAAAATAAGGTTTTCGGTGTGGTTTTCAACCTCCAGCCTTTGTCAGGCATAAAAAGTTGGTTTTAGCAGCAAGAGGCTCAACTTTTTTAATAGAGGGGAGCCCGTCCACCGTGAGAGCTATATTTACGTTTCCGATGTGATGGGATCTCAAACCACCACATGGATGTCAATTTTTCATTCAAAGCTTGATTTTAAATTTCAAGTTCAATTTTTCATTGCATGTTGATAACCAGCTCGGTAGGGTGATCAACTCCCCACCGAGTTGATCACATTATATTACTACATGGATCGAGTTATTTCCACATTGACCAAGTGCATTATTTTCCACCTGGTTAACTATCCACAATGCTCGTGATTGAATTATATTCCATATAGTTCGGATTTACATTATTCTCAACTACTTGGGTGACCACATTGGTCGAATTGATTATCCATTACCAACTCGGCACCATATTGGAGTAGTGAAGGAGTGCATATAGCTTAGCACAATGACCACATATCTTGGCCCATATTATGGGCATTTCAAAAAATGCATGGGATCATGTTTTATCCCACTTACCTCAGTGGATAGCTCAGCCTTTTGAATAGGTAGCAAAATCAAACAAACCATTCAATGCATAGTGTATGGAACAATGATGGAAACAATGCACACAACTTGACTATTAAACAAGAAAACAACAAAGGACCAGCTTGGCTAGGGTTTGTGGAGAAGAAAAAAGACTCAAATGTGGCTTATGACATGGTATAACATGTTGGCCCATGCCAACTTAAACTACAGTCCTGCCTAATTGGGGATCAATGTGGGATAACTATCCCCAATGCAAAACTGAATCTGCCATAATGCATGACATCGGGTCTTGAACCCAAAACCTCATGCACCCAAGTCAAACACCCAAACCAACTCACCTATGTGCTTGAACGAGCTAAAAATGAGTTCACCTCTATTTAAAGAGCTCAAGTGGAGAGTCTGTCTAGGGAGACCAAGGAAGAACAGGGGTAGTTTGTAGTCAAGCTCGATTTTGAGGCACTTGGAGGCACTTTCAGAACTTGGAGTAAAGAGAAAACTTGCTATAAATTTTGATACAAACACAATGGTTATCTTTTTTTCTCATAAAGTGATATAGTTATTCCTTTCTAGGTGTTTTTCCATCACAGTTTCACAGAATTTTCCTAAACTGGAAGATCTCCTTGCTCAAGATGGTCAGGGGCAAAAGTCTTTAGGAATCACCCCTCGACTTCAGATTATGACTCTGATCTTACACACAACAGTGAAAATTGATCTCTGTTACCTCCCTGTCGAGTAACATACATCATCTGTTGTATGCAATTAGCAATACTAACCCCACCATGTAGGTGGGAGTCTCCAGGGAATGCTCCTGGTGAACACCATTTTTCTTCCACCTAGCCTTAAGGAGGCCTCGTGGCTAATCTCCCCCAGTCCCAAAGGACAAGGGCCAAGTGAAAGATAAAATCTTCCAGCTGTGTGCCTGACGGGAAGGCATTTCCCTACACAATCGTGCGTTGGCTCATTAAATTTCCAATCACTTCTACAAGCACAGGGAACAGGAAAAGATCTACATTTTCCAATCACTTCTAGTCTGAACCAGGGCATGGAGTAAAAAGGGAAGTTGTTAATGATTTCCTCTAGTTTTTAAATATGTAAAACTCTTTTATGTGGGTGTTGTAAATTTCAAGTTGTATATGTTTTTCAGACGTAGTTGAACAGGTAACCAAAAGAAGAAACATTGTAGGAGCCACGGATTGTTCTTAGGATAATTTCTAATTTTGTATAGAGTTCCATGGGACATAGATCAGATCATTTTTAGGTATAAAGTTATGTTAAGTCATTATTGAAGGGGTTTTGTACTTCATTTGATGCTTAATAGATCGATTCACTTTCTATGAATCTAGAGACGTACCCTTCGAGTGAACTTCATTATCAATTTCTTGTGTTGTGGATTTGATTTTAGTTTTAGAATCTTTTGATTAAATAAAAAAATTCAAGTTAGTTTATTTGATTAATTATCAAAGTAAACACAAACTGGATTAATTGGAAGTAAATTTCAGTATTCATAACCCACAACAATATTTGAATACACTTATTAACTTGGATTTAAATATCAGATTGAGTGCATTCTAAATCAACTGCGATTATTTTATTTTGATTTGTGATAGATTCATATATTTCACTTAAGTTGGAAATTAAGGATTAAATTGATCTTTTGGAAGAGTTTAAGTTTGGGGCTTTTAGGAACTCCCATAATTGATAAAAAGAACTCTTGATCAAGTTTAAATATTTTAAAGTTAAGAATCTGAGAATTTTCTAAGTACTGGAAAAATTTCATGTACCATTTTCAGATCAAGTTTGGTATCAAAGCTGGTTTAGTTCTTGATTTACTTTAGTTGATTTGGTTCAGTATTGGTTTTTGCATTTTGTCTTGATCTTTCATTTCCATTTGTAGAGTTTGGAGGAACAGGTGTGTAGGAATCATGAGCAAGATATCCAACAAGACCAAGTTTGAAGAACTTGAATCATGTAATCATCATATTCAGGAAGAGAATGCCTTACTGAGATGTCAGGTTTTAACTTTAGAGGATAAACCTGACATAGTGAACAGAGAGCTAGAATCCAAAAATGAGCTCTTGATGGTGTTTGCAAATTGAATGACCTAAGAAAGAGGTACCTATTACTATTAATGCATCCACTATGACAGATGAGTGCACACTAAGTAAGGCAACATCTAAATCCTCTCCCAAAGCTAAGTTAGATTTAGAAAGTGTGCTTGGTGAATTTGAAAATAACACTAAAGGTATAGGATATGAAATTTTAAGTAATATGGGATTTAATGGAATTGGCCTTGGTAAAAACAACCAAGGCATAACTAACCAAATCTTGGTAGAGGAAAGGCCTCGACATGTAGGATTGGGATATGCTAGTGCAAGGGAAAAGGTAATTAGAGAGAGTTCCAAGATAGCTAGAAGAAGAAAAGCTTCTGACAGCCAAGTGTCGTCCTTGCTAGCATCTGGTGGTTCATCCTCAACAAGAGGATCTAGTAAGAATTCACCACAGAGAGGTATAGAAATCACTCCACCTTCTATTTACCATGTTTCTAAAAAGAAAATTAAAAAATTGATCCCTTATCTACATTGAAAAAATTTGGCTATGATTTTCAAGAAATGTTTAATAGTTACCCTTGCACATTTTTTGGGTTGTCTAATCATTATGTGGCCAAGTGTAGGAAATAGAGAGTCCATATTGGAAGAAAGTGAGAAAATGCATTCTCTCTAACCCTGGCTTGGCTAAGAGAAGTCAAGGTAAGGTTCCTAAAAATGTGGATCCTAAAAAAGTGGATAAGATATTTTGTGGCCATTATAAGAAACCAGGTCATGAAACTGAAAAATGTTGGAAGCTACATCCAAAACAAAAATTAAAGTTTGTTAAAAAGGATCACAGTTTTAAACCAACTATTTTGACCACTTCAGTGGCACATGTAAAAGCTGAATTTAATCATCCCCCTAAACAGGACAGTATGTTGAGTAAGGTGGGTAAGCATTTTATCAATTTTATGTTTACATAGTTGATTTGTGGAATACATGCAAACTAACCAAGATTAGTTTTGGAAATCATGTTGAATTGTGAAACGGATAAGTACCAAATTTATTTTTCTACTTTGGTGTTGGTGAAGTATCCCGAAGAGAAAATAATCAGGTGACAAGTTTAAAATACTTGATGTAATTTTATTTTCTTATGGTTCTACAACTTCATCTTTCAACAACATTTACAGTTCAGTGGGCATGATCATTAGTCAGATGTCTATATTTGAATTGTAGTTAGTATGTTGTTATTGTGCAATTTGTGGCATGTATCCATTATTTCTAAGTGTTCAACTTATAAAAACTCTTTGTTTACTATGCAATATATTTACACATGTGTAAGTCTTATTGATAGGCTTAATATTTGTAACTGTCAGATCTAGTTACAAATAATGTGTACAAGTTTTGCACTAAAAAATTGTGAATGCAAGTTACATTTGCATTGTTGATAGTGGTGAGCACAGGATCAGGATGTATAGAAGAAGAATATGGTAGTTACAGTGTCATATTAATTACAATGTAAGCCATGGGGGAAATTCTTTTTAGTGGTTTTTAATTATTGTAAATTTTGGGAAAATTACTATGTTATAAACTGGGTTTTGTGTTTGTATTATGTAGAGAACATTGTGTACAGTTTAGCAGAGTGAATTTCCATTTTTAGGTCAAAATGGTCTTATTGAAGAGGAGTGATCCAGAGGATTTTTCACTATTTAGATCTTCCCTAAAATTCCCTAAAATTGGACCATGCTGAAGGGATTCTCGAGACCTTTCTGATAGGTATGCTGAACTTCAGAAACAAAGTCCATATGCAAATTCTATCACTAGTCAAAACTAAGGTCTTAAATGGGTCAACCATGGTCAACAAGTCAATGAGTGGACTAATAGACAAGATGGCACATGGCAATTAGCGACAAAGAAAAAAGAAGGTCGTTTGGTGTGGTTTGTAACCTCCAATCTTTGTCAGGCATAAAAAGTTGGTTTTGGCAACAAGAGACTCAAATTTTTTAACAGAGGGGAGCCCAGTTGTCCGCCATGAGAGCTATATTTGCATTTCTCATGGATGGGCTCTCAAACCACCACGTGGACAGTCAATTTTGCATTCAAAGATTGATTTTGCATTGCATGTTGATAACCAGTCGCGGTCAATCTATTTCTATCTTGGTGGGGTAATCAAATCCCCACCAAGTTGATCACATTATATTACTACATGGATTGAGTTTATTTTCCACATTGATTAAGTTGGTTATTATATTATCACATAGTTCATTGGTTGCTATATTACCACATTTTTCAAGATTGGTTATTATATTTCCATTGTTTGGGAGTATCAGAATTTAACATTATTTGGGCTCATGTCTATGTTGGTGGGACCTATTTTATCATTAGTTGGTAGTTCCAACTATTAATAACTCGACGTTCCATTCAACGCAAACTATTTGGGGCCATACTGTATCTCCCAGCAATGTCCATTCAATTAAACAATGCATATACTCTTATACACAATGAACAACTTACCTTTCAAGTTGGATATATTGACCACATTGTTTGAGTTAGGTTAGTGATATTTTAACATTGTTCGAGAACCAAATTCAACATTGTTTGTGTTATGTCTATGTTGGTCGGGATCTATTTTATCCCATTAAATGAGTAGTTCCAACTATGCAATAACAAGACGTTCAAAATATAACGCAAACCGTTTGGGGCCATATAACTCAGCCCTCCCACAAGGTCCATTCAATTAAACAATGCAAGGCTCAAATAAACGGTGGCCAATGCCACAATATACAGGTGTGTTGTTGACACATTAATCAAATTAAACCACAGCCTTTTAAGCCTAAAACCAACGACTCCCCACTTCAATGTGGGAATATTATCACTTCCAATGTACAAAACAGTCTGCGCATAAGCATCCCGACTTGGACCTCATGACCTCATGCCGATAAGGCTAATTTGTCAACCAACTTTCCTATGTGGCTCGAAATGAAGTAAAAATTGAGCTCGGATCTATTTATAGATCTCAAGTGGAGGGTCTGTCAGGAGGGACCAAGATAGAACTAGGGCATAGTTTGCAGTCAAGCTCAAGTTTTGAGGCACTTGGGTACGCACTCAGAACTTGGAGTAAAATGACAAGTTTCTTGAAATTTTGAGATGAAGATGATGGTGGTATTTTTTTCTCATTAAGTGCTATAGTTTTTCCTATGTAGGCATTTTTCCATCACAGTTTCATAAAACAAGCATGAGGAGTATGGTAAAGATCTACATTTTCCAAGAACTTCTATTCCGAACCAGGACCATGGAGTAAAAAAGGGAAGTTGTTAAGAATTTCCTCTAGTTTCCAAATATGTAAACCTATTTTATGTAGGTGTTTATACATTTCAAGTTGTAGATGTATTTTTGGGCGTAATTACATACGAAAACAACAAAAGAAACACTATAGGATCCACAGATTGTTCTTGGGATAGCTTTCTCATTATGGTTACAGAGTTCTATGGGAGATAGATCAACTTCATTTGCAGTATAAATGTTTGTTAAGTCATTAGTGGAGGGGTTTTGTACTTCATCGGATATTTAATAGATTGATTCACTTTACGTGAATTTGGAGACATAGCCTTCGGGTGAAATTCATTATCAAGTTCTTGTGTTGTGGATTTGAATTCATTTTTTAGAAGATTTTGATCAAATAAAAACATTCAAGTTAATTTATTTGATTAATTATTAAAGCAATCACAAACTGGATTAATTGGAAAGGAAGTAAATTTTAGTATTCATAACCCACAACAAGATCTGAAATACACTTATTAACTTGGATTTAAATATCAGAATGAGTGCATTCTAAATCAATTGTGATTATTTTATTTGGATTTGTGATAGATTCGGATATTTCCACTTAAGTTGGAAATTAAGGATTAATTTGATATTTTGAAAGAGTTTAGGTTTGGGGCTTTTAGGAACTCCCATAATTGATAAAAAAGAACTCTTGATCAAGTTGGAATCTTGTCAAGTTAAGAATCTGAGAATTTTCTAAGTACTGGAAAATTTTCAAGTACCATTTTAAGATCAATAAACATCTGTAATATGAATATATCCATGATATATATGAGGTGAATGAGGTGGTGATAAGATATCGTTGAGTGTAAACCCAAGCTGAGGCAAGCCATTGTGTGTGTAGACAATGTTAGAGCAAGTGGGATCAAATATAATATGATGTCAATAAGAGTTATTCATGAAAAGAGTGCAAATAAAAGGAGGAAGCACATGTGCTATATCCTCATGAAAAGATGAGATAGGTGGTATGGCGTCCAACGTATGGATAAACCCTCAATAAAGAACCATAACATTAGTAGCAGGAGGGGGTGTTTTTGAATTGATATTCACTAGGGCCAATAGACACGAAAGTATCATTGAATTATGAATCATCTATCTCGATACGATTAAAATTAAGGTTGCACAATTTGTCATCACTAAGCTCAATGGTATTGACCTCATCATCAGAATCATCAGTGCTGGCATTTTCATGTTGGATAAAAATATTAAGAATATTGGTAGGATGTGAGTTAGATGCAGGAGCGAGAGAATTTTTAACGAGCAAAGTGGAAGCGTTTAGTGGAGCAAATACGGTGGGTGAAATGATAGTAGTATTATGAGTGGAAATATGTGGAATGCTTACGATTATGGAAGAAAGAAGTGAAGCACTAGATTTACCAACATTGTATGTATTAATATGAGTATAGGGAATAGGCTATAATGAGGGATAGACATGGTAGTGACAAGGTTTATGTGACATAACTTGAATGGATCAAGGTCAACAACAATGTTATGTTCATGGCCATCATGTAAGAAACTGATGCAGTGGTGGACATTAGATGGGACAACATGCATTACGTGAATCCACGGTCTACCAAACAAGATATTAAACTATAATGAAGCATCAATGATGAAGAGTACTGTAGGAATGACCTTAGGCCTGAATTTTATAGGTAATGTGTGTTGATCCGAAAATCTGTCACTTGGGCAGATCTATGGATAAGCAAGCCAACAGTGTGTAGGGCATAGCCCCTCTTTGAGTCAGCAAAGCGAAACTGGTTTATTGCTATTTTACTAGCAGGAATCTGTGCAAGTCTCACAAATTCTGCCTTCGGGGGTTTGGGATCTCATCCTACTAGGGTGTTTCTGATTGCGAAAAGAAAGGAAAGAAAGAGAAGATGAATAAAGAGCAGGTCCAAAGGAAGAAAAGAAATGAATTCCAAAGCAGAAAGGTCAGAAGGTTTATGTTTTGGGATTGGTAGTAAACACAGCCAAACCTACTTGCATAAACGAGCAAAGCAATACTGATGAATAAATGACAATAAAACAAAAGCAAATTTAACAGAATAAACACATAGATCTGACATAAGAAAGATCTGATGCAAATAACACACGTATTCAGCACAAAGTCTAAATATTGTATTAATAATTCCTTTTGTTACAAAAAGCTCAAAGTCTTTTCTCCTCACTTCTATTTTTCATCTGAAAGATATTCACTCCTCCTCTAATACAAAAAGTATTGGGGTATTTATAGAAGAAGGAGAGAAAAGAAGGCAAAAAGGAGCCAACCACCTATTTACAAAGATATTTACAAAATATCTCAAAGTTATGTTGACTTTTGACAACTTGATGGATGACATCATCCCATGGTGCAACATGGATGATGTCATCGTTTGTGCCAACATACTTCAGATATCTAAAAGAAAGTCAAATAAGAGAGAGAAGAAGAAGAAGAAGAAGCCACTATTCATCATCGTCATCATGCGGCCGAAAGGGGGTAGCCTGCTTTTGCTGCTGCTCAGGTGACGAGATGTGGAATTGAGCGCGGTATTCCATGAACTTGCTGATCATCGGGTCATAGTTGATCCTGGGAAGGATCCTTGTGTCGCTCACTAATTGCTTCGCAAGTCTCCCGCTCATCTATGAGCTTCTCTGGGAGTTTGGAATATTCTTTCTCAGCTTCTATAAGGAACCCAATGAAATCCTGACAGGCCAACAAGTTATTGATGGATTCTGCATCAAATGTGACCTCTGGCCCCAGCCCTCGTAAAACGATCTCCTTGAAGATCTGGATGGTTTCATCGACTTTTCTTAAGGTGAAGGAAGGAGTAAGAAACCCTGGAGACATGTTAAGAATGATTTGTTCCATTTGGTGCATCGCATCCAGGGCTTCCTCCTTCACTTTATCAATATTTTCAAGGAAAAACTCTAGCTGATCCATCCGGTAGTCCAGAGTGGAAACGATTTTGTTGAGGGTCCTGGGATGGCCGAAGATGCCGAACTTGACCAGATCTTTGACTGAACAGTCAAACATTTGTTGAAAGGTCTCGTGCTGCAGCCTAGGCATGGTCTAGCTCTTCTGATATGGGTCCCGTTAACGCTTGGAGCTCTTTGTTCACCTTGTTGATGTTCAGGTACAAATCAGAGAACTTGGCGATCACTTTTTCGCTGTCCTTGAGGATTTGGCTCCTCCAAGTGGAAACGGCCATGCCCCTGCTCACTGATCTTTGCATACTCATTAATTTTATCCTGGCTGAGAGGCTCAGGAGTCTCGGCGGTAGTTGTGGGAGGCGCACTGCCCATCTTCTGTAAGGCTTGGAGCAGATGTTTGTTTTTCTCTTTCAATAGCCTTTTCTCTTCTTTAGCTTCTTGAAGCTTCTTGCAGAGGGCGTCGACTGCAGATAGGGCCTCTCCCTGAAGTCTTTCTGAAGACGTACCCATTGTGACTTGGGTCACTGTATAATCTATCGAAGATAGATCCTTTTTATATTTGAGGGGATTGAATCACTTGCTCAGATTTTATTACAAGCCACCGCTCTCTCAATACAATACCCAAATCCGTTGGGTATGAATTCACAGCCGAATTCAAAACACATCTGATCTCCATTACCCTCTCTCCCGAAGCACTCTGAGAGAAGCGTGTGACGGGCTTCTGCTTCTTTGGCCCCTTTGGACCGGCGAGGATAGATGAAAAGTGTATAGTACTTACTTAGGAACAGTCCATCAACACTTTCACACGATGAAAACATTACGGCTCCACAACCTAACAAATATGTCGAAGACAGATCCTTTTTATCCTTTAAAGGATTGGGGTATGCAATCTCCATTACTCTCTCCCCTGATGCACTCTGAGAGAAGCGGGTTATGGGATTTTGCTTTTCTACTGACTTAAGTGCTGCGAGATCCAGGCTGGACTTATGGGAGAAGGGCCAGAAATAGAGAAGGGGGCAGCTGCAGTAGTAGAAGGGAAAAAAGTGGAGACACTTGGAGGCGGCATCGAGAGGGGGCCGAAGAAGTGCTCACGGGAGGAAGAGATACTGCAGGAGTGGAAGACATAGGAAGGGAAGGGAGCTCAGAGATGAGGGAAGAAATGGAGGGGGACAGATCCGCGAGAGAAGAGAAGATGGATGAAGAAGAGGGAGCAACCGTAGAAGAAGGGGGAGAGGACACGACCAAAGGAATGGCCGCTTGAGTCACTCGAGGAGGGGAAGGAGGAGAAGAAGAAGGGACATAAGGGACTTCAATTACTGTAGCAGTGCTGACATCCTGAGTGGATGGGCCTATTGGAACATCTTCTTCTGCTTCTTTCTCTGGAGGAGCCAGAGTTACAACCTGTTCTGGTGCAGCGGAAGGAGGACTCTCAGGAGCTTCCTCTTGAGTGGTGCTAGATTCACCCTCTTTGCCTTTTCCTTTGCCTTTAGGCTGCTATTTTGATCTAGGAGGTGCGTTACCCAACAGAGAGGTTGTGAAATCGACTCCGAGGTAGATGAGCCCGTTCATTCGGCACCAATGCTCTATTCTGCGTAGAGTTTCCTTGACCCTTTCCTCAATTGTCTGAGGAGCTTTGGTTCTATCAACTGCCGTAAAAGGCCAATCGTCCCCACCTGTATCAAGATATACTTGATCCACTTCCTCTTCATTAGTTTGGTAGCCTTTGGGGACGAGGGCTACCCCATATTGGATGATTTCTGCCAAGGCCAATTGAGAATGGTCCTTCCTTCTGAGCTCCACCTCATGATATAGGTCGATGTAAATATCCTCAATTTGAGGGATATGGAATGGATCGAGCTTGGCCCTTGGTAGAAAATTCCTCGGGTCGAAGGTGGGCCTTGCTGGGAAGTCATGTTTCAAATTGAGCAGCTCCAGCTCTGTAAACATGTCTTTTGCCTTATGGATGAGTATGACATGTATATCTACCCACTGTGAGGGGGAAAGGAGTCCTACCCTTATTTCTTTTGAGGCACTTCTCATGGTAGGTGATTAGCTGTCTTGACAGCTCCAGCAGAATCAACTTGGGCCCAACATACCTTGGCAATCTAGTTGGCTCTCCCAAGAAGTTAGCTGCCCTCAGATAGGTGAACATGGGGAATTGGGTGAATAGGGCCCCCCATTTCTCAGTGGCTATCACTATGCTCTTGGTCATGCGACCGTAAGTCATATTTGGCCTCAACAGGAAGATGATGAAGTAGAAAAATGCATCGTTGATTTTTGTAAATTGAGGGATGCTATTCTCCAGCTTCAATTCTGGATAGTATTCATATATTTTGACCTGGGGCCAAACCCCACTCCGCATGAGGGTTGGATAGTCTCTCTCTGAATTTGCAGTGTAAACAACATAGGAATTCATGTAGAATCTCCCAGTTGTATTAAATTGTTGTAGCTGCTCAGAGATCATGCTGCTTATTATTTCCTGCCCAGCAAAAGCGTTGATCGGGCACATTCTTGTTCATTGTCTCTAAGTACCGCAACATCCATTTGTGGAAAAAGTGGGCGTCAGGAAGCCCAAACACCCTACTTAGGAACGTGATAGTGTCGCTGAGTTCCTCTGAAAAATTGCTGCGGTGAATGATTTGTGGCCAACGGGTCACCACCTTTTTGTTCTTGAGATAGACCTCGTTCATCAGCTGCATGCACTGATCTTCATTATCGTCCCATGCCTTAATGCAGTCTTCTTGGCTGACGGCCACAAAGTGCTGGTGATGAGGAATGCCAAGTATTTTTTCAAAGTGGCGGGTAGTGAGGTTGATTACGACCTCACCCTTCTCATTCACGACACATCTTGTGTATTTGTTGTAACACCGGGCAACCACCATCATGAATTCATTATTAACGACGCTGACTGGGATTCCTCCAGCAAAGTGCAGGGCACTGCCTATCAGCTTGTCCATCCATGGACTTCTTGTAACTTTCTGAGTCCTGACCCAGAATTCCTCCATATCAATATGCCCCAACTCTGAATCTCTGATGTCCAGGTCACACTCGGCCTGGGAGTCGGGCATTCTGACCCTCTGATATTTATACTTCATTTCCTCTTCCGTGAGTTTGGCCTTGCCTTTGGATTTGGTAGGTCTCTTGCTTGATGTTGACATATGTCCTTCTAAGCTTAATTGCTGATCTGCAAGAATAAGACGAGAAACCCAATCGGAGAAAGCCGTGTCAGGTGC
Source organism: Taxus chinensis (assembly GCA_019776745.2). Classification (NCBI taxonomy): domain Eukaryota; kingdom Viridiplantae; phylum Streptophyta; class Pinopsida; order Cupressales; family Taxaceae; genus Taxus; species Taxus chinensis. Next base: position 563,103,819 of record CM034155.1, on the reverse strand, counting down.
TTGATTTTCCATCAAAATGCTGACAGAAGAAAGAGTTAGCAATTTAAAGGCCTCAGGGCGCATGGCGCATGGATATTGCAGTTTGCAGGGCTAAATAGGTAAGGCACACAGGAAAAGAGTGTTGCAAGGGCTAAATCAACGCCAAAGGGCGCATGGCGCATAGACACTGGATGGTGCATTTTGTGTTGCTGTAAGGATAAGTGCGCCTGCGCTAGGTAGATGCATTATGAAGGGCACACGAAATCTTTATGTTACACGGGAACAGGATGCGCCCGTGGCGCATGTATTTTTCGTGTTGCATAGAACTTTGGTACGCCAAAGGGCGCATGAAAGGTTTGTGTAACGTGAACTTTTGGCGCGCTTTAAGGGAAATTGGCGTGGCGCATGGAGGGTTTGCACAACATGATGTTGCTGCGATGAGGAACGCGCCTGCGCCTTTTATGGCTTTGCACTTGGCGCATAGGAGACGACTGTTACATGGATGCTGGGTATGCCAAAGGGCGCAGGAATTCTTTATGTTGCATCTAAGTTTGATGCGCCAAGGGGCGCACAGAAAGAATTTGCAGCATGCGAGGGAAGTGCGCCATGAGGGCGCATCTTTTTATGATGTAGTAGGCAGGGAATGTGCGCCTTTGGCACATCTGCTCTTTGTGTTACAGGGGCGGTGGGTGCGCCAATGGCGCGACTGTTGATCATGTTGCAGGGGTGACAGATGCACCAAAGGAAAATATAGTTTTTATTTTTAGGTTTGATTCTCAGAGGGTTTCCACATCAGGCCAAAACTCTCTTTGCAAGTTTTACTGGGTTGATAGAAATGGTTTTAAACCAAGGTTCTCAAGCTAATGCTCAGGACAAGACTCTCTCTACCAGCAGATCTGGAAAGAGGAGGAAAAATGGAAAGATAGCAGGGGGAGGGACAAAAACATGATTTCTCAGTTTAAATCAAACCCAACCAGCCAGCCAGTAGATAAAAACCAAAGCACAAAACACACAAAAGGAGTGAGAACCTCTTACCAGGATATATAACGATGAAATGCACGAGAGGGGTCCACAAATCAATTCGAAAGCGACGGGGCTGGTGCACTGACAAGCTCAGAGAAAAATCACGTGTTTTGCAAGAGTGACAATGATAGCGCAGACGCGCCTATATATAGGCGAGGCAACAATAAATGTGCCACCAAATTTTTAAAGGGGCGCACCAAATGAGCTGTCGACACGAGAAAGCATGCGCCCTTTGGCGCATCGAAAGACTCGTCAACACAAAGATATGTGCGCCTATGGCGCACCGGAAGTGGTGTTGACAGAAGAAAATGTGCGCCTTTGGCGCAACAAAAGATATGTCGACAGGAAGGCGTATGTGCCTTGGCGCACGCAGGGAAGCCTCCACATAGATAGGCACACCAAAATTCCTGTTGACACATGAAAGCATGCGCCAAAGGCTTAAAGGGGGCGCATCAACTTTTGATGTTGCATAGTCATTCTATGCGCCCGGCCAAAAAGACCAAAAAGACTAAGTTCGGAAAACCAGATTTCCCGGAAAAGGGATTTTTGCGACGTTCCGAACGCAAGGGATCCCCGACGAGGGATCGAAACAAAATTTTGGTATGGTTATCAGTAAAATTTCCCTCATCAATTTTACGAGATAACAATGTGATAATACCGAGGCATTAGTAAGTAGTGGAATCATAACCACAAATGAGAGTGGAATTTTTAGCAATGAGATTATCAGTAATGTCGAGTTTCTTTAAAAGAGAGTGAGCACATAGATTAACAATGGATCCATTGTCGATGAGTACACACTTGATACAAGTCGGTGCCAGTGATAGCTGTGATAAGCAGAGGTGCACATAGATTATCAATAGAAGATGACGATATATTCTCATCATTAAATGATATAGCATGTGGTAAATTTTTGAGAGACTAAATAAGATGTGTGAAGGCCACCAAAGAATTATTTCATTCAATGTGAATAGACCTAAGGGCAGCCTCTAAATTATGATGAAAATTAGACACATTATGCAATAAGTCATAAAGTGATATTTTGGCTTCCTTATTCTTAAGCTGCTCGATGATATCATAGCCCTTATAAGTAGTAATAGGATCCTTAAAAGTGATAGGTGGTGGGATAGAAACATGCAAAGCCGTATCAGGATGATCATGGTGAGTGGTGACTACATTAATAGTTGGATCAGCCGTAGGCATGATAAAGTGAGGAGGATGCTGAGTACGACCTTGCATAAAATTAATAGCAGAAGTAATCATGCTAGGAAACCCTAGTTGGAGCGAAAGAAGGATATGACAATTGATCCATGATTTGAGGAGAAGAGAAATTTTGATTCATGCTCAGAAGTTAGGGGTTTGAAAGATCAGGTTCACCAAATGATTTCAAAAATATGGAAATATAAATGTTAAATTCTAATTAAGTTACAACGTAATGATAAAACAATGAAATACATATTTGGCCCTAAGCAATTGTTGGAGCTCAAACTTACACCCATCCCAGATCATGTTGAACTAGGTTGTTGAGGAAAACATGGGACTATCTCCAAGTTGTGAGACCTTGTGCATGCTTGTGACAGACCTCCAGAGAAGGTACCGGTTCCTCTATGGAATTCTACTGTATATTGCTACTCCTAATGCTGAAATGGAAATCCTAAGCTAAACATGCTAAAGGACCAGGGATAGAAGGATATGTGGAAAGGGAAAACTAATCTAAGGGAGGTGATAACACCAGAAAGAAAGGGGGATGAACATGATCATATTTGAGTGAAAATGAAGGAAAATGCACAGAGGAAGGCTAGACACGCATGTAGCATAGACAAGAACGCAGTCACACAATTATTTCATGAGGACACAATAAAAAAATGAGATGCAAGGGACTATGAGAAGGCACATCAAGCACACAATGTAAAGGGAAAGGAAAGGAAGAAGAATAAAAATAGGTTAAGGCATAAGATATCCACAAAACAATGCTTCTATTACTTCCAGAAATGCATAATCTATTACAATGGCATATGAGGCCGATATCATCATGAAAAGACCAGATCTAAAGGCCTGTAACTCAAAATGTAAGGAACTAGAACCAATTAGCAATACAAACTTAAAGAATCCAACCCTTTAAATGAGAAATGCTCTTACATTTATAGAAGAATGAAGGAGAGAAGAGAAGGAGAAAGAGGAGGGAAAATCATATTTTAATCTTCAACCACCAATAACCAACAATGAATGCCTGCAAATCCGTCCTCTAAAAACATCAATACACTCCCCATGACTATTTGCTGTGTAGGAGAAGGAAGGAGGTGAGATTTGAATCAAATCAGGTGGTTGGAGTGATTAGATCTACATTAATAGTGTGAGGGACATTTTCCTTGCTTCTCACCTACTAATCCCACCAAAATTTGAAACTTGAAGTGATTTGGAGTGTATCCCACATGTCAACAACTTTCAAACAAGATAAACCTAGGCACCAGGTGTCAGAGCTGTAGAAAAAGTTATGACATTTCTGAAGGATACTACAGAATCTGACATAAAATGACATGTGGCAGATGCTTAGATTGGCTGAAGAATATCAACTAACTATACATTTGTTTTGTCATTTCTGCCACGTGTCACACACAGTTAGTTTGTCACAAGGATTCAACACCTCCTATTAGCATGACTTTGATTAGGTTGCACATGACATACTCATTCTAGATAGGCTGCCACATGGCACAATAACTGGCACAAAGAAGGTGCTAATGAAGATGTGTAGTGCAAAGTGTTAAAGTAGAGGAAGGGTGCAAAAGAAATGCACATGCAGAAATGGAACATACTTATAGGAGATAAGTATGTAGAGTGGGGTGCGAGCATGTAGAAGGTGATGTGTACATGGTAGCAGAAGGAAAGGGGCATAAGAATGTGTAGGGACTTAACTAAAATTTGGAAAGCAATTCTAAGAGACGCACGTGAGGAGTGCATGAAACTGCTGGGAGGAAGGTGGATGCACCAGAGAGTGTGCAGGGGAAAATGGAAGAGATAGAGGAAAGGGGAAGGGAAATGGAAGGCATGCATGAAGAGAAAAGCACATGAGGGCACATGAGGAAACTGCAACCCAGAGAATTATGCCAAGGATAGGACAACTAAAGTGCGTGCAACCTGTAATATTTGAAACTCAGAGTCAGAATGGGGATGTAAGTTGTCAAAATAACTAGGGGAGTTATTTTGGACAACAATTTGGTGAATTTTAGGGCCATCTTCCTGCTAGATGAAGGAGATCAGTAGCCTGGAGCATCCATTGGGCATGGAGTCATCTTGAAAATATGAAATTATGATCTATAACTTGAAGAACTACCCCTGAAGTCATTTGAAATGATTTTCTGAACTCTATTCTGAATCCTGCAAAATTGTTGAAAACTGTTGGAAGATAACTAAATCCTAGAAGAAAAAGAAGAGCGTGCACATGAGGAGCACGTGAGAGAAATAACTATGTACAAACAAAATAATGTGTGCACAACGCACTTGAAGGAATTGAAACTACACTAATATATACAATGATGCAGAAGACTTAATGGAAGGGTTTGAGATAAATCCCATTGACTGGGATTGATAGCGTGCACCTCCATCAAGATGAGATAACTCAAAAGAGTTAGCCTCCTTACATGAACTAATGATGTATGGGCCACTCCAAAGTGCATCAAACTTTGAATGACACCCTGGTTTGGCTCTGTCAACATCCCATTTTAAGACTAAGTCACCAACTTTGAAAGCTTGAGGCCTAGCCTTTCTGTCAAACCACTTCTTTGTTGATTGTTGATGTTGTTCTAGCTTGATTATGGCAGAGTTTCTTAATTCTTCAAGTTTCAAACAGCTCTTCCATTCTGATTTCTCTCTTATCCATGCCCTCAAACTCTAGTTGTTGGGAAAGCTCTAATGAAGGAAACTCAAGAGATAAAGGAAGTTGAGCTTCCTTTCCATAAACAAGTTTATAAGGTGAAGTACCTATTGCCTTCTTCATCATGATTTTTTCTTCCCATAGCACGCATGTAAACCTTTGTGTGCCACTTCCTCTGGTTGATATTCATTGTCTACTTCATGATTCTGATCAGGTTCTTGTTTGTTGACTCTGCCAAGCCATTACCTTGGGGTAATAGTTGGAATAAGTCTTCAAGTAGATACCAAGGCTTAGTACCCAATCAAAAATTTTAGTACCAAGGAAGGATTTTGCATTATCAGAGATAATGGTTTGAGGAATGCCAAACCTTGTTATAATACCTTTGAGAAAGTCAAGGATGACTGACTCGGTTGATTCCTTGAGTGCAAAAACTTTTGTCCATCTGGTGAAGTAATCTGTAGTTGTCAACACCCACTTGTGCCCAACACTCGAAGGAGGATTGATCATGCCTATGAAGTCAAGACCCCATTGTGCAAAAGGTTGATCCACTTGGATTGGTTGAGGGGAAGCACTACCATTTTCTTCTTTCCTGCAAAGAAAGTGCATTCTTTTCATTTCATGACCCACTTGTGCACGTCTGCGAATAGGGTAGGCCAAAATTATCCTGCCTTGATGATCTTCATTGTTGTCACCTTGGAAGAGAAGTTTCCACCAGAGAATCCATCATGAAATTCTGCTAACACTTTATCAATTTGCATGCCATCAATACACCTCAACAACACACCATCAATATTTCTTTTGAAGAGAGCACCATCAATTAGTGCATATGGAATAGACTGCAGCCTCAGATGTCACCTCTTTGATTTGTTTAAACTAGGAGGATATGTGCCAGTGGAAAGGAATGTGATCATGTCCTTCATCTAGCTACACGCACCTAGGATCTTACTTTGTTCAGTTTCAGCATGCATGGGAGTTCATCATCTAATAAATAATGAAGTCTCAGATTCAGACTGTGCATCCTCAACAAGCTCTGCTTACAGAGTGCACTGCCTCTAACCAAATTTTTGGATTTGATAGTCACATCATACTCCATGATTTTGGTCACCCATCTTTCTCTCTTCTCACTGATTTCTGCCCCCATGATGAAGTCTCTCACACCTGAGTGTGAAACTAACACCTTAACATGATTTTTGGTGAGCATACTTTTGAATTTATTAAGCATGCACATGATGGCATAGACCTATTTTTCCATGTGACTGTATTTTCAATTCATAATCCTTCAGCGTTGACTGAAGAAAGCCACATTGTTGCTCTAGTCCTTGTTCATTTTCTTGTGTCAAGACAACAAACACTCACATCAGCTCCATAAGCATAAAGGATGAAATCCTTGGAATAATCTAGATTGATGAGTGTTGGTGTGCAAGCAATTTCCTGCTTGATCTTGTTGAAGCTCTCTTTTCCTTCTGTTATCCATTTGAAGGTTGTGTCCTTCTTGAGCATGAGGGTGATGGGCCTTACCAGTCCTACAAAGTTAGGGATGAAGCTCCTAACAAAGTTTATTTTTCCTAGGAATGACTGTAAGGATTTCTTGTGCACTGATAGGGAGAGAGAGTGGATGGCAGAAATGTGCTCAGGATCAATAGTGATTCCATCCTTTGAGACCACATGGCCTAAAATATTTCCCTATGCCACAAAAAAATTACACTTCTTGGGGTTAAGGGACACCCCAAATTCTCTGCATCTCTCAAAGACTTTCTCCAGATGCACCATATGATCCATGCTCTGTTTGAGAAGATAGTTATGTCATCTAGGTAAACCAAGATGAACTCATTGAATATATCCTTTGAAGGCAATGTCCATGGCCCACTAAAAGTGTTGCACTGCATTTGATAGACCAAAGGGAATCTTATGATATGCATATGTCCCCCATTTGGTTGTAAATATTGTTTTGAATTGATCCTCTTCCTTGACCATGATCTGATTGAAGCCAGAATACCCATCTAACATGGAAAATATTTTTGTGCTCAGCCACAGTCTGCAAAATATGCTCCATAGAAGGAAAAGGATAGTGATCCTTCAAATATGCCTTATTCAAATCTCTAAAATTGATGCAGAGTCTGATTTCACCATTCTTCTTGTGCACTGGAACAAAATTCATGACCCAAGTAGAGTATTTGATGGGGAATATTATCTTCACCTCGATGAGTTTAGAAAACTCTTTCCTCATGAGGGGCTCTATCCTTGGATTAACTAGCCTCTATTTTTTCTGATGGGCTTGATACTAGGATCAAGGTCAATGGAGTGTTGAGAAACACTTGGATCAAATCCTTTGAGGTCTTCATATTCCCATGAGAAGATATCACTGTATTTTTGACACAGAGAAATGAAGGCCTTCTTTTCATCATGCAGTGTAAGCTTTACTTAGCAACAACTCCTTTCCACGCATAATAGTGACTAGGGAGTAGTCTTCTTGCATGCACGCGCATATAATTTTCTTCACCCTTGAACTCATCATCAGGGATAAATTTTTTCTCTAAGGTGACCAACCCTTTAGGAAACTTATTTTTCTTGAGTTGAATCACTTGGTCACCATAGTTGTCATGCAAGTCATCTTGCATGCTTGAAGAGAACTCAACTTCATTCTGAATGAACTGGATAATTTGTGCATCACTGTCAAACACTTGCCAAGCTAGTATTGTTGTCTGGAATAGATGGCCTGATCATGATTTTGACATGTTGTGTGTTTCCTTTGACAAATTCCTTAGTAGGCAAAAATTGTGAACCAAGCGCGACCATCTATTTGCTTCCTTGTTCATTTTTCTTGGCACCACCTGCAAGATTTAGAGCATCAAATCCCTCAAGGAGGTCCCAAAATCTATGTTTATAATATTTAAGAAGCTTATTCTTTTTCATGCACTTCTTTTTGACCTGGTGGATGACCAATTCTGTGTCCCAAAAATATGCAGCACCTTAATCTGTCTCTTTCCAGCAATGAGAAGGCCATGCACCAACGCTTCATACTCTGCTACATTGTTGGAGCATGTAAACTGCAACTATGCATGAAGAAGAAATTATCATCCTTGGGAGAAATGAGAACAACACCTACCTACGCCATTCTTGCTTCTGGAACCATCAAAGTATAACTTCCACAGACCAAAATTTTCTTCATTTTGCTTGAGTGTGTGCATATGGACAACACAACTTCTTCTTCAAGGATGTAATAAGTACCAAGCCCAATTTCAAAGGCTTCAAGCTCTTCAACATATGGGTCAAATTTTTTATGCCTCTCTACCCACTCATCTAGCAATAAATCAGGTAGAGGAGGAGGAATAGGATGATCTTCAAAAACTGAAACTTGTTCTTGGCCTTCTTGGATTAGGAAATTAGCTTGGAGAGGGGATGGGTCATATGACTCAACATGATAGGAAAATATTGGTTCAAGCTTGTATGGTAAACCGGGTACCATACCTTGTTCTTAGTAACATATGGGACCAATCAGAAGACAAGTAACCACCCACTTTAGCAGTGAAATATCTTGATAGACACATGGGAAAACAAGGAGGTAGGTCAATGATTGACACATCTTGAGTTATTGTGAGGCTTGGACATGCATGGAGGGTTAACTCAAGATCCTTGATGACTCCTAGAGTGGTAAAAGTTGAGCCATCAAGTTGCAAGACTCCTTTAGACAAAGGGTTGTACTTAAGACCTAGGACATCAACAATTTTCTTAGGCATAATTTTCAAGTACTAGCACCTGAGTCAATCATACAATTATGCACAAGGTGTTTACCTATGATCAAGGACATATAGAAGGGTGGGGTTTTGAAAACCTTACTTATTTTGGTATTGACAACATGGGGTTTTTGGATAATTGAATCAATGCATGGGAGTTATGCCAGAGCTTCATGCAACAGGTCGCGCTGATATGGAATGGTTAGGGCATCCCACATTGTGACATTTACATTTGTCTTCTTCATCTGGTCCACAATGTTGAATGGAAATTCCATTGACTTATGCATTTGAGGCACAACAACATATTTTCTTGATTGTTCAGGTGTAGAGGTAGGTGCCTTAGCTGGCACAAAGGCTTGACCTACCAAAGGAGGGGCATGCACTGCTTGTGTTGGAGGATTGCACAAAATCTTGCACATACATGATTTTGCATGCCATGACTGTTGGGTGGCTTAGTTGCATCTCTTTTCTTTTGAGGATCAACTTGTGTTGTAGGAACTGAAGGTTGCACGCCAGACTCAAGCATTATTTTCTTTTACCTTGTGTTATTAATAACCTGGGCGCACAGTCTATTTGTGTCATCTGCAGCTTGATTAATTGCACATAAGTCTTCAGCACCAAAGAACATAAGGTTGGATTCAGGAACTTCTATCATTTCTTGATTTTAAGATCATTTGCACTTGTAGAAGGTTCATAGTTAGAAGTTGTTTGAATCATGTAAGCCTACACGTGTGCAACATTGGCACAGTGATTCTGACTGTGAGGCATATTGCAAGGAAAACACCATTCTGACTCTTGAGCCATATTTTATGAACTGGAACTAGTGCTTGGCTTGTGTTGGGCACTGGAAGAGGTTGCACAAGAGGAACTACTTGCAATGGGAGGTGTGCATTAACATGCCATCTATCATTTTTGTGGTTCTACCCATATCTCTGATTTGCATATTGATTTCTGAAGGGCTGATGGATTTGGTTATATCCCTGATTAGAATTATTTTTGAAGGCTTGCGCTTGCTGCTTCTCTAATGATATAACTTTATTGGAAAAGTTTCTAATCAGGGATTTCATTTCTTCATCCTCCTTTTGTTGCGCAGGAGAATAGGATGTGGATGTAGCATATTGAGTTCTCTTCTCAAGAACATGAGAAATAGAAGGTTGGGGTGTGTAAGAAATTTTTGGAATAAGGGCATGAGTGGCTGGGAGCTAAATTTCCTACCTGAATGAGACTATTTTATGCCCTTATTGCAATATTGTAAGTAGCAGGTAAGGTTCTACCTCCCATGGACTGAATCATGACTAAGATATCACTATTCAAAGCCCTTAGATAATATAGGAAATCATGTTGGGATGTAGGCCTTACCACTTGAGGGATTCTATCCCAGTCTTCTGAAACCTGATATTAAAATCAGTCATCTACTCATTGGGTGCTCTTTTAGTTGTCTTCAATTTCTCCACCAATGACAGGTGATCTGATTTATCTTCAAAATAGTTACAAAGAGTTATTCCAAGTTCATCCCAACTAGAAATATATGTAGGTATCAGGATTCTGTACCACTGAAGCACTTTTCCCTTAAGCGAGGCTACAAGTATTCTAACTGCTACATCATCATGTGTGACCAAATAGATAGAACACATTTAGCTACATCTTGGATGTGCTCAATAGGGGTGACTTGATTCTCATGGGTGAAGTATGGAATAATTTTGAGCGTAGTTGTTGGCATATCATGTTGCACATTGAGAAGAAGAGGAATTCTGCAAGTAAAGTTAGCAAAGTTTCTTGGAGGTGGCGGGGCTGCCATGACAGGTTGCACAAGAGGTCTACTGGAGGAGGAGTGGATAGTGCATGAAATGTTAGAGATGGAGATGTGCGTGCGGTAGTTCTACTATGTGTTCTTCTCGAAGATAGCTGGAGGTATTCAAAGGACTCTTCAGCTACATCACTTTGTCTGGTATGCAATCTTCTCATGAAAGGTGTGCAGATAGCTAGAAACAGTAGATATAAGTGTTGGGAGTCGCGAGATGTGTTGAAAACAAGCCTCTAAAGGCTATAAATCACTAAGTCACACACCAAAACTTAGTAATGATGAAATTTAAGCTTTCAATAGTTTGTCCCACCGGGCGTGATAGAAACTGTTGGAGCTCAAACTTGCACCCCTCCCAGATCAGGTTGAACTGGGTCGTTGAGGCAACAATGAGACTATCTCTAAGTTGTGGGACCTTGCATGCTTAAGATAAACCTCCGGAGAAGGATAGTTCCTTTACCTACTTCTATTGTTACTGCTACTCCTAATGCTGAAATGGAAATCTTAAGATAAACATGCCAAGGGACTAGGGATAGAAGGATATGCAAAAAGGAAAACTAATCTAAGGGAGGCGATAACACCAGAAAGAAAGGGGGTGAACATGATCAGTTTTGAGCCAAACTGAAAGAAAATGTGCAGAGGAAGGCTAGACACATGTAACACAGACCAGAATGAAGTCACATAATCACTTTCATGAGGCACAATCAGAAAAGGAGATGCAAGGGACTTGAAGAAAGCACAAAAAGCACACAATGTAAAGGCAAGGAAAGGAGGAAGAATAAAACAGGTTAAGGCAGAGGATAGCCACAAAAAATACTTCTATTACTTCCAGAAATGCAAAATCTATTACAATGGTGTATGAGGCTGATATCCACATGAAAAGACCAGATCCAAAGGCCTGCAACTCAAAATGTAAAGAACCAGAACCCTTAGCAATACTAGAGGATCCAATGTGTCCAAACCTTTACACTGAGCAATGCTCCTACATTTATAGAAAAATGAAGGAGGGAAGAGGAGGATAAAGGAGGGAAAATCATATTTGAATCTTCAATCACCAACCACTAGCAATGAATTCCTACAAATCCACCTATAAATCTATATAATGTGCTTCCCATGACTGTTTAGTGTATAGGAGAAGGAAGGAGGAGATATTTGAATCAAATCAGGTAGTTGGAGCGATCAGATCCTGCATTAATGGTGTGAGGGAAGTTTTCCCGCTTCTCAGCTACCTAATCCCGATGAATTTAAACTCAAGTGATCTATAGTGTAGCCCACGTTAGCAACTATCCAACAAGAGAAAAATAACCAAATCTGATCTTTGTAGCAGAATTTATGATGACACAAAGTCTACAAGTCAGAAGGACACATGGCACATACATGCTGGCCGGAGGATCGATTAACTGGTCATTATTTTGTCATTTTCTGCCATGTTTCGCACCTTAGTTGGTTGCAGGATTCGGTGCCCTATTGGAACGTTTTGATAGGTTGCATGTGATACACTCATTGTGACATGATGCCATGTTGGAACAATAATTAGGTGTGAAAGGAGGCATGAAAGGGGCACGCGTAAGGGAGAAGCAAAAAAGAATAAAGCAAAGAGAAGACAAATAGAAGTAACACTCGCAAGAGGAACATGAACATACTTATAGGAGATAAGTATCTAGACAGGGCACAAGTATGTAGAAAGTGATGCATAGTGGAGAGGAAGGGGGCGTGTAAGAATGTTAGGGACTTAATAAATTTTGAAGGCAACCCAGAGGTACACGTAAAAGGTGCATAAACTACTGAGAAGAAGGAATATGTGCCATGAGTGTGCATGAGGAAAAATAGAAGAGATAAAGGAATGAGGAATGGAAGGGGAATGTGCGCATGAAGAGAAAAGTGCATGAGGGAACTCGAGGAAACTGCAATCCAGAGAAACTATTCCAAGGAAGCAATCGAGGGCGTAAAACCTACAATGTTGAACCTTAGAGTCAGAATAGGGATGTAAGTTGTCAAAATATATAAGGGAGTTATTTTGGACAACAACAATAAAAAAGACAAATGTAAAACCCTAAGTGCAAGAGAGAGGAAGGAAGACTTAGTCAATTCACAATAATCAAGGAAGTGTACAGAACTAGAGAATTGACAAAAAAAAGTGCAGACTATCGCAACTAAGCCTAGAAAAATGCAGAAGTGTCGAAATAAGCTGGACTAGGGTGCCTGGGTGCTGTAGACCCCTGTTGAGCACTCGTGACTATGAAAAATGGTCAAAAAGTGATTTCTTTTGTGTCACTTCCCTTTGTTGTTGATCACCTATATGTCGCACTAAGTTCATAAGATTTTCCTTAAACCTGAAAAGAGAAAGAACACCTGCAAAACACAAAAACACATCAAATCCTAAAAATAAAAGATGAAAATGGGGAGTCGAACTGACCTCGATGGTCACCCGACTAAGTGAAATTATGATCTGGGTGTTGCACTACATTTTTGAATCCATGTAGTTCTCTGTGTGTGTGTAGAATCATGCTTTAGGTGGCTCTTGTGCCAGACACAATTGAATATCAAGAAATAGCTAGATGTAGCAAATGTAAGTAGATGTCTGCATGGAGAAATGAAATTAACCTCCTATGAAGTGTATGCATAAGAATGCAATCCATTATCCCTTGTGTGAGTGTTATATGAATGCTTTGATGCTCTTGTAATGGTGTTTGAATGCAGCCTTAGGTGGTGATAGTAAATGCTTAGTGCTTGGTCATTTATTATGGTCACGTAGATTTGTATTTATATGATTCACTTGTTTGAATTTCATAATTAACCACTAAAAGGATAACCACCAAGAAAATAATATGCCCAACAACTAGAAAGGACCCAAGATATGCGAGCAATATACAAAGAGGTTGAGGGCACCCAGAGGCGACGGGAGCACCTGAGCACTAGCATTGTGGGTGGGTGCTAGTGTCCAGACTAAAAAAAATTGAAGTGTCAAAATTTAGACTGACTAAGAAGGTGTGTAAGACCAAGAAGGAAACCATAAAGAAAGCAAAGAGGCCAAAGACAATGGTCAATTAGTAATTTTCTTGCTTAAGAATCATATGAATAGTGGTATGTGACTAAAACATAGAAATGTACCCAAAGTGCATGATTTACTGTCTACATAGGTGTTCTTGACGATAATCCTCATTAGAGATGAGGTCCCAAAGAGAGACTTGGAGAGATAGAATATAGACTTCAAGGGGAAAAACAACTTCAATGCCATAAATTAAGGAGAAAGGAGTATCACCCATAGGGGTTTGAATGCTAGTGGGATTTAAAGGTGCCAATCTCTACCAGCTTGATCAATAGTTTTGGTAAGGATCTTGTTGAGGGTTTTATTGGATGCTTTTTCTTGACCATTAACTTGTGGGTAGTAGGGTGTGAGAAACTGATTTTTATATTATAAGTGTCACGTAGTTTTTAAAATTTCTTATTATTAAATGATTTATCATTTTTTGTGATGATTTTATGAGGAATGCCAAAGTGACAGATAATGTGATGATGAATGAAATCAACAATTTTATCTGCTTTAGTGGAGGTAAGAGGGATTAATTCCACTCATTTTATAAAGTATTCAGTTGTTGTGATGATGAAATTATGTGTTTGTGATGATCGAGGATTGATAAGGCTAATGAGGTCTAATCCCCATTGTGAAAAATGCCATAGGTCTTGAGCTGGTTGGAGAGTGTGACTGGGGATGTGTGTAAGATTGAAATGTTGTTGGCATTTGATGCACTTCCTAACATATTCACAATATTGTTGATTAAGCGTAAGCCAATAGTATCCCATTTTTAGGATCCATTTAGCAATAGCTAAACTGTTAAAGTTCCCACCACATATTCTGTCGTGGACTTCTTGGATAGTTTGATGAGCCTCTAAAGATTTAAGGCCGCGGAGGAGAAGGCTTTCATACCCTATTTCATAAAGGATATCTCCTAGTATGACATAGCAGGATGCACATTGTTGAAAAGATATTTTACCATTTATAGATAGATCTAAAGGTATTTTACTTGTGGAAAGATAGTCATATGTCTAAATGGATCAAGTGTCATATCGGCTATCTTCTATATGATTGATGGTAGGAAGATCAATGTTGGTATAAGATGGTTGATCAAGTTTATGTATGGTGACAAAGATTTTAAAATCGTATGGAGATAGAGTTTTAAGTGATGCGAGGGATGCCATAGTATCTATAAATTTATTAGATGATCATGGAGTTGTTTTAATTTCGTAATGATCAAATATTTTTATGAAGTCTTTGATGATGGCTTTATATTTTTGTAATATCTCATTTTTACATTGATAGGTCCCTTTGATTTGATTGATGACAAGCTGAGAATCCCTACAAATGTCAAGGATATGTACTTCCAGGAATGTGGTGGTCTGAAGTCCATGATGAGGGCTTTGTATTCCCCCAAGTTCTTTGTGCAATTGAAGTTCAATTTTAAGGATAACGGAATAGGGGTGTCCCAAGGGGGTATTATGACTATTCCATCACCCCCCTTATCTGTATTTGGATCCATCAAAAAGTAAGGTCATTTTGGGAGGGGTGTTATTGTGATCGAGGTTCTTGATAGATTCGTTAGGAAAGTGTTCACAAGGTAAATGATTAGTGGGAAGGGGAGCTTCAAAAAGATTATCAACAATGACCTGTCTCTCGACGGACTTTTGAGAGATAAATTTGAGGTCAAACTCTGTCATAAACATGATCCATCTAGTTATATGATTGTTGTGATGTGATTTATATTTCATGGGTTTTAGTGGATTAAAATATGTGACTACATAGGTTTTATGATTGAGAAGATAATGGTGGAGATTGGAAGTTTCAAAGTACAAGGCAAAGCACAACTTTTCTACTTCGGAATAATGGGTTTCATAATCGTGAAGGATGCATATTATGTAATAGACAGACTTCTCCTTACCTTATTCATCTCAATGCATTGGCATGGATCCTTATGCAAACCTTAGAGATATATTTGGCATGGAGAAAGTGGGTTCCCCAAGAAAAGGGCCCTAGATAAACAAGTAAAACATCCTATGCCATCCTTATCGAATTGCTTAGGAAGAGAAATGGGATCAATGATACCTTGGCCATTTCTATCAAGTCTTGAGCCAGAAAAACCATATCGTAGCAAGTACTTATAACTAATACCATAGGTTGTATAATCAAAAATAGGTGGCGTAGAGTGATCCTGAGGAGTGGGTGTGTGTTCATGCTCAATAATATCACAAAAATTAAAGGGGATTGGTCAACTAAAACATCATTTATTACACCCTCATGGAAAAAAATGACTCAAACATAGAGGGTGGAAGGGAATGCACACATAGAATGTAACCAAGGATGGCCTATGAGGAGATTATAATTGAAATTATTATGCATAACATGATATAAAACATTAAGAGCGCACGGTCCTATATGAATGGGTAAAGAGATTTTACCTCATAATTACTTGGGTGTATTATCAAAGCCACGAATACAAAGAGTAGATGGAGTTAAAGCAGTAGTATAAAGTATTATCTAATGTAAAAAAGAGATGTTGCATATATTAAGAACACATCCATCATCAACCAAAACATTCTTATCTAACACATTACAAATATGAACTTGAATATACAGTGGAGATCAATGGCTGACATAAACATGGGAGGTATTGTAGTGGATAAGAGTATTATCCATAATGTGTCGTAACACATGTACACATTCATGATGGGATTTATAAAATATAGTCATCAAGATATCCATTGGAAGTAAGCAAGAGAAAGTACAAGTTACAACCACTATATGGATCTTATGGAAAACTAGGGTTCAATTAATAAACAGGTTCACCAAATGATTTAACAGAATTAAATCTTTATCATAGGCTTGAGATCAAATAGATATACCAAAAATAAGCAAGATCTAATATGTAATAGCAAGAAAATGTAAGCAAAAAGAGGATACAAATGAATTCGCTGATAACTCATTGCATGGGCTGATTTTGTGTTGGAGAATAGGTGGAATGGGCTAGATCTGAACTGATTAAGATTCATTTGGAAGATAAAAACCGAAAAGTCTTCCAGACAATACCACCCAAAGGAGGAAAAGACTACCTTGGGTGCTAGTGTCCAAACTGGGCACTAGTGTCTTAGAAAAAGTGTCAGATCTGATCATTTTAGGGTCTAATCATATCTTATTCCCTTTCATATTTTTCATTTTGAATTCAACATAGGGTTCTTGTATCATGCATGTACCTACAAAACAAACCCTTAGCTACCTATACAAGGATCAAACACACATTAGATGAAATACATAATGCATACGCTTGAATCAGACATCGACATTCACCTCAATGTGATTGTCACTGAGAATTACACTACATTTCAAGCTCAATGTAGTTCTAGTGTATGTGTGATAAAATTATCTCCCTTGAAGATAGGTTTCCCTTGTGCCAGTCGCACGAAGATAGCGTCCTACAACTACTTTTTACCCAAGATGAATGTTTGAGATGGAATTTAGAAATTGTCCCTTCCTATGCAGTGAATGATGCAACCCAAAAGTGCAATCATTGAATGTTTCTCCTTACCCAAGTAATACATAGAAATTAATATACCAAATCGTCTAGCCTCGTAGAATAGTGAGTAAATTATGTATACATATATGATTCCATTTTTTTAATTACATCATTAACAGCTAAAAATCTGACCCATAGTGATAATTAAAAGTCTTAGTGCCATCCAAAATTACACCCCCATGCAATTTTAGACAACTTATCAATTTTGGACTTAGACAATTTTTTCTCTGAAAAAGCTGTGAAACACTATCTTAGTGTTTCGTGAAATGCATAAACGGAGTGTCCCACAAGTTCTCCTAACCAACAGAACAAAGGGGGAGAAACACAAGACTTAGGCATATTTTAATGGAGATAGTGTTTCATGGAGGTTTGTTGGTCTTTCATGGCACTAAGGAAGTCAATATTTTGTGGCAAAAAATTAGTATCTTGTTAGTCAAAGGTAGGTCAGAGCATCACAGGATTACATGGCCACAAAAATTGGAAAATTAGCTAAGGACAAGATCCGTTGAGCAAGGGGATAAAAAGCTTATTACTTCACAACATGGAAAAATAGAGTTATGCGGACTTGGAGAAAGTGGAGTTCCTCGGAGTTTTTCAATTCTGTGAAACAAAACATGAAGTCCGCCTAGAAGAAGTCACGATGAAAATGAGAAGTACCACCAAGAGTTTCTCGACAAAGGTGAGAAAGTTAGAAAGTGAATAAGTTCAAAATCCACAAAACACTAACTTAGTGTTTCGAGGGTTTCCCAAATATAGTGTTCTGCATACTTCAAAAGTCTGCAAAACAAAGAAAAATAGTCGCAAGTTAAAATATTGTGTAAATAAAAGTATTAGACCTCCATGAATGTTGTAAGGAGTTTTCCGTGTATCAAATAAAATGAGAAAAATGCCCAATGGTCTATGGAAGGAAGGAAATAATAAAATCCATGGAATAAGGTGGAAGTCTTCTACGAGGTTTGGAAGTGAATGAAATCTTTGGAACATTCTAAAAGTTGTTAAACATAGAGAGTAGCCGTGAAATGTAGAGAGTAGCTACAAAACATTCTAGAAGCTGCATTGTAAAAAAAATTATGGGAAACCATGAAGATCATATGAAGTCTACGAATTACACAAAAGAGCCATGCCTAATTTGAAATCAAATTTCCAGCCATTTCACCAACCAGAATTCAATGAAGTATGGGTGTCATCCTCTTTCTCATGTGAATCCCAATGACGTGTTGTAGTGAAAAAAATGGTCTGTCAGGAACCATCTATGGTGATTAATCCTTGGCGATTGAATCTCTCTTTAGTTGGCGCCTCTCTCTCTTTCTCTCCCCTTCTTCTCATTTCTCTATAAGTATGGAACTCAAACTCATTTCAATAGACATCTCTTTTGTTGTAATGACACAATGCCAAAATGGTTGTCAAATTCCCATGAGTTTTAGACCTCGGATATGGTATATGCAATGTATTTTCACCTTCTATCATTGATGTAATTGACTATGTATCCTTTAAGCAATAAATCTCGTGTTGTAGCTCTCTTTTCGAGATATACTTTCTTTTCTTGCATTCTTGCCTCTTTGTTCTTCCTTTAGTGTGTTGTATGTGTTTCCTACTTACGAATTTACATTTCTGTGAGTTGTCAATGTGTGGTAAGGTTTAGGTATGTGATTTTATGTCTGTGGCACGTCTGTATGCCCTCTCCTTTCATATTATCTTCCTTTACTTACCCTTGTGGAGATTTATCACCCTAATTTTCTGGTGCTATCACCACCCCTTTAGCTTAGGTTTTTATTTTTGCATCTCTCTCTCTCTCTCTCTCTCCTTGGTTCCTTGGATGTGTTAGTATAGGTTAGCTTAGAGGTAGTGTTAGCATTAGGTTAGATAGGTAGAGGAACCAACCTTCTTTGGAGGTTTGTCTCAAGCTGCAATTCCCACACTTAAAGGCAGTCCCATGTTGACCCAAAATTCTTGGTCATTCATGATCAAATCTAGGGTGTAATTTTGAGCTCCAACACTTAAAAAATAGAACAATCAACGTGGAACTTCAAACATGAGGAAAGAGGGGAAAATGATAGAAGTTCCCAAAGGGGATAGTAGCCCTTTGAAGCTCCTATCCCTACTGGGTGATAGTGTCTGGGAGGCTCTGATGATAAGAGAGAAAATACCAAGCTAGGTCACATGTTGTGTAATGTCTAAAATAAAAGGGATAGTTTCCATAAAAGGAAAGTATAGAAAGATAAAACAATGTAAATAAAAAGTAAAATACATGGTATTAATGTCTAGTTTTCTTGCTTAGGAATATTGCATATAATGACATTTTAGAGTCTTGATGTAATAGTACTAAGTGTGTGATTTTGTGTCTACATATATGATTTTTTACCTAGAGTCCATAATCACAACACCTACACCAACATCTTGTTTATAACATGCCCCATCAAAATAAAGTATCTAGAAACCACGAGGATCAATTTGATGAAGTTCATTAACTTTCTTATCTAGTTCCAAGTCTAAGGCATATAATCCTATGCCAATTGCAATAAAATTCACAATCTCTTTATTTTCATTGAACTTAGTAGTCATGTGTTTCATCTTTTATTTTCTATCTACCTTGACATGCTTAGAAAGACCTCTCCAAGGTAGCAAAATATGTGAGAAATCAGTTGACATAAATCATTTCAAAGATATATGTCAACCTCTACTCAATAACATCTCATATGTTTTAGGTATGTCCACATCTTGTATGTCAATGACGTGTTAGACTCCAGGTTCAAAGGCTAATTGCATATGTACATTGAGTAATTATCCTACCATTTTTACTTTATATTCATCCAATTACACCACTCTCATGTATGATTTAATTGGTGTTAATCCTATATTTTTACAAATCCTAACAAACATTACATTAGTTGAGGCTCCAGAATCCACTAAAAAATTATGCATATTCTTCCCAAAGATCTTAACCCTAAGAAAGAAAGGTGGGACTTAGTTTTATCTTTTTAAAATACCACATTAGTGTGGGTAGGATATTGTTTTCACTAGAAATTTATTTATCAGTCAAGGATTTGAGTTATAAGTCTCTATGTTTAATGATATTGAATAACTCATGAAGTGTGATGTTTGATTTTATTTTCTCCATATCCTCAACAATGTTTTAACTACTTTTCCTAAAATCGGTTGGTATTTCATTTTTGGCATGTGACTTTCCTCGTTAGGGTGGAGGTGGATTGTTATCAACATTTGATTTAGTTGATGTATCTCCCTTTGATGGAGGTTTGGAGGTAGTGTTAGTATCCTTGTTCTTACTTATGAGAGAGTAATTATTCCTCTGATATTGTTGAAAAACATGAATTTTACTTAGTATTTCCCTCTAGTTCATTCTCTTTATGGGAAGGTAAACTAACAATATTAAACATCATGATAGTGTTGGATTTTGAAGAGTTGGCTTCATTAGGATCATTTGGATTTGGTTCATATTCATCAATTTATTTGTGAATGGTTTCAAATGCATTATAGATTTCAAGACAACCTAATTCACCATGTTCAGTAGTACGATGTGCTCTACACCAATAAGGCAAGGAAAATTCATTGATGTTTATGTCTACATTTTTGTTATTAAATGGAGGCTCTTGGTTTCTGGGGCTAAGGCGATAATTTATTTGATACTTGAATGGTTTCTACCCTAATTTTCATTGCTGCCAACTTCTCTTTGTAGATTGATAAATTCATTGCTAAGTCTGAGCATCACCTTTTATAATCTCTCTAGCTCAAAACTATTGGATGTTGAGGGAACTAATTGTGTGTTGTTAGTCACAAGTACCAAAGTTATGTTGGGATTCTACACTTCAATTTGCTAAAGTGGAAATTGATTGATGACAGGGATATAATTTAGAACTAGGGTGCTTTGAGCCATTAATGGGATGAAATTTAGATCATTACCTTGGGATAAAATTATCTATCTATTGTGATAGATTATGTGTAATGAAATTACTTGTATAATTCAGATCATGAGCATAAATATAACACCAAATAACACAATATTCCAGAATAATGATCTCAATATGCAATTAGAATAGCTTCGCCACTTCGAGGGGGCAACCTCCAAACCATACAATAATACTCAAATGCTCTAATGATGATAAACTACTACCTACTAACCTCTATATATACTATTCCTATGCTATGGCCAACACCAAGGCCGACCCACTAATGAAAATATAACATATATGAAAGAGATACATAATGATAAGAAGTTATGATAGCCACAAGTCGGCTATATACATCCAATATAAGATATATGATTAAGGGCGTAGCACGCCCCTCCCCTTTGAAGAAACATTGTCCCCAATGTTGAGAAGATCTGGATGCTACTGCAGGGAATTTGCATCCTCCCAAGTTGTGTCTTCATTGTCTAGATTTTTCCACTTGATCGAATGCTCAATGATGACCCTTGTCCTCAACTGCTTAGTACATGTCTGAAGGATGCATTCTGGTTCCAGGATGATTCTGCCCTCTTCATCAAGCTCGGGTAATACTGTCTGGGTTGATATTATCTATCCAATTACCTTCTTTAGGAAAGATACATGGAAGATTGGATGAATTCGAGTAGCCGGAGGAAGTTCTAGTTTGTATGCTACATTGTCAATCTTCTGTAACACTTGATAAGGACCATAATACTTAGGTGAAAGATTGTTATCCTTTTTGTGTTGTTTTAAGGACATTTGCTTATATGGTTGTAAATGCACAAAAACCCAATCACTGACTTCAAAATATCTTTCACTGCGATGTTGGTCTGCCTGCTACTTCATGCGGTTTTGTGACCTGGCCAACTTCTCTCTGAGACTAGAAATCACCTCTTGTTGGTGTTGAATATGTTCTTCAACTGCTCAAACCTTTGGCTAGACTCTCAAAGATGAAGTGATAGATGGTGGATGGTACCCATATAATGCCAAGAAAGGAGACATTTTAGATGAAGTATGAAAGGAGGTGTTATACCACCATTTTGCCAGCGGTAACCATTGGACCCATCTCGCTTGCTTATCTGATGTAAAAAAATGAAGATATCCCTCCAAGCACTTGTTTACCACCTCTGTTTGCCCATCAGACTGGAGATGATAAGAGGAACTATGAGCTAGTTGTGTGCCCAAGCATGAGAACAAGTCAGTCCAAACATTACTAGTAAAGATAGGGTCTCAATCACTTACTATAATCTTTGGTGTCCCATATATCTTCTGAATTATATCCCTGAAGGCCGTTGCTACTATACTCGCAACAAATGGATGTGATAAAGCAAAAAAATGGGCATATTTGGTGAGTCTATCCACCACCACCATGATTACATTTTTACCACCTGATTTAGGCAATCCTGTGATGAAGTCCATAGACACCTCTTCCCACCTCTGGCTAGGAATAGATAGAGATTGTAAAAGACCTGGGGACTTAATTGTTTCGCCCTTATTTTGCTGACAAACCATGCATTCAGCCACAAAATTTTTGACATCTCCTTTTATCCCTTCGTAGAAAAAATCATGCTTGATTCGATGATAAGTCTTTAAGAAGCCAGAATGACCCCCTACTGGAGAAGCATGGAGCTCAGATAGAACCCTATTTTTAAGGATTGAATTCTTACATAGATATAATCTATCTTTATACCATAAAACATCTCCTTTCCATAAAAATTTTTCTGACATGTTTGGATCTTGTTGGAGATTCTGAATGAGATTTTGTGTACCTGGGTCATTTTTTCATTCAGACCTTGCATCCTCTATCTAATCCTCCTGTAATACAGATATGACACACAACAATGCCTAGGCAGATTCATCCTTCCGAGATAAAGCATCAACAACTACATTCTCTTTCCATTTCTTGTATATTATCTCAAAATCATACCCCAACATTTTTAAGACCCATTTCTGTTGTTGTTCTGATGATAAATGTTGCTCTAAGAAGTATTTCAAACTATCATGATCTATCTTTACTTTGAAATGTCGTCCCATTAGATATGGTCTCCATTGTTTCACTGCATGAAGTATTGCTAACATTTATTTCTCATAAACTAGTTTAGAGATATTCTTACCTTTGAATTGGTAGCTCTCGAAGGAAATGGCTTGCCCTTCTTGCATGAGTACTACCCCCATACAATACCCTGAAGCATCACATTCAAAAATGATTTTTTTTTGAAAAATCTGGGGGGGCTAGAACTGGAGTGGTGCACATGGCCTCCTTCAACTTCTCAAAGGCCATAGTAGCTTGCTCGTTCCAATGGAAAGAGTCCTTCTTCAATAAAGTTGTGAGTGGAGCTGCGATGCTGCCATAATTCCTTACAAATCTACGATAATAACCTGTAAGCCCCAAAAATCCTCAGATATTTTTTAGGGTTTTGGGAACCTTCCATTCAAGCATGGCTTTTATCTTGTTAGGATCCACTTTAACACCTTCATAAGAGACAATGTGATCCAAATATTCAACCTCATTGACACCAAAAGAACACTTAGAAGGCTTTGCATAAACTTGATGTTGTTCAAGAGTTTCCAACACCTTATTTACATGTTGCATGTGTTCCTCCCATGTTTTACTATAGATTAATATATCATCAAAGAACACTAAAACAAAGTTTCGAAGAAATGGCTTAAAGATTGAACTCATCAAGCTTTGAAATGTAGAGGGTGCATTTGTTAGTCCAAAAGGCATTACCAAGAACTCATAGTGTCCTTCATGTGTCCTGAAGGTTGTTTTATGAATATCTTCATCCTTGATTCTAATCTGATGATATCCAGAATGAAGATCAATTTTTGTGAAGTAAACAACACCATGTAACTCATCTAGCAAATCATCAATTACAGGAGTAGGAAACTTATCTTTAACTGTGTACTTATTGAGTTCCTTGTAATCTGGACACATGCGCTAATTGTCATCTTTTTTCCGTACCATCACTACAGGAGAAGAGTAAGCACTTTGACTATGACGAATAAGTCCTGCTTCTAACATCTCTTGAACTATCTTCTCAATCTCACTCTTTTGCATATAGGGGTACCTATAAGGTCTGATGTTGGGTGGTTGACTCCCTGGTACTAGGTGGATGGCATGGTCATGGTCTCTTTTCGGAGGCAAACCCTTGGGCATTTCTCCAAAAACCCCTGAGTGCTCATCTATAACTGCTTGCATATCTGCGGGTATAAATGTATTGGAATGATGTGCTTCCAATGAAAATAGTTGTACTACAAACCCTTATGCACCCTTTCTAAGCAATTTTTGCATCTGATGAGAACTTACCATCTGTGGGGACTTTGCTCTTAGTTCTTTTAGTTTAAAATTCCTCCCTTCTGACTGAAATTGCATGAACAACTCTTGGAAATTCATTTCAATGGTTCCCAAGGTGGTAAGCCACTAAACTCCTAACACAATGTCTGCTCATCCCATGGCAATGACATACATATTGCTAGTTAACAAGTAATCTCCCATGGTGAGATTAATGTAATGGCATTTTCCTGAACAACTAATAGTTTTCCCATCACCGATCATGACTTGACATTCTAAAGTTGGATAAACAAAGCAGTTCAAGCATACCGCTAACTTATGATTGATGAAATTGTGAGTACTTCCCGAATCAATCAACACCGTTACCCTCTATTTTTTTAAGAATCCAACTACTTTGAGAGTTTGGGGAGTGCTAATACCAGAAATTACATGGCGTGATATTGTTGGTTGGGGATCTCCTAATTCCTCCTCTAGCTCTACCTCTTTGTCTTCTTCATTTTCTTCTTCTTCAGTAGGTCCCTCAATGTAGAACAACTTCTTTTCCGCACACTTATGTCCTGGTCCAAATTTGTTGTCACAATTAAAACATAACCCTTTAGCTCTCTTTTCTTCAATTTTTTGAGGTGTCAGTCTCACAGGCCAAGGGAATGATGGTGGAAGGGTGATACGATCTCTGATAGTACTAACAGTTTGTTTCTGACTTGAAAGAAATTTTTCCTTTGCCCTACATGCCATGATCATAGATTCTGAAACCTTATGAGGATTAAACATACACACCTCAGTCTCAATTTTTTCTTTAAGACCCGTAAGAAATAATTCATTCAAATTATATTCAAGAATATTTTCCACCTGTAAGGAAAGGTTTTGGAATTGATGGATGTAATCTTTGACTGTTCCTGTTTGTCTGAGCTTTGCTAATTGGCTAAAATAATTCTCTGACACACTAGAAATATAGTGCAATTGCAAATCTTCAGTGAATAATGTTCATGTAACATTGAGGCCACTCTTTTTCCTTTGAGCACATAACCATCGATACCAAATGAATTGGTCAGGTTCAAGATACAACGATGCCATGGTAACCTTTTATCCCAAAGGAATCTGATGAAGATAAAAGAAATTCTCCATCTGGTTAATCCAATTGAGTGGATCCTTTTCATCAAACTTACTACATTTCCACTTTTGGAAGCATGTTACGGGCTTGTATAGTGTTTGTATTAGGATTGGTCATGTTTGTAGATCCACCCTAGCTAGTTTTTTTATTACTTTGACCTAAAGATCCACCATGGTTAATATGAGTATGATTGAGTTGTTGCTCATTAGGAATGATATGATGACCCATGATATTGTAGCTAAATTTTTGACTGAAATCCTCCAATCGTTGTCCAATATTTTCTACATATTCTTTGCTGGCCACTCTACCTTCAAGTTTTTGCAACTCTAACTCAAGATAGCTGACCTTATGGTCAGTTGAAGTAAAACCTAACCCTTAGGACTCTGTAGATACCACTTCTGACTCTAAATCCTCAAATATTATCTCATCCTTATCAGGGGTTTTACCCAGAGTGATGGGATTATTTTTACCTCTTGTCGAAGGCCCAACCATGATGCCCAAAAATGGTAAGATTTAAGGATAAAGGTTGAAATTTAGGGTTTTGGATTTCAATAGGAATTCGAGAAATTGTTTATAAAACTCAAAGAACGAACTCAAACTAATTTTTAATCTTATTTCTGGAAATGTAAATAAATTTGAAAAATACCACAAATTGCACCTTATGTAGCCGAATTATGAAAACAACATAAAACCGCTATAACTTTTGTAAAACATGTCAAAAATTATTAAAATTTTGAGGGAAGCTTACTTGACTGATTTTTCCACACCACAAAAAAAAATTGCAAAAAAAATCTCTACAGATGTTGAGATATGGATGAACCTTCAAAATTAGGGTTTGATGCGGTGTTGGCCAAGTTCAAGCTCTAATACCACTTGTAATGAAATTACTTGTATAATTCATATCATGAGCATAAATATAACACCAAATAACACAATATTCTAGAATAATGATCTCAATATGCAATTAGAATAGCTTCACCACTTCGAGGGGGCAACCTCCAAACCATAAAATAATACTCAAATGCTCCCATCATGATAAACTACTACCTACTAACCTCTATATATACTATTTGTATGCTATGGACAACACCAAGGCCAACCCAATAATGAAAATATAACATATATGAAAGAGATACATAATGATAATAAGTTATGATAGCCATAATTCGGCTGATATGCATCCAATATAAGATATATGATTAAGGGCGTAGCATTCTGCATAGGTAGTTGTAAGACTAGAAACATTATCTCTCTTAAAAAATATAGAGGTGAATAGATTTAGTGAATTCTTGTATATCTCCAAGGTAAGATCATCATTAGGAATGTATAATGATGTGACCCTTCCCAACATGCATTGAAACCTAGAGTGAAAATCGATTATTGGTTTTGTTTTTCTCTCTTCACAATAGAATTTTTTTGGTATAGGACACTAGGGTATATTACTTGTCAAAATCAAGCCAAAATTGTGTTCTCAAATTGAATCCAACAATGAATAGAGTTATGTATTATATTATGGAACCAATCATAGGAAATATATTTAAAATTAAAAGGAAACAACCTACAAGAAACATCTTCAAAATCAACATTCATATATATAAAATTACATTTAAAATATATTACATGTTCTTTAGAAATTCTTCTACCATCATGTTTATATGTGAGTAAATGTCCATCTAGGTTCCTAGGAAAATCATGAACATCCTCTATAATCTTAAGTGTAGTACTTGTTTTTATTATTATTGGTAAATAGTTTTTTGAAAGGGACTATACCCTTGTATACAAAGAGGGCCTAGAAGCCAGAAAAGGATTGCAAAGCATCACAAAAAGGATCAAGATCCAGATAAGACAAAATAACCCATGGTAACCAAAGAGAAGTTACCACAAAACATCTAACCATTTCGAACACTGCAGAAAAGTAACCAAAAAGTAGCTAAAAAACAACAAAAAACACGAAGGAAGGCAGCAATAGCAACGCAACTCCAAATTTACTTCTTGGCGGCTTTGGTGATTTTGGATTTGATAGTTTGCCAAGAGGTGAACATAGCCAAAGTCGTCATGTGAGTAGGGTCAGAAGTATCCAACTGTTGAATGGTTTGTTTGCTTTATTTTTTCGTGCCCCAAAGAGTTGCTGGGATTTCACTGAGAGTAGAGACGTTGCGGACATGCTGCTAAGTGTAGTACTTGTTAACTAAGTGGATTGAGCCATTTTTGGTGGTGTAAATGGGAGAAGACAAGTGATTGGAGGAATACATGTAGGATAAATAGGGATTGTTTGTGACCATTTCTTTTACCTTTATCAATTAAGGGTTTTCTATTAACCAATAAAGGTTGAAGAAAAACCCTATAATCAAAATTATACCCTGTAAGGCAAGGTTAAAAACATAACTCGTTCCAATTTATGAAGGACAAACCCTCTTTTATGATTAAATCTCTATTAAGTGTGAGTTCACAAAAGTTAAACCAAATATAATGGTAACCAAACTTAAATCAAAACAAGCTAGAGGTTCAAGCCAAAACTTAAAAAAAATCACAAGAGCCCTCCTTCTAGTGCCAACTTTCTATTGATGCAAGTTTTGACACATGCTCTAACAGATGATGAGATTCTAATCTCACTTATTTTAGGATCCTTGCTGAAAATTTGGATCAAGCTATGAAAAACTTATGAGATATATAACTCAAGGAAAGTATGTGGACTTAAATAACATTTTAGAGGAGGAATACAAACCCTTCAAACCTTTAGGCTTCACAAAAATCAAGATATACCCTATGAATATTCAAAATTATCCTAACCTAAACTAAGTGATTTGATTTTATAAATACACTCAAAAAAGAGGGAAGGGTAGGGCATAAAAGATCTTTAAAATTTTGTCCTATCTCAAACCAACTTTGGGTAAACATAGTGAACCTAATATGATGGAATTTTTTTTATAAAACCTAACTTGAAACTCAAATTATCACAAATTTTGGGCGAGAGGCTAAGGTAGTGAATATTCTTATTGCATGTATGAGATTAAAATTGTAAACATGCCATAATTTTGTCCTTTACAATTTTATGAACCACGAGAATGACTAAAATGACATTTTTTTCAATTCAATCTACTTCACATATTATAATGAATTTAATCCAAGATCATGCTTTAATATTTAATGCATACAATGTTTCATAGATTTCTTGAGAACATCTAGGTAACCATGCATAGACTAAGCTAAAATTTCTTTCCTGAACTAGATAAACTAATATTCACTCAATGTACATGCATCAATTAACCACAAGTTTCAGTATTATTGTAAGGAAAATACTTAAATAGATCAAAATAGTATCAACAATAAAACACCAAAATAGAGAGATAAGATCATAATATGCAAATATAAATGACTTAATCACTTCAATGGGAAACATCCACACCTTTAGAATAAGACTCAAACACTCAATAGGATTATCATTTGCTAGTTATTACCTCCCATATATACCCTACTTATGTTATAAAAACCATCTAGGACAGCCTACTAAGCATATGAAATAATAAATAAATGGGATATTATATGTTAAGAGCTTATGTTAGACACAAGTTGATCATTCATATCTCAATACATGATATAAGATTAGGGGCATAACATACCCCTCCCCTTCGAAGCAATATTATCCCCAATGTTGACAATCTTTGGATGTTGCTATAGGAATTCTTTATCTTCCCATTGTAGACACAAAATCACGCACTTGGTTACATTTCTAGGTCCTAAAAGCACACTAGCATTTATATGATTCCTAACCAAGAAAATTAGTAATTAACAACTATCTTTGGCCTCTTTTATTTGTCTCTTGTTTTATATTTGATCTTACACACCCTACAATCCAGTCGGAACTTTACTTATTCATATTTCATGGCTTCAAACACCAGAACCTAGGTGTTCCTGTACCCTCTGGGTGCCCCTGACCCTTTCTTACCTTATTCGCTCCTTTTGGGCATCTTTTTTCACTTATGGATCAGCCTTCTAGTTGTCAATTACAAAATTTAAACAAGGGAATCATATAAAATCATAGTTATGTGTTCAAAATAAAGTACCAAGCACTAATCATTACTATTATCACCTAAGCTTGCATTCAAAAGGCACCTAAAGCACTCCAATGCATCCATCTAGCATCCATTCAAGGGACAAGGGCTGCATAATCTACATACACAACATAGGAAGGGGAAGTTCATTCTATTCCATCCACTCATTCTACTACATTACTGCATTCTAGCTACAACCCGCTATCAAGTGCAACTTGCACAAGGGTATCCTATGACACAATTTCTATGCACACACACCAAAACTACATGAATTCTGGAATGGTCATAAGTTCACTCATCAGGTGACCTTCGGGGTCATTTCGACTTCATATATTACATATTTCATTTTGATTTGATGTGTTTATGAGCTTGTGTAGGTAGGTAGGGTTTGTTTTACAGGTTACAGGTACCCTTGATGATCAAAGAGTGAATATCAGATGACTGAAATAAATTAGTAGTGAAACCCTAGAGACACAGAAGAAAATAGATCCTGAGCCTTTGTACAGTCACTAGCACCTAGAACCTGTCTCCAGTGCCTAGGTGCCTCTGTCCTATACTGGGTTCCCTTTTCTGACATCATTATTAGGTTCCAGATTTCACATAGAGTAGTTACGACATTGTTTGCATCTCTTTCAACACTTTACACTGCTTAGATCATTTCCATATTGCATAGGAATCAACTGGAAGTCATTCATATCTCCCCTTTACTTATAGTTTTGTACTGCTTGAGTGCTTAGCATCTGTATCTTTATTGTATCTTTCCATATTAGTTAGTTTGTAATTAGATTTAATTAAGTTTTTATTAAATCTCCCATGTTGCATCTTCAATGTCCAAATTATTCCACTTGATCAAATACTCGGTAATGACCCTTGTCCTCAACTGCTTGGCGCCTTTCTGAATTATGTCTTTGGGATCCAAGATGATTTGACCCTCCTCATAAAGCTCAAGTAAAACTAACTAGGTTTTCACTTTCTATCCAACGACCTTCTTCAAGAAAGAAACATGGAATATTAGATACATTTTGGTTGAGTGAGGGATGGAGGTCCAATCTATATTCCACACTAATAATTTTCTATAACACTTGATAAGGGTCATAGTATTTGGGTGAATCCTTGTTATCCTTATTTTTTGTTTCAAGGACAACTACTTATAAGGATACAATCACACAATATCAAAATATCCAACTTCAAAGTGTCGTTCATTATGGTGTTGATCAGCTTATTGCTTCACATGGTTTTATGTCATTGTAAGATTCTCTCTAAGAATAGAGAGGACCTCCTATTGGTGTTAAATGTGCTCTTAAATTGATCTCACTTTAGGTTAGACCCATAAGGTGGATGTGAGACATGGTGTGTGGTACCCATACAATATCAAAATTTGAGACATTTTAGATGAGGTATAAAAACAATACCAACATTCTACAAGTGGAAGCCACTAAAACTATCTCTCTTATTTACTTGAAGAAAAGCATGGAAGATACCCCTCAAAACATTTGATTGCTACCTCAATCATCCCATCTGATTGGGCATAATATGATGAACTACAAGCTAGCCGAGAACCCAACCATGAGAATAAATCATTTTAGAATTGTTAGTAGAAATAGGGTCAAGATCACTAACTATAATCTTGGGTGTACGATGTAGCTTATAGACTCTATCCATGAAATATATAACAATTGTACTTGCTAAAAAAGGATGTGTCAAGGCACAAAAATGAGGATTTTTGGTGATTATATCCACAACCATCATGATTACACTTTTTCCGTTAAATTTTGGCAATCCTATGATGAAATCCATGGACACATCCTCCCATTGCTCATTAGAAATAGATAGAGGTTGCACAAAACCTAAGGTATTAATACTTTCTCCATTATTTCTGACACACCAAGAATTCTATAAAAAAATGTAAACATCCCCTTTTAATCCTTCCTAAAATAAATCTTGCTTAATTATATGAAAATTTTTTAGGGACCTCGAATGACCATCCATTAGAGAAGTATGGAGCTTAGAAATAACTTGAATTTTAAGGGTAAAATTATCGTACGAGTATAAACTATCCTTGTACCAAAAAACATCTTGCTTCCATAATTTTTTTTAACATGCTCAAATCCTTTTAGAGATTTATGAGAGCATGAGTTTCTATGTCATTTTGCACTCAAATCATGTCTAATCATTCCAATCTACTTGTAATACAAACATGGAATATAACAATGCTTATGTGGACTCATATCTCCTACATAATGCATCAACCATCACATTTTTCTTTCATTTCTTGTAAACAATCTCAAATTCATAACCCAACATCTTGGTGACCCATTTTTGTTGTTATTCATATGATATTCATTGTTGTTTACACCCTAGTTATATTTTAGAATGTTATTATATAACAACTAAGAAGGATGTAAGAGTTATAAACATGTATATTACTATGATCTTTTTAACTTCCAACATCAATTATACATTACCAAAATAATGCATTCAATCTTCAAATGATAAAGATGATTGATAAAAATAAGTAACTTGCTCAAAACACGAGAGGAGAGATAGAATTTTTTTTTCATGACGATTCTAGAATGATTTGGGTGTGCAGGGAAGTGGAATAGGAAGATATGGAGCTGTGGATTTTGCATTAAAGATTCTAGAACTAGAAAATGAGCAAGTGCAGGATGGTACAATTTTTGTACAGTCAAGATAAGAGATCTATAGTCTAGGAAAGGAACCGTAGAGTTTCATACTCAATGATATTCTGGATTTGTAACTTTGTGCATGCTTTACTTACCTAGAAATGGTGCTCATTGTTTTTCACTCTTGCTCACATAAATTTGGGATGATTTGTGATGGCCTGCAATAAATTAGAAACCCTAGCAACATGCAGAAGCCTTCATCAAATAATTAGAAAATAAAAGGAGAAAAAATGTGTGTACGTTTTATGTTGGACCACCCTTAGTGGTTAGACTTCTAACTATTAAACCAATCCAAGTACTTCACTAAATATCCTCATTGTAGAAATCAATTCTCACATAGTTCTCCTAATTTTTTATGCAAGTGTGTATAGCTAACCAACCATTAGGGATTCCCTCACATCTCTTGACACTAAGATAGTGGGATAACTACATAGTATAGAATGTATCTGGTGTGCTAATAGTGAGATGTGGTGTGCCTTAGTTATGTGACCTAACTCTTTGTTGATTGAAACCCTTGTGCGATGCTGGGAATGATTTTTATGTTGTTAAGACTCGTCTCTATGATCTTTACATGGTTGTAGATGGATGAAGCTAGATTCTTGGACCTAGTTGAGTGCTTCATATTTGTAGTAGGGACTACCCTAGATGATGTGCAGCTGATTTGAGTAGATTTAAGAACCCTTTGAGTGCTTTTGCAATGATTTTTACAATAGGAGCTTGTAAGAATGCCAGGTGAGCTATAAAGTGATAATGACTTGTTTATATTGTCTTTTGTAGGTGAGATATTCTAATAAGGCCGACCCTAAGAAGATGAAATGATCCAAAGAATGATATAGAATTGAAAGTAGAGTTAGTGATTGAGAAGGGGTGGGACCATATGAGTCGGCCAAGACCATAGCCTGCATCTCAACCCTTATATACAATTTTATGTAGGAGAGAGAAACCCCAAAATTGAAATTTGGGTCGCGCATATAAGATGTTTTATGTTTATTTGATTGAATAATATTTCCAAAATTAATGATAGAGCATAATGTAAGGATAAAAAAGTTGTATAATTGATAGAGAGATGAAGATTAGATTTCGAATGTGGGCATGTGTCTCAGCAAGGATACAAGGTAAAACTTGGCATCGTATAAAGACAAGTTACCAAATTTTAGTTTCTACAATTGTTCCAAGACGTATTTCAAACAATCATGATTTATCTTCACCTTGAAGTGACGACCCGTGAGATATGGTCTCCATTTTTTGATTACATGAATAACAACAATCATTTCCTTCTCATAAGTTGGTTTTGACATATTATTACCTTTTCAAGTTTATGAATCTCAAAAGTGGGATGACCCTCTTGTATGAGTAAGGCACCTATACCACACACTGAATCATCACATTCGACAATGAAGGTTTTGGAGAAATCTATGGTAGTAAGAATTGGATTGGTACATGTGGCTTTTTTTAGTGTCTCAAATTCCTATATTGCTTCCCTATTCCAATGAAAGGAGTGTTTCTTAAATAAAGTTGTGAGTGGTGCTACAATGATATCATAATTCTTCACAAATCTATGATAATAACCAA
The DNA here is from genome assembly GCA_019776745.2 of Taxus chinensis. Lineage (NCBI taxonomy): Eukaryota > Viridiplantae > Streptophyta > Pinopsida > Cupressales > Taxaceae > Taxus > Taxus chinensis. The sequence continues at coordinate 563,070,193 of CM034155.1, read as the reverse complement.
TAAGCCCTAAGAAGTCCTTGAGATATTTGAGGGTTTTAAGTACCTTCTTATTCACCATGGCCTTTATCTTGTGATGATCTACTTTTACACTTTCATGAGAAACAATATGAGCTAAGTATTCTACCTCCCTTATTCTAAAAGCACACTTGGAGGGTATGGAATAAATGTGTTCTTCAAGAGTTTTCAAAACCTTATTAACATGATGTAAATGTCCCTCACACGTCTTATTGTAGATTAAGATATCATCAAAGAACACTAGAACAAAGTTTCACATAAATGCCCAAAAGATAGAATTCATCAAACTCTATAACGTACATGGTGTATTTTTCAAGCCAAAAAGGCATCACCATTAGTTCATATTGGCCCCCACATTTCCTAAATGTTGTTTTATGAATATTCTCATCTAAAATTCTGATTTGATGATATCCTGATCGAAGATTCAATTTTGTAAAATAAACAACACCATGTAAGTAATCTATCAAATAATCAATGAGAAGAAAATGAAAATTATCTTATACAATGCATTTGTTGAGCTCTTTTTAATGCGGGAACTAGTGTTGAGTTTCATCCTTATTCCATACAATCACTAATGGAGAAGAGTAAGCACTCTAACTATCATGAATAATGTTTTCTTCCAACATATCTCATATACCATTTTTTAGTCTCACTATTTTGTAGATAGGTTACATATATGGTCATATGTTAGGAAAATGGTTGCATAGTACTAGTTGAATGACATGATCATGCCATATTTTGGGAGAAAATCCCTTCAACATATCCCCAAAAACAATTGAGTGGTCATTAATAAATACTTGCAAATACGATGGTATATGCTCTTTTGATTGTTAAACTTCCATTGAAAATAGTTATGCCACAAATCCATCTGCACCCTTATTAAGCATATTTTGCATTTGATGAGAGCTCACCAAATGTGGAGATTTTTCCCCATCCTATGTGACTCAAGAAATTTCCCGTCAAAATGAAAACACATGAATAAATCTTGGAAGTTCATCTCGACAGTTCCCAGTGTAGTAAGCGATTGGATCCCCAACACAATGTTTGTGCCCCCATGAAAATGACATACATGGGGATATTTAGTAAGTAATCTCCCCATGGATAGTTTAATATTATGGAAATTTCTTGAATAGTTAATTGTACCTCCATCTCCAACAATGACTTGAAACTTTGGGACTGAATAAACAAGGAAAATTAAGCCCAAGACCATCTTGTGATTGATGAAGTTATGAGTACTTCCAAAATCAATTAATATTATCACCATTTGTTTATTCACTAACCTTATAACCTTAGGGCTAGTGGGGTGTTAATGCCTAAAATTGCACGGAAAGATATGGTTGAGATTCCTCGGTGTTGACCTCAGGAACCTCTTCTTCTTCACTAAATGCTTCATCATCATCTTCTTCCTCATTGGCCCCTCAATGTATAAATTTTTCTTCTTAGCAATTTATGTTTCTTTTACATTTGTTATCACAATTGAAACATATCCATTTTTTAATTATTTCTCTTCATTTTTTTGAGGATTCAATTGGGTAGGTTGAGGGAATGATGGTATCAAGGTACTAAAATCTCTAATGTGAATGAAAGTATTCCTCTTCATGGCTAGGAATTTTTTGTTTTGCCCTAGAAGTCATGATAATAAAATCAAAAAAATTGATTGGATTGAACATACGTACCTCATGTTGGATATGATCCTCGATATCACGCAAAAACGGGTCATTAAGATTATCATCTATTATTGTATTCATAGGAAAGGACACGTTCTAGAAATGTTGAATATAATCCTTCACTGACCTTTTTACCTCAAATGTTATAGTTAGTTGAAGTAGTTCTCAGTCACACTACAACTATAGTGTATTTACAACTCCTCCTTAAAAATTGACTAGGTGACTTTGAGAGCCTTCTTAAACTATTGAGCACACAACCAGTGATACCAAATAAATAGTTCTAGATCTAGATATAAATATGCCATAGTTTTCTTTTTCCATTTTGATATTTGATGTAGATCAAAGAAATTTTCCATTTGGTTGATCTAGTTGAGCAGGTCCTTGTCATCACGCTTACGCGTGTCCACCTTTGGGAGTAGGTTCAATAACATAGAGTTAGTGTTCACCATTGAGAAATGTGGTGTAGTATGTGAATCATAATCTAGATTTCCATTATATCCTCCTTGAGTTAATTAAGAGGATAACAACAAGTCAATGCTTTTGAACACCTTAGCCATATCTCCTTTCACTACCTCCACCTCTCCTCGCATGTTATGACACATCATGTCAAATTCTCCTTTCATGGTTTGAAAAATATCCACAAGGGGTCATATTTATTCATCCACCAAAGAAGACATAGCAGCTAAGGTTCCACCCGATTCACACTCCAACTCAACCTCTTCTTTGTTAGGAGTTTTCCCTAGAGTGGTGGATCCTTTTCCTTTCCCTCTAGTAGATATCCTTGCCATGACAATTTGGGTTAATGTTTTTGGCTGACGTTTATCTGATAGACAAAAACACCAAGAACAAACCCCACTTGAAATTCATAGAGATTTCAAAAAATGTAAATAATTTAGAGAAATTCCAAAATTTACAGCTTATGGAGCAAATTTTTGAAAGACACTAATGTCAATACAACTTCCACAAAACAAATCTAATTTAGCTAAAATTTGGAGGGTAACTTTCTCTACTTATGTCACAAATTTGGTAAAAAAATTGTAAATACTTGTGAGATACAGACAAGTTCCCACATTTAGGGTTTTGACCTGATTTTGGCCCAAATTGAAGATCCAATACAACTTGTAAGGAACTTAATTGGATAGACCAAAATAATAATAGCAATAAACACTAATAACACCAAAACAGAGAGAGAAGATTAGAATATGCAAGTATAAATGACTTAGTCACTTACAGGGGGCAACCCCTACACCTTACAATAAGATTCAAATGCTCAATATGATGATCATTTGTTAATTACTACCTATTATAAACACCCTACTTATGTTATATAAATGACCTAGGTTGACCTACTAAGCATATAAAAGCATAAATAAATGAGATGATATGTTAAGAAATTATGTTAGCCATAAGTCAACCATACATATTCTTATATATGATATAGGATTTCAAGCGGAGTAGTTAGCTCTCAATCGAAATCAAAACATAACTATCTAAGCAAACAAGAAGAGACATTACATATCTTCACAAGAGTACACATAGTGAACACATCCACTCCTCATCTTCACTTGCAAAAGTAAATCTAAACTAAAATTTTTAGATGGGATTCAACCACATCTTGCTTTATCATGCACACTAATAATAGAACCGACTAAAACTATAATTAAAGCGATACAAAATAGATTCAATTCTACCCAAAGGATTAACTTAGGAATTTCCCGATTACAATTGTTTTAATTATAAAATAATATGCACCACCAAATTTCACAAGAAAAGTAATCTCATGCAAATATTCCAAAAAATAGATTTTGTGTTTTAAAACTATTGATCTCTAAGGGCTCTACTAGGAGTATAACACAAGCCAAAGATTGTGTGTGTGTGTGTGTGTGGGCACGCGCGCGCGTGCGCCAATTATTTCTCGTAATCCTCTTCTACGTATTTAATGTCTACAAATGGGAACCCAATTTTAAAAGAGTTTGCATTTTCTGCCTAGGCATGTTCAACCAGGGCTGAAGAACTCCTTTACACAAGTTTCCCATTCAATCTTCCTTCTTATGTCCATTGTGAATTCGTGAATGGCTATGCTTCCCTTTGCCTGCGATTACAATGATTTGTGTCTAGAAAGACTAGAAATTGTATCTTGAAACACCATTTCAAAACTACTTACTGATCACTATGGTGGATAAGCTTAATGTTTGTTGGTCCATCCATTATTCTACTCAGTGTTGGAGTCACAAATCTAAGACAATACAAAGTGCCATTTTTGAACCCAAGCTTGCTCACTTTGCCTAGTGTTTGATTTACTAGGGCTTTCCCCTTGGTTGTAGGCTTCTCCATTTAGGGGTTCCATGGTGCAATTGTTGTGCCCTTTTTGTGGTCACACAAAGACTCTCATACAACCTTTTTGGTTTTTCTAAAAAGCTCAAATAACTTGGTCTTGGATTCATGATTTCTTCAAACCTTTTAGACCAAAACCATTTGTTTGGTAGCATATCCTCTTAGGAGATTGTAATCTCTCCCAATGAATTTCACCCAAATTTGGCACGCTTTTGAAGTGGAAATTCTATTGTTTATTTGGAAAGAAAGAAATGTGGCTATTTTTCTCATACTACTTTCGATTACTATTTGTCAGTGTTTAGTAAAGCTATGATTGTTTCCAACATCTTTGTATAGATTCAAGTCCAAGCCTAGAAGGTGTCATTGGAGGTGGTCCATCTCTAGACCCTTCTAGGTCACTAGGGCAACACTCCCCGCATCGTGGCTTGAGTCTTACTAGCCTCCTCCTCTCAGGATCCCTCTGCAAGAGGAAGGTGTCCTCACCATAGTTGTTCATGCGGTTGCTCTCGCAATCGCTCTAGGTGGGGTTCTCCGTCTCATTGCCACTCTTCTCCACTTCCACATAATAGGGGGTGTGGCTCTCCACTATCACATCATGAGAGTTGGGCTTCTCCACCTTCTTCAATTAGGGTTCGTCAATTCGCTTTGGCTATCTTTTTCGATGTGTGATCAAGGTCACGATAATGAGGAGTCTATAGAAGCAACTGAGAATGCAACCACTGGATGGGAGCCCTTTATCGATTGGATCGACCTTCCAAATAGCAGATGGGGCAAGCCTCATGACAAGAACCCTCCTCCCACTAGTCTCTTTGCTACTATTGCTTGATAAATTTGTTTTGTAATCCTTGATTTGACAGGGTATTTTTAAAACCTTTGCTCCCAAGCTACGCCATAAGCCTAATGTAATGGTTATGTGGCATGCTTCTATACCACCAACATTTTTTTTTTCAAATAATTGTACTATTTTATTTATATGGCAATATGGTTACTATTTTATCAAAAAATAACTTAAATAAAAAAAATAGAAATTAATAAATTAATAAAAAAATGTCAAATCAATTATCAAAATGGGAGCGATTTCCCACACCAAGTGACCGTTTATGGTTTTTAAATTTTAAAATTAAAAACCTTCTAGACATTTTCTTGCTGCTCCAATCTTATTACACGCCAAATAAATAGGTCGGGTATTGTTATATACCTGTGTCATGAGCTTATTGCGCTCACTATGTAATGATCGCTTCACTGTAGTATCACTGCGATACCTGCAAATATACTTCACAAATTTGTAATTTGCTGTAACCTTCAGAGTTATATAAAATGCTGGAAATATTATCTTCATTTGATCTGGTTTTTATTTCTGCAGAGCATTTTTCTGCCTTACCCGAGCTCAAATCAAAGCTTCAACAAGCCTCGACTAATCCTCAAATGCCTCTAGCGGCTTCATTTTCAGGTGCTTGTTTTAATGATACTATTTTAAATTGTGGGTTTAAAACCTAGAGGACTTTTAGGTCTGTTTTGTTTTTTTTCTTGAAGGATAAACATCTTAATCCCTCCCCTTAAACACCCTAATCCTTACCAAATTAAGCGCACAGAATAACCTGCCTTCTTAAGCTTAGTGCTCTGTTTTTCAAAAAAGACAAATGCTGCAATTTAGTAGAAGTTAACCTTTTAGTGCTTTCTAGGGAATGAATTTGTTGATATTTGGCTACTCTATTCGAGAGATCTATTTAAAAAGGGTTTACCGGTTTAAGTTGATAATTTTTCAATATTAGGGTGCAATTTTTTATTTGTGGGTATTGAAACGAATTTAAATTCTCCATAGAAATGATGAATATATGCTTTATTTGAGTTGGTTAATGATATTGGGCTTCAGGTTATTCTTTGAATTTATCCTTGTGTTTAAAGGACAATTGATTTGTTTTAGAGGTTTGTTAGAACAGGCTGTTTTACTGCTTGTAGATAGAGTTAACATTGTGGCCTTATTGTTGTGTGGGCGATGAGACGGCTTTTTGTTTTGGAATCCTGAGATTGTTTGCAACAGTCAGGGCTTAGACTAGTTTTCGCTTAGGGTTTGGCACTGAGATTTTGGTCAGCCTTATTGTTGAGTGGAAGATGAGACTACATTTTGGCATATGCTCAGGGTCTGGTACTGAGATTCTGGGCAGCTAAGTACTGTTGTATGGGGGTTGAGGCTATTTTTCTTGGGGTCTTCTTGCTGAGATTGTGGTTAGTGTATTCTTGTGTGGAGAAATAGAATACCTTTTTCCTTGGATCTTTGTTGTGTGGGGGATGAAGCTACGTTTTGCTTAGATTCTGTAACTGAGATTGTGGGTAGCCTTATTGCTGTGTGAGGATGAGGCTACTTTTTGTTAAGGATCTGGCTCTGAGATTGAGGGTAACCTTATTTTTGTGTGAAGGATGAGAATATTTTTTACTTAGGGTTTGGCACTGAGATTTGGGGGCAGCCTTATTGTTGTGTGGGGTATGAAACTATTATTTTCATAAAACCTAAATATAAATATAGGTCAGAAGACTTCCTTACTTAAGAATCTGGAATAGTATTTGTCACAAAACTTTAAAATTTAATGAGCCCTGAAACTCATGAAACATACATTCCCTATTGACTATCTCATGGGTAAACTATTTTCATCCACCATCACATTCCCTTGAAGCCTTAGTTGTTGGGCTGTCAATGGTCTCACCATTTTCTGATGGAGAAACACCAGCTTTTTCTATGTTGGTATTGCAGTTTCCATGCAACATAACTCTCCTAGGGATGCATTACATGCCCCTCAACCATGCACCAACTCCTTGCTGTCGTTTTCTATGCATGTCACACTCTTTTGATTGACAACTTCTATTCTATCATTGCCAGGTCATTCTTCCCTGTGTGCTCCCTCTTCTATTTCTTTATCTCCTCCTGTATATATACCAAACATCCAATAAGTATGTGATAACTTAATCCATATCTTTGTAGTACAAATGTATGTAAGGATTCTGAAAACTAAAATGGCTAAGACCTGTTAACTGTACTCCTACATATTTCCTACTTGTAACAAATGGTTAATGGGACTGCTGATCTGTAATTGGCCTGGTTATACCAATGTCTAATTCATAAACACAGATTCTAGTTTACGTATGTGCCGATTGAATGCAATTTTCTTTTAAAACCAACATACACAGAGTGGAAGATTGATGTTTCATTACAGCTATGGCTGCCATCTACATCTTTCATTTAGATTTACAATGTTTACATGTGAAGATTCATTCTTAAACTGTTGTAATTAATCTTATGTACTTGTTTGATTCCTTCATACAAAAATTACATGATCTATGACTAATAACTTCCTCTCTCTGTTGTTGATCAAGAACTATATTTAAAAACAGCTTATCATAGAATTTTGAATGCTTGCTTGAGTGCTGGAAATTAAATTAGAGTGCAATAAATTACCAGTAAAGCTAAAAAAGAAACAAAAAATAATCACGCCAAGAGGGACACAAGATAAACTTTGGAGAAACACAATGGAGAAAAATCCAGCCTCGTAAATGAGGCTGTCTCCTTCCACTTACCAAGAATGCAAGTTTACAAAGTCACAGGGTCATTGAATTTTAAACAACCTATCAGGTTTTTCTGCATTCAATCATTTATGTTTGTTGTAAATTACACTTTCTACAACTAGTTGAAACCCTTTGGATGATGTTTCAGCTGCTCACCCCCTTCTCCTCCCCCTCCTCCTCCACCCCAAGATTCATCCTTAACCAAAGAGCTATTGTGAACCAATGCAGAAGACTAAAAAACCAAACCATCACAACTACCGGGATGCTATTTGATCCAACTTCCATTCTTGGAAGTTTGGCACTGGTTTGAACATGACCGCACCCATTCGTAATGCCCTGGTGATGGGTTTGAACGCATTAATATCTACGGGGATTGTGTTTCACGATTGTGGTGTGGATTCCAACTATTAGTACCAGCTTCTCTTTTGCTTGGTTTTGAAATACCTTGTAACATAGATCCATAGAAGAAATCAGCACTTCTATATCCAATCTAAAAGCTTTATTCACCTTGAGCAGCTTCAAGCGCCTTCTCTTCATGCATTTTTTTCTTTTTATGTCATGTTCCTTCTCTCTCAACATGGAAGCAACATTTAGTTCATAGAGCATACTTGTAGGTGTTAATCAATGTGCAATGTGCATACTCCTGCCATACCCAAAACAGTTTGGGATTGCATGTTGCACTTATTTTGATACCTCAAATGCATGCTGCAACTTCTGAAATCAGATTTACATAGGCATGTTACAGTCATTTTAATGCTACTTCAGGAATTTTTTGAGTGAACAATTCTTAAGAAAATGGCTTGCACAAACATAGGGGTACTAGGAGCTACAGGGAGTTTATTAACAACAGTGAAATGAGCAAAAGCAAGGATAGAGTGCAATACTGTATTGATGTCCATTTATTGAGGCCAAAGAAGCTGAGGGTGAGGATGTGGACGTGGTAGGGGTTGAGTTCTCACGGGAAGCTCTTCCTGCATGATTTGTCTCATCTTCCTCAACATTAATAGGCTGCTGCTTAGTGGACTTCATTTTGGTGTAGTGTCGGTGATGAACTCTGTTTGCATCTGCTGTAGTGCCTTAAGGGTCTCCATTTCTTTATACCCGGCTTGCTGAAAACTGCGAGGCTGAGGCTATTATCTCCATGGTGATCCTGATAGGATTGTATCATGTCATAGAGTCTGTTTGGTGAGAATTTATTGCTGCTGAAAGTATTGCACGGTCTAGAGCTTGCTTGGTGATTGTTTCTAGGAGAGTAGGGGAGAGGGGCTAGTAGTGGTACACCCTAAGTTAAGGGGTCCACAAAAACAATTGTTTATCAAGCGGGGTCACGATTTTTTCACCAATATGTAGTTCAGATTTTTCTTAGCTTATATTTGTTCTTTGGAATGTTTAATTGGAGGGAAAGCCATATTTTGAATTGATTTAAAATAGTAAATTTGAGTTACACTACAACCATGGTGGAAACCAATACTTGAACATAGGCGACAATGATTGAACATTGAATTTTTAATTCTTGTACATGGGTGAGAGGTCTTACATGTCTTGATGTGATTGGCTACTCTACATAATTACTATGTCAAAAATAAATAACCACTAGACAGTACTATGAAAACTATGAAGTGGTACTCTAAGAACTATTGGGTATTGTGTGATCAAGACTCGTGTCAACTATTGGACCATGTTCACCTATTGGCCCCTCCCCTATGGGGAGGGGAAATTGTAATGTCCTGATATTCAAACAACCAGGTTGGTTATATGTAGTACCCTTTTTACCAACCCCTCTCAGATTGAATAGGTCATCTTTCTCTTGCTCCCACACATCCCAATGGGCCATATCTCTGTGCTGATTAGATTATGATTTTGACTTTGTGAATATTACTTGTCAAAATGTAATCTAAGATCATGCATATGCAAACAATCTGGTGGTTAGTCAAAGTATAAAACATAGTGGAGATAGGGACATTGAGCAGCTGAAGATGCCAAGTGGAGATAGACATTCTCGTGGCAAGGGAAAGATGAGCCATATAGTGGTTTGACTTCCACATTCTGGAGGTGACATTGGGAGTAGCCTCAGAGCGAAGTCAAATATAGAGCAATAAAGTGCCTTAAAAAGCCACTTTGGGAGTTGTTCTAAAGAGGCATATAGGCATTGAGAACAAGAACAATAAAAAATAAAAGGAGAAAAAGTTCGAAAAGAATAGAAGTGGTGAAGGGGTAGAATGTAGAAGGAAATGGAACTAGATAAACAAGAATAAGGAGGGGAGGGAATCCTAAAAAATGGAAAGGTTGGGATCAAAGACAAGAAATGGGAATTTTTGAGTTAAAAAAGGTCCCAAGTCTAAAAGCAACCAATAGACTAATGCAATCTTTGAGGGGATACCCATTAAACAATCGATATCGCAGGAGAAGTTGAAGTAGACGGATGTACTCAGTCAGCAAATTCTTTCCACACTTATAATCTATTATGGAATACATTTAATTGATTTGTTATGATAGATTGCTCTACGACTAGATGAGGTATATGATTTGGTAGAGCGGCTGAAGCAATGAAAAGTAGATACTTATGTCAGACATTTGAATCAATAGTCAAATTGGCCAGTTTGTCTGCAACACTATTGTATATAGGATAGCAAGTGCCCAAGTGGTGATGTTGCTGTTGAAAAGCCTTGGAGATCATAGTGAGAATGATTCTAGAATCACTTTTATGAGATTTTGAACCTCTATCAATCTTCCCATCTGAATTCCATAGTGACTAGCACGAAGTTCTGCATAATTGTTTGTTTGAGCCCCTATGCATTGTCCATAAGCTTGACTGTATTGTTCTGTTTCATCTCTGATAATTCCTTCAATCCCTACTAGGCTTTGGTTTTTTAACTGCTCCATTAAATTAACTTTATGCCATACTTATGGAGGGGGTTCCCAATTAAGTTTATCTTTGAGAGTAATCCATTTGAAATGGAAATGAAACGGAAAATTCCATTTCTTTGTTGTCCAACAATCCTCCATACTTCCCTCTTTTTCTATGAAATGACATAAAGAGGTACTACCAATATTGGCTTTGAGAGTTTGAAGAATGATTGCAGGAGTTTTCTTTTCATCAGAAAAAAAATGCTAGGATTGCTTTCATTCCACAGTTGCCATACATATGACTCGGAGAAATATGTTCTAGATGTTTTATTAGAGGCGTTTCTGTTGGAAGCTTTATCCATTTTGTAGAAAGCCTGATTGATTGTGGTGTTATTTTTTCCAGGTCTGAAATCAGAACTCTGCATGTTCCCATAATGTTACAGCCATTTTGTATACAATGAAAAGGTGCTGAATTGTGTCAGCAACTTGATTACGATTTGACATATTGAAGGTCCAATCAAACTTCTGCATTGAAGATTATCAGCTGTTAGAATTTTGTTGTGTTTGCCAAGCCATAGGAATGCTTTGTTCTCAATCAAGAAGGAAGCTGACCACTGGAATTGTAGAGAAAACATCTTGCACTTTCTCAGTCGACAAAGTGGCGATCTTGTATATTCTGATACTTTAGGGAGAAGTTCACAACCCTTTTGCACGATGGAGTCAATCCATGCCTCGACCATCCTTCCCATCTTGCCAAAACACCAGACTTCTTGAACAACATGCGTGTCAATCTTACTCAAGGTATTAATTGACTCGGAGGGGATGCGAGAAGGAACCTCAGGGTTCAAGAAGGTTTGAACCAATGTTTTAAAAATCGGAACCGGACTCAAAACCGGTTGAGGGTTGAACCAGAACCGAACCAGGACCGGACCGGTTTAAAATATATGAACCAGTTTACTAAAAAATACGTAAAATAATACAATTTTAATGAAAACATTAAATCTTAAGGATTACAAACCATGATTACAAACAATTAGAGATGAAATAAGCAATTTTTTCTCATGCATATACCATGTAAGAGTAAATATAGAAAAATGGCACCAAGTGCATTACATATCCGAAACAAAATACATAAACAGTGAGGCTCAAAATGGCCTATAGAGTCCAAAAAACAATATGTTACAAGCTACTACATGTTTGATATCAAATTATCAATCATCAAACTCAACACCACTATTGGTGCTAAGAATGGGATCCTCGTCCTCATCAATGTCATCATGTTTCTCGGACTCGTCAGACTCCTCAGGGACATTTGCAGTAGTTGTAGTAACATAAATAGTGCATGCCATGTCTGGTGCTACTAATGGTTCATCATCTAAAGTCATCCACCCCAAGTCATCATGATCAAACTCTGTCGGGTGACTCTCCTCTACCCATTCTGATGTTGGGTCAATATCATCCAAGACAATGGGATCTATATCAGATCTTCTATTCAGTAATTGGTTGTGCCTTAGCCAGAGGTTATGTTGCACGAAGACGAGATCATTTAACTGTACATCAATTGGCACCTCTCCTGTTGTTGTTCCAAACGGTTTCTCTTCTTTGTGTGAATCGGCTCAAAAACCGACCAATTGCGCTCACACCCAGAAGCACTGCAAGTGTGACAGAGGATCTGAATTGCAAACTTTTCGTGTAGTTGAGGACAATGTCTACTAAATGAATCCCACCAATGTGCTGCAATAAATGATTAAACCAAGACAAGAAAAAAAGTTAGTTAATTCAACAAATTAGATTGTGTTTTTAAAAGTAGCGATAAAGTTGCCGAACTTATGCTAAAAAATCAAGTTTTTAAAGTTTAAACAACTAAAATTTAAAAACTTTGGAATTGCTTATTTGGCTGGTCCACTTCTCTTGCAATATTTGCTAGGTTTTTGCCAAAGGTACCCATGGCTCTACTGAAAGCACTGATTTGTTAGTGTATTTCCAGTTGTTGACTCTGATCAAGGACCATGCGCTCTAGGCATTCGTACAATCCATCTTTGACCTTTGCGGTCTGATCTTCTCCAAGTTAAGCTTTGTAATGATACCTTGGGTTTAAGAAATACCCAACTGCATGTATAGGGCGATGGAGTTGATTATTCTGTTATCAATAATTTGCCATATAGGCCCATACTTTGCTACTCTATCCTTGTATGCTACCCTTATCTGCTCCTTTGCTTGATCCATAGCCTTGTAAATGTAATTTTCCTATCCACCAACCACAACACCTGAACAAGGGGCTCCACAATTTTTATAATCTCCACTGCTTTTTTCCAATATGTGCTGTCCACTGAGATGCATTCCACTCATCACTTGAAAACGTCTTTTTCAAGTTGTCCCTGAGAAATGAGAGATTGCAATGTGAGGAAGTTTGATGCAAATCTCGTTATGGACGGCCTAACAAGTTCCCCGTCCTTAGAGTTTTACCTCATCAGGTTCAATACCCATGAGTGGTTATAGATGTATTTTGTAATGCTCTTGGCATATCCACAGTGTAATGCGGGTCCACTGAGATGCATTCCACTCATCACTTGAAAACATCTTTTTCAAGTTTTGTCCCTGAGAAATGAGAGATTGCAACGTGAGGAAGTTTGTTGCAAATCTCGTTATAGACGGCCTGACAAGTTCCTTGCCCTCAATATTTTTCCTCATCAGGTTACCCATGAGTGGTTATAGATGTATTTTGTAATTCTCTTGGCATGATCCACAGTGTTCTTGATCCAATCCTCTTTGCCTATATCCTCAAGCATGAGGTCTATGCAATGTGCAACACATGGTGTCCAAAATATGGTTTTGTATTTGTTCTCTAACATATTTTTCCAAAATATGGGCTCCACTTTTTTTACAATCTCTGTTGCTTTTTTCCAAAATGTGTTGTCAAAAAAATTCTTTTTGATGTCTTTTCCATCTTGTTTGCGGATCCATTGAGATGCATTCCACTCATCACTTGAAAACATCTTCTTCAAGTTTTGTCCCTGAGAAATGAGAGATTACAACATGAGGAAGTTTGTTGCAAATCTCGTTATGGTCGGCTTGACAAGTTCCCTGCCCTCGGTGTTTTTCCTCATCAAGTTCAATACCTATGAGTGGTTATAGATGTATTTTGTAATGCTCTTGGCATGATCCACAATGTTTTTGATCCAATCCTCTTTGCCTATATCCTCAAGCATGAGGTCTATGCAATGTGCAACACATGGTGATCCAAAATATGGTTTTGTATTTGTTCTCTAACATCTTACCAACAAGAACATAGTTAGAGGCATTATCTGTGATGATTTGTACAACATTTTCCACCCCCACCTCTACAACAACCTCATCTAAAAGTTGAAACAACAAGTTTGCATCTTTCACCCTATCAGATGCATCAACTGATTTCAAAACATGGTTCCTTGTGGGCAAGAGGCAAGGAAATTTATTATGGTACGATTCTTTCCATCACTCCATCCATCTAACATAATGGTGTATCCTATTTTGGCCCATGATTGTTTACAACCCTTCAAGTATTTGTCTATTGACCCAACTTCTTTCTGCAAAAGAGATCCCCTTCAAGTCATGCATACTAGGGCCTTTAAAGCCCTTACTTGCAACAACCATGGAATCCTACATGGGTTGGTAATAAGGTGAGCAGGCAACATTGAAGGGGATATTTGCATCATACCACCATCTCGCTATGTATTCAAAAGTAGAGTCTTTGTATTGCTTCTTCCAATGGCTATCTAAAGTAGGTTGATTCTCACTTGGCTTAAAGGGACTAGTAGGGGTGGAAGAGGATGGGAAAAAGCTTTCAATGTTCTTTGACTTCCTCTTTTGAGGCGGGGTTTCATGAATGGGAGGAAAATATAAAAAAGGGTCTCTAACATTTATAGAAGGGTTAGAGCAAGAACCTTCAACACTAGTGTTTGTTTGGGACATGGCAAATTGCCTCTTTCTCTAATTCTCTTCATATTTTTCAATCATGCTGCATTTCCAATCTAATGGGTTCAATGTTTGGTGCATCACATGGGGCAACTTAGCCTCTTTGACCAGCCAAGTGTTGCTTCAACCTATGAATCCCCTCTTTTATGTGTTTCTTCCCCCCTTAAGTGTTTCTTATAGTATTTGCAAAACACTTGATTATCAACAATATCAGCATGGCTCCATGTAGGGTCTTTGATTCAGGAAGGCATGGTAAATTCAAACAAATCTGAAAATAAAATATGCAAACCTATCTTATTTTTTTTGCAACAAAAGAAATATATTTCAGATTTGCAATGTAATAAGAGAGAAAAACAGGGGTAGATTTTTGTTTTTAACATACCTTTCAATGAAATGAACTATGAAGATCAATGGGCACAAGAATCTGGTCAAGAAATCCTCCAAGATTGTAGATGGGTTGTAGCCTCGAAATGTAGATGCCAAATCCACCACAAATAGCCCACAAGGAATGCCAACCAAGCTCCAAGCTCACTCCAAATCACCACTCTTCAATGCAACTCCACAAACTCCAAATGCTCACAAATGCTCATTAAGAGAGATGTGAGACAAATAGGGGGGTCTATATAACATCACTTTAGGGTTAGGGTTGAAAGAAAACACTTAAAAGTAAGTGGTTAAATTTTTTTTTAAAGGAAAATGCAAGTCGTCAGACCGGTTTGTACTGGTTTAATACGGAATCGGTCAGTGGTTCTGTTTTTTTGGTGGTTCGAAACTTTTTTCATTGAGCCGGTCAAACCAGCTGGTTCCGGTTTGAACGGTTTTTAAAGCACTTGTTTGAACATATCATGCCAACGTGTGTACCTGAATTTCCAGTTGTTCTCGAGTTGTTTCAGCCTTCCTTGTTCAAGCAGCCAATTTGGCAGTTGTTTGCTCAAAGTTGTGAATGTCTCCTTCGAAACCTAGTCATCTCGTAATCATATATCTGCATTTCATCATTGTCTTTGTCCACCCTTGGGCAAGCAAACTCAATGGACTAAGACCCTAAAGCATTAATCGTGAGTCGAGAAGTCATCTTGGCATTCTGGGGAGTGGGTGTGAGTTTCCAAACCTCGGGAGATATTTCAACCATTGGAGCCTTTCCTTTGACAACGGTACGTTAATGATTTTTTATAAAATGTTGAACCCGTGAGAAAACATGACTTGTAGAGGAAGATGAAGCATGAACTGTTGGGCTGTCTACAAGAGAAAAGGATACTAGGGCTTGGTTTTGAACTAGAGAGGGTTCAGGATCACTGTCCATGTGAGATTGCACTAGGAGTCTAGGGGACCTGTGAGATGATTGCATGAGGGACTCGAGAGACTTAGACTTGTTCCTTGCAGGGGAGATGACGAACTCTCTTGGTTTAAGAGTACATTGGTCAACCCTTCTCACTGGAAACTTCCTACGAGGAGACTCAGTGCGAGACTTTGGAGATATTTGTTGGGGAAGTTGCCTTGCTTGAGGGGTGTCATTATTCATGGGACCCCTCGATTCTCTATAAGATGGTGAAGGTGTATAGCTGAGTTCATATACCTTAAGAAACCACCTTTTTTGACCTTTGAAGGATTGTTGTAGTATAGGTCAGGACGTCAATAGGCTCCACAACTGACCAGTCTACAGGAGGGAGAGGTGTGAAGCGAACGGACTCTAGGTATCCTGGTTCAAACAACTCGCTAGCATCATCCTCTATATCCTCCATGATTCATTCAAGAAAAAAGTCTTTCATTTGTTGCATTGTCATTCTGGAGAAGTCTCGTTGATGAACTTCTATCTCATCGACACAATCTTTCCAATAATCCTTCATTTCGGGTTGATGAGCAATGTCGAGATACTTGTGTTCAACTTCCATATATTGTTTATTGTCATATGAATTCCTAGCAGAGTAGGCATATATGTTGAATGATCCTAAGGAAGCTTTGATGTTCCCTACATCTCCTAGATTCCTACAAGAGTAAAAACCCAGATGAATTGGGAATTTTACTCCTTTCTTCTTTCTTTCACAACACTTGAGGTGCACTCTGGACAATTGCCAACATAGCTCAATGAAGATCGACTTATTACTTGGATAGCGAGGGAGCTTCATGAGAGTATCATCAAATCCCCCAACATGGATGTAGGAATTTTTTTTGAACTGTGTGAAAGAGATCCCGTACTTCTTGATTAGTTCACAAGCTTCCGCTGATAACTTGCGATTGCTATCCCCTTCCATTTTCCTAATTAGGGGCATTACAAAGACACCATTGACTCGGGTATAATGCACCTTTTGTATTCCTTTAAAGGGAACTGTGGAAGTACTTGGTACACTGGTGCACCTTTTGGGAGGTTTCTTTCAAAAGATAGTTCAGGCCACTTCTGCAAAGCTGTGACGACATACACTAAATAAGAATTCATTGTGAACTTTTTGGTCCTCTCAAGGTTTATCAAATGCGAATGCAAATTGTCACTAATGATTTAGCTCCCGTCAATCTTTTGAGCTCCTTCGATGGTGATCAAGGTAAACTGAGACATCTATGGGGGGAAGTCCTTGGTTGATGCCTCTCCCATGAGCTTATTGATCATGACCATGTAGTTGGAGATCTCCTCAATGAATTCAAAGCGGGAGAGAGTATTGAGAAGGAGGGAAAGCTTAGGAGTTGTCTTCATCCAGTTATCAATCGTTACTCCTTGTAGACAAGACTCCTTTCTTTCTCACTCGAGAAAAGCATCTTCCTTGCTCAGGATCACCGCATTCTTGGGTCTTGGGATACATTGGCATTTTGAGATCCCTTCCGTAGATAATATAGCAATGATGGAACCATCATTGGTAGTGATGGTTTAACTTTCCGCTTCATAGTTCTAAGCACAGGTGAGAACAAAGTCTGTGTCTTGAATTGCCAATGGGAAGCCGGCTCGATAGAGTCCACTATGGAAGATTTTGTCGGCTAGTGCAGTGCAAGTTCGTTCTTGCATTCTTTGTTTCAGGTCCTCAAAGTCCATGTGCTCAACATTATTGTCCCCAATATTTGGATATTTAGAGACTAGAACCAAGATGGGTTTGTATCTGGAATAATGACACTTCATGTTGTGAATTTCTTGCATCAAAGGATTTGAGAATGTTGATGAAGTTAGAAGAAACAAGAGGAATGAGTTTCCGCTTCAATTCACACGCATTCAGGGTTTTTAATGATGTTTCCGACTGTAATCTTGTTCAGGCCATTATAGGAGCAAAACATATCCAAATTGTATGAGACTTGATTTTTGGGAAGGTATTTCCGAGAGGAAGAGATGCTCTAGTTTTCGTGAAGATCTCTAGTCGGAAATGGCGGGAAATGACGAAACAATTTCCGGTTGCATTGTGAGCTTTGTAAATGGGTTTTCAAGCAAAAAAGATCAAATCACATGGAATGAGTCTCTTCACAACAACAAATGAGAAAGGGATCAAAATGAGGGCGTTTTGGATGAGAATTCATGGGAAAAGTTTCATAAGATTTGGCCTTGGGGTTAGCAAGTTATGATCATTTGAAATTTTGGGAAGAAACAAGGGTTTTCGTGACAGCAAATTTCAAGTGGATGAATAAAAAAAATCACTTCATTATATCTCTCACTTCTTACATCAGCTTGAAGGTGCTTTCATGGAGGGTAAGTGTTCAAAATTTCAAAGGGTTTGAGCCACGAAAGCTTGAGATATGAGCAAAACAAGTTTTTGCAAAACTAGGGCACACAGCTGGTTTCATGGCCATGGGAGGAGGAGAAATGGAGTTTTAATGGATTTTCATCATGCACTTTATCTAATTTTGTGTTGAGGTTTTTGGGGGAAAACTTAACCTTGAAATCGTGACTTAAGTGGGGGAGTTTGACTTTACTTCAACAAACAAGGAAATGCACCATCTTTGCAACTCACACCTCCAAAGGGCACTCCAATCAGAGAGGGGCGCATTTTTGAAGTGCAAGGGACACTCCAAAGTGCACCAATGCAATGGGGGATCCTAAAATGCGCCTAGGCCTTGGGGATGGGCACTTTACCACTCAAAACAAGCATATGTTCTAATTTTGTGTTACTTTTTGCATTTGGATGGACCAATGGGGTGAAGGTGCACTTATGGAGGAGGAGAATCACAAAGCACATTACAAAATTTGTTTTCCACCTTCCAAAAGACCGCCATGCTCCAAAAGTGCACCTAAGTCACTTAAGTTGCTGACATCGGCAACTCAATGGAAAATTAGAACATGAAAAGCATTTTTTGGGTCCAAAACCAAAATTTGACCTTTCTGGGGCGTATAATATATCAATTTGGCTGGAAATGGGCCAAGAAATCCAATGGAACCATTTAGGAATCTTGAAAATGCATTCTCTTTGAATTTCAAGTCAACTCACTAGTTTGGCATAGGAAGGTGTGACAATGAGATGAGCCGTTACATGAGCTTGAGATGGGTATGAAAAAAACTAACACTTGGGCCATGAAGGGAACTCAATGAGCTTTAATTTAACCATTTTTTAGGCTCCTGAATCCACACGAGGTTCCTGAAACCTTCCGTAAAAGTTTTCTCTTTCAGAAATACCTATGTGCCTCAATGTTTGAAAGGTTTTCGCTCTTGATGTTTCCGAAACTTTATCTTGCATATGCCATCATGTATTAGATCTTGAAATCTTTCTAATGACTATGATTTGGGCTTCTGAAACCACCCGAGGCTCCCGAACCCTTTTGCACAAGTTGATCTTCCTTCGATGACCGAGAACACCTTTTCCTCGAAAAGCACCAAAGATGAATATGTTTCGAAGACAGTTGCGAAGCTCCCAAAATCTTCCCTAAATCATATTCTCATGAAGTAGACTCAAATACATTTCCATTAAATATAATATGGGCTTCCGAAACCACCCGAGGCTCTTGAACACTTTAGCACAAGTTGACCTTTGTAAAGAGACAAATTTGACAATTTTGGCCAACTTGACTAAAAAGTGACAAAAATTTCTATATGGTTATCAAGTAAAATATCGAGACATTTTACATGCCAATAGATCAATTGGTTGAAAAGATTGCCGAAAGGGAAAAAGCTTTTGGAAGAAAAATCGACTCCACAGGAGAGCATTTGCTATGTCAATCAAAAAAACAATTCTTTCAAGGGTTCTTCCTCCAAGGCGGTCTTCCAAAAATGATGATAAGGGAAAAGGGAAGAATAAGGGTAAAGGAGGCAACAATAACAATAACTGTGGGTAGAAGCAAAATGATAAACAACATTTGTTTTGCAAACGATGTGGTAGAAAAGGAGCCATGAGGTGCATGAATTCAAGATATCATGGGAGAAGATTGAAGCTTATTACAAACAAAAAGAATCCCACCAAAGAACCAAACTTTGCTCTATTTACAAGTGAATATGTGCTCTCAAATACATACGAGGAAGCAAACAATGTGTCAGTGAATTCAACATGGTTTGATGCTTGGGTCCTTGACATCAATGCCACTTAACACATGACTTTCCAAAAGGACTTCTTTAAGGAGTTTAATGAGGAATGTTGTGGTTTAGTATATCTGGTAGATAGATCATGTTTACAACTAGAAGTAAAGGGTACAATCCAACTCAAGTGTCTAAGGCTTCCAAATTTAATTCTTAAAATGTCATCTACCTTCCTCAGTTGAAAAGAAACTTGTTGTCTTTGGTCTTAATTTGTCGACAAGGGCACTCCATTTTAATGGACAACGGGAAAGTCGCTATCAGAAGAAAAAGGGACAATGCAGTTGCATTGATTGGATGTGAGGAAGGAAATTAATAGAACTTGTGGAATTTTGCTCATCTCGTTGTAGACGAAATGTCTCCAAGTATGTTGTGGCATATGATATTTGGGCACTCCAATCATGACTACATTCGTGTGTTGAAAAAGAATTGTGTAGCAAGATTGTCCACCTTGCTCGCAAAATCTGAGAAGTATGAAGCCTGTATTTTGGCTAAACACTCAAGAGAACCTTTTCAAAAGTTAGAATGGAAAGCTGATAGAAATTTGCAGTTGGTTTGCTCCAACTTGCATTCTCTTCCAATTCTCTCATCTAGTGGTTATAAGTACTTCATGTTGTTCATTGACCACTACAACAGAATAGCCTAAATTTATTTCTTCAAACAAAAATCAGAAGCCTTAGAAATGTTTCAAAAGTTGAGCTATGGTGGAAAATGAAGCTCAAACCCATATCGGGACACTCGGGACTGATAATGGTGGTGATTACACTTCATAGGCGTTTGAATCCTATCTCAAGAAAAATAGGATCAAACACCATCTCATAGTTCCTCACACTCCTCAACAAAATGGGGTAGTTGAGAGGATGAATATAACCGTGATGAATATGGTTCGTGCGATGTTATATTTCAAGGGGGTCTACATTTCTAGGTAGAAACAACACAAAATGCATTGTATCTACAAAACAAATCATCATCAATAGCCCTACAATTGAAGACTCCACATGCAATGTGTTGTGGTCATCTTCCTTCAATGTGTCATCTTTGAGATTTTGGATCCACATGTTACTCATTGATCCCGAAGTAGAAAAGGAACAAGTTGGACCACAAGACTCATAAATGCATTCATTTGGGATATTCTAAATCCTCCAAAGCATATTGGCTCTATGATGAAAAGAGCGAGAAATTCCTCATTGCAAGGGATGTCATCTTTTGTGAAACTGTGAAGGATGAGGCCAACATCAATTGTCAATTGAGTCAACTGGAGAAGTATGCCAAGTTCGATGTCTATAAGGAGAGTGATTTGGAAATTCCAAACAATGAGGGGGCACATGTAATTTGGAGTCATTTGATTTCATATTATCCTATAACATAGATTGAAATTCCTCCTAAAGAAGAAAATGAAACTTCATAAAAAAATGGACAGGTGGCACAAGAACAGAGGAAAAAAAGTGAGAGATCTTCGAATCATGAGATTGAGGCACCAAAACCATATAAAAAGACGCCTAAATGGGCAACAGAGACATTGAAAGATGTTCGTCCTGATGAAGTTGGCAAAATTGGCACACAAAGTGCACATGCAATCACACAACCCAAAAAAAATGTCCTAGAAGAAATTCAAAAAAGATTAAAAATATCACCTTGAATGATTCTCCAAGAGAAGAACTCAATGTTGTGTTCGATTCAGAACCAACCTCTTTCAAACAAGCTGAAAAGGACGAGTCTTGGAGAAAAAGCCATGAGAGATGAGTATGATGCATTGATGAAAAATGGGACTTGGAAGTTGGTTGATCCTCCACTCGAAGGTAAACCAATTGGTTACAAGTGGGTCTTCCTCAACAAATACAAGACTGATGGCTCACTTGGAAAACATAAAGCAAGGCTTGTCGCAAAGGGTTATGTCCATAAGGAAGGCATAGACTACAATGAAACCTTTGCACCAATAATGAAGTGGACTACCATTCATACTTTGGGCTGGCAACAAAACGAGTGGAAAGTTCATCAGATGGATGTGAAAATTGCTTTTCTAAATGGCGATCTTCAAGAAACAATGTACATGACTCAACTTGAAGGTTTTGCAATTGACGGCCAAGAGCACAAAGTGTGCAAACTTGAAAAATCATTGTATGGTTTGAAACAAGCACCTCGAGTTTGGTACGACAAACTAGTTGAACACCTCTTAGACATGAACTTAAAACGTTTTGAGTTTGAAGATGCAACACTTTTTGTCAAAACAGTTGACAAAATGGTTGTATTTGTAGTGGTGTATGTTGATCTGCTGATCACAGTAAACAATGAAAGATACACTGCAAAATTCAAATTAAAGTTTGATGAAAAGCTTTGTAATGACTGATTTGGGTTATCTTCATTACAATTTGTGTATTGAAGTAATTCAAAAACCAAAGTATATCTACATCACTCAACACAAGTACACTGGTGACATTTTGTGTAAGTTTGAAATGGAAGATTGTAAGCCTCTCAGTATGCCCATGGAACAAAATCTGAAAGTGACCACAAAAGATACCGTTGATTTTGTAGATGCTACTAAATAGAGACAACTCATTGGAAGTTTGATCTATGTGACAACTAGACCAAATATTTCTTTTGTTGTTAGTGTTCTTTCTCGATTCATGTAATGACCTAGAGAAAGTTCATTGGATACCAGCAAAGATTTTCCTTTGATATCTCAAAGGAACACAACATTTTGGGCTAAAATACTCTAAGGCAACAAACTTCAAATTGGTTGGATATTCAAATTCTAACTATGCTGGAGATTTTGAAGATGGGAAATCCACTACAGGTTTTCTAATGCATCTGGGAACAACAATGATTAGTTGGAATTCGAAGAAGCTTTCAGTGACAGCTTCAGAGGCAACCATATTTTGTGGCTCAAAAGGGTACTTATAGATTTGTAGGAACAATAGGTTTCATCAACACCTCTCATGGTTGACAACACTATTACAATTCAAATGACAAAGAATCCAATCTCACAACTGAATCAAGCATATCAATGCTAAATTCATTTGATTTGGCACTATGTGAAAGATGGCAGTGTAAAGTTGCAACATTGCCTTACAGCAAAGCAACCAACAAACATCCTAACAAAAGTGCTTGGACAAGAAAATTTTGAAAAGTTCAAAGGAATGCTTTATCTCACTACAACCCCTATAGATTAAGGGGGGGATGTAACATTATTGTAATATATGTTAATCCTAGGTGTCATAGGCTGTTTTCTTATTTGATATAAACGAAGGGTCATTCCCTTAGGAATAGGAAGAGTCACCTTAAAAGGTGAAATGAACAGCCGAATCTCGGCTTTATATATTATAATCTTCTTCGTTTCAATATTGAATGTGAATACAATTTTGGCTTGCACCAATATTGTTAATTTGTAATTCCAGTACTTGGCCTGACAGGACTAAATAGCATTTGTTTGACACCCCAGGTCCCATGGAAATGTATTATTTTACTTGTATTTTCTCTTGCATACTCTTCTAGAAGAACCATATCTATGTTTTCTTGCAAGATCGTATTTGTGAGAATACTTCATTTATTGGGCTAGACCTCATATATAACATGAGAGGATCTGCATCAAGAATTGAGCTTAGGGGTAGGCAGTTTGATGGGATTTTTTGAGATGACTCAGCATAATATTGGGTCAGTCTCAATTTGTTCCCTGGAGGTTTTTCGATCTTTTTGAGTATCTTGAAGAATTATTGGCTCCCATAGTTGGAGCTTGATTGGGATGCAATATTCGGGTGGATGTTGCTGGTGTTTTCTTCCCCTATTATAGATAACCATGTTGTATGGAGCAGAAACAAATATAAATCTTTGAGACATCTTTGGAAGAAGTTTATTCCATGAGTTAGCTTCTACAGGGTGTATAGGATGGATCTCTTGGGATGTCGGGTCAGCCAAAGCGGCAAAAGAATTATGCAAGGGAAGAGAGAGGTTTATATGCTGGTCTGTGGTTTTCCTTTTCAGATGCATATGATTTGAAATTTCTTATGAAAGGGATTTGGAGTGAAGGCTGATTCCGTACCTGAGGGAGTTGATGTAATGACGTGCTGATTTCTCTGAGATTTTGCCTGCGTGGATTCATGCAGTTCTAAATGATGTGGGGAACTATGAGCCTCCTATTTGGTCAGACCCGTGGTAAATGCTGATGTTCATGACATAGCTGACTCCTGAACGAAATATTTTCATAATCCAGTTGTTCCCATTCAATCCCTTTCATTTCATGAATTATTCGATCAGACAACTGATGTAGATCAATATAGATGCAGATGAGAGCGTAGTTGAGAATGTGTGGATTCTTGGTAAACTCTGATGTTGTGATATATTCTCCAAGGGCAACTCCGATTTTGTTGAGACTAGATTCATACCAGTATTCACTTGGTAGCAATGGTTGCCTGACACATACTGGGACTAAACTGAGAGATCTTCAGTGGGATTAATGGCAAGGGACCAGGGGCTTCATAAAAAGACAAGGTTTATTGAAGAGATAGAGCTAAAGAGTTTTTGCTCCTGGAAAATGTCCTGTAAATCTGCAAATAAGGCCCTTTTCCTTTAGGAGCCAAAGTCAATTTTCCATTTCATCAATGGAGAAAGATATCTTTAGTGGGATATCCTTTTGAGATAAAAGCCATTTTTTTTTAGAGGAAATGAAGGTTGCGAGATAGTTTGTTGTGCATTGTACTGAAAAAAATTCTAGAGATCTTCTTTACCAATGTAGGGTTGTCAGTGGAAACTGCTGATTCAAAGTTAAGGGCAGTCATCAGCAGTGGATCTGAGGAGGCCATTGCCGCCTCCATAAGTAGAAAAGAGATATGAGGCCAACAATGATGTATGATAATCAGCTGCGCAGCATGTTAAGGATATGGTTGGATGTAGGGGTTGCAGCTTCATGAGGTGGTGGCTGCTTTCTAGTTCAGAAGATGGATAACTATTTTACCAAGTTACTAATGAACTTCTTTGTTTCTTGAGCTATCAATAAATTTCCACAGTTACATAACCTTTTTTGGTGATCATAAAATTCAATACATTATTCAATTTTATTTAATTGAAGTCTAATTGAAGGTTCATGAGGCGGTGGCTGCTTTCTAGTTCAGATGATGGATAATTATTTTACCAAGTTACTAATGAACTTCTTTGTTTCTTGAACCATCAATAAAACTTCTTTGTTTCTTGAACCATCAATAAATTTCCACAGTTACATAACCTTTTTTGGTGATCATAAAATTCAATACATAATTCAATTTTATTTAATTGAAGTCTAATTCCATCCATGATAAATAATATCTTTTTTTGTTCGCCTTTATTTGTGGATTATCTATTTCCTATTTGAGTTAGGTAGTATTCCTCTTTCAAGACATTTAGTAAGAGATTTATTGCTTTGAATGGTACAATCTTCGTGTTCTTTTACAATTAATTAACCTACTTTTCAGGTGAGTATTTAATTTTCACATCAAGGCGTTGAGTCTAGAATCACATGTATGCACCACTAACATTGCTACTTACTTCACACTAAACATATAATTACCATTAAAAATATGTTCAAGGTCAATTTGTGTGTTGGTAATACTAATCATCCACCCTCCAGTGTTTTTTGGAATCGCTGGCACTGCTATAGATGGGAAGAACAACCATCTCTTGCATGCAAGCAATGGTTAAGTTTTCAAAAAGATTTCTTGCATCTGCAAATCTTTATGCTGTTTTGAAATGATTAGTCCAAGATTGTGTTTAGTAAGCAGAATGGTGATCTTATGGTTGGTTCTTTGTGGGTGCATGTCATGGCAAGCACTGTTTTTCTTCTTGTATGCTGTTCTACACAGGCTTCTGAGAATTGTATGCAAGCTTTTGAGGGTCATGTTATGGCACGTTCCTACACGTATATGATTTTGCTTCCATATATGCTGTTGGATAAAATAGATTGTTTGCTAGGTTCTTCTGCCATGTATGTCTAGGATTATTTCTCAATTGGTTAAGTATATACTCCGGAAAAAATAATAAGAACAGGCCATCCATTGTCCTTCCATGAATATATATACACACACACACACACATATACATATACGCAGAATGTATATATATATATATTGTCCAATACATATTCTTATTGGGAAGTTGAATGGCTTGATTTTTTAAGCTTTGGTTTCTCATGTTATAGAAATATGGATATATGAGGAAAACTTCAAAAAGTGGTTGGTTGAATGGTTCAAGTTCTGTCATAAAATAGGCCAAAGACTATATTTTGTCCGACTCTAAATGTAAATATTTTACTTCTCAAGGAGTGCTGTGATTTGTCGGTAAAACATGATTATTCATTGAGTTCTAGATAGCCGCCGACTTTTATCTATTTGAGTCTCCGTTGGCTCCAATTTGGATATGATTGGCTCTATTGTTTTTCAATTTTTATATCAACCTGTTCTGGAAGAATTAAGTGCAGAGATGATACAACCCACCAATTTGGATCGCATTATCTTGATTTTTTTCATTTAGAGGCACATTTTACACCTTGTTGGTGCTCAATTTGATCTCGCCCTGTTTGTCCTTGAAATTCTTCAATTTGCGGGCTCCGTCGTGTTTTCTATCTCCCTGGATTGATGCAAGAAAACTCTGTCCTCCATTTGGTTGCCATGATCAGTCCCTTCCTTTGGTCAAGGATCACTTAAAGTCCAGAATTTGTTTTTCGTTCCTCTGTCCATGTGAAAGATCTACAACTTGGGCGAAAACTCGGGTTTTTTCCCTTCCTTCTGTTTTCCACAGTCACATTTTGTTTTCCCTGTCATTTTTGTCCCAAGTATATGTGGAAACATGATTGGATGCAGCTCGGAAGATCATATTTGGGCCTTATATCACTTCCAAATTCTCTGTCCTTGAAAGAAAGATTCATTTCTGGGAGCAAATGGTGATTTTTCTGCATTTTACGGTTTGACGGGTGTGTTTTTCCCGGTCAAATTTATATCTCAGCATCTGTGGAAACGTGGCCCTTTTTGATTGGATGCGGCTCGGTGAGGCACTTTGAAACTCTAAGGCCCACTTCAACTCAAAACTTGTCCACGTGGAGGGCCGACGCTCATCTGAAAATTCGCCTTTTGGTTTGACCTTGGAGTTGCGCCAGGGAGACACGTGGAGTTTTCCGCTGCCTTGCCTAGACTTAGACATTTTTTTCATGCGGCCGGTGCAGCTTTGGCAAACCATGGACACGTGGAGGGCCGGCGCTCATTTGAGGATCTGCCTCAGGGTCCCACCTTAACAGTTGTGCCAAAGGAGACACGTGGTGAGCCTGCGCTTGTTCAGGGTCTCCGCTTTTGGGGACCATCTCAAAGTTGTGTCGGGGAGACACATGGAGGCTTCCGCAGGATCTTCCCATACTTTGACTTTTCAAGCAACTTTCTAAAGGCCTGGGACACGTGGAGGGCCCCTGCTTGTTTGGGGACTTGCCCCTGAATTTTATTGTTGAAAGAAGCGCCATGGGCACATGTGGAAGTTTCTGCTCACTCTACTCTTGCTTGGACTTTTCAACGGCCAAGGAAAACTGTCTCGGACCCTAGACACATGGCGCCTTCCGCTGATCCTTCAATTTTTTCAGCAATTCTGCCGGACTGAGACACGTGGTGAGCCCGCGTTTGTTTGGGGTCTCAGCTTTTGGGCACCAAATCGAAAGAGCGCCATGGAGACACGTGGAGGCTTTCGCTAGCTCCTTTTATACTGAGACTTTGCAAAGGCCAAAAAACGATTTTCTTGGGCCTCAGGACACGTGGAAGGCCCGCACTTGTTTGGAAACTTGCCTCTGTGCCTAACGTTTGCAGTTACGCCAAGAAAATACGTGGACGACTCTAATCTAGAGTTGAGAAGGGGCAGAATCAATGGTTGCTGTGCATTTATTTGATTTTTTGCTTACTATTGGAGCTCCAGGATGTTTGGAGATGCGAATTTTGCATCATTCTTCATCAAATTTTGATGAATTTGTGTCATTTTGGTCTGCAAGGTGCAATTGAATAGTTTTAGAGGCTCAATTTGTAAATCTGAGGTGCAAATGTTAAGCATTTGAAAGTGGATTTTTGCTCGGGCTCGTGCAAAAACGCAAAATGCTAGATCCAAAAGTTGTAGAGGAAAGAGAGGGAAAAGGATGAAATGATGGAGGTCGCAGGCACAAATGATAAAAGAACGTGTTGCCAGAAGAGATGACTAGGTGCCCCAGTTAGAAACAATGATTGAAATCTTTGCAAAATGATTCACCTTTTTGTAGCAACTGTGGTTTGGCACTTTTGTTGTAAGGGTCTGCTAAATTGGTCGTTTTTTGGAAATTATGAAAGAACATTGTACAAACAAAGGTTCCTTGAATATTCTTATTTTTGGGGGGAAAATTTGGGATGAGTAAGTGAGTGAAATGTATAAATGCAATGAGAATACTCTTGCAAAAGGTCAGGGGTTGAATTCTTAAGAGAAAATTTGAGAGAGCCGTCTTCCTGAGAGACCAATCCGAGATACCTGGTTAATTTCTTCTGTGTTAGATTTTCTATCATA
This sequence comes from Taxus chinensis, assembly GCA_019776745.2. Classification (NCBI taxonomy): domain Eukaryota; kingdom Viridiplantae; phylum Streptophyta; class Pinopsida; order Cupressales; family Taxaceae; genus Taxus; species Taxus chinensis. The sequence goes on along the minus strand of CM034155.1, from coordinate 563,041,822 downwards.
TCAAGTTGGTTGTAGATGTATAGCCATTGACAAGCTCTGAGATTGCTCTGGAAGCTTTCCCTTGCTGATGAATCTAATCAATTTCGAGTTAATTTGTCTCAATCTTGGAGAAATTTGTGTCTGCTTTGTTTCAGAATGTCTGCAAGTAGTCTGTCTTATTCCTATTGCAATCTTGTGTTAAAGTCCCTCTGAATCACACAGGATCTCGTCCCTGTGACAATTTAGTGGCATTTGCAATTTCATTTCAAGAAGAGCTTTCATCTTGTGATGAGATAAACAATTTAAAATCACTTCACTGTCATTTTTTAATAAAGATTGTCTGTAAGCCTTCGAGTGTATCTTAGGCATGAGGAACCAGGGGTCTTTGATGTTTTATTGAGTCTTTAGCTCGAGCCTTCGTGTTAGATTCACAAAGATTGTGTGAAAACGTGCTGATCTGGGCCTCCATTGAAGCACACCTTTTGGTTGAAGGAATATCTTGGCTATTCCGAAGCTTTCTGTCATTTAGCTTTCCAATTGTTGTGAAGTCTCTCAAAGATCTGCTATAATCAATTTTATCCTGCTTAATCTCCCACCAAAATTATTCAAAAACCATAAATCCATCATGAACTACCCTTGTTTGCCCTGTATATCAACAAAGGAACAAACTCTATTTACTAAAATATGCAGAACAATCAGGATTTCATAATGTCTTCAGTAACCTTAGCCTTGTTTTGAACATGTCTCCATCTTTTAGAATTGGTCAACTCTGAGAGCTAAATTATGGAGTATGTGATCATACTTTCCCAAGGATTTCTTCATAAAATTTGTGCAACAAGCAAAGGATATCTCCAATATTACTCTTTTTGGGGGGAAATTTTGAGGATACAGTGAGCAAGTGAAATCATATAAATGGTTGATAAGGCACGGCCTAAATGGTAGTGAAGGATACGTCAAGAGCCCGTCTTCCTGAGAGACTTTCCTATGGATAATTTCTGATGTTTTATATTTCTCATGTCAAATTGGTTGCAAGTGTAAAGCCATTGAAAATCTGAGACTGTTGCAAAGAAACTTTCCCCTGCTGATGAATTTAATCAATTTCAAATTAATTTGTGTTCAATCTAGCAATTTGTGTTTTCTTTATTTTCATAATGTCTGCAAGTAGTTTTTCTTATTTCCTATTTCAATCTTGTGTTAAAATTTTTCTCCAAATCACACAGGATCTCATCCCTATGACAGTTTAGTGGCATTTGAAATTTCATTTCAAGAAGAGCCTTCATCCTGTAATGAGATAAACAAAATTTCAAACCAATTCACTGTATTTTTTTGATAAAGATTGTCTGTAAGTCCTTCAGGTGTATCTTAGGCATGATTAGGAACTAAGGTCTTTTGACATTTTCCCATTGAATCCTTCGTTTGGAGCTCGAGCCTTCATTTGAAATTCTAGGAGATTATGTGAAACCGTGCAAATCTAGGCAATTGATGCACATTTTATTGGTTGAAGGAATATTTTGTGAAAATGTGTTGATTCTCCTTTGAAGATCTATTAAGCTTTCCAATTATTGTGAAGTCTCTCAAAGATCTGGTATAATCAATTTTATCTTGCTTAATCTCCCACCAAAATCATTTAAAAACCATGAATCCATCCTGAACTACCCTATTTTCCCTATGTATCCAAAATGTAAAAAAATCTATTTGCCAAAATATGCAGAAGCAATTGGGATTCCATAATGTCTTTAGTAACCTTAGCCTTGTCTTGAAAATATCTCCATTCTTTAGAAGTGACAACTCTTAAGAGTAAAATCATGTGAGTATTGATCATATTTTCCAGGGTCTCCTTCATCATGAATTTGTGTAAAATAAGGATATCTCCATCTCCTTCATCAAACAGAGGTTACAAAATGGGTCCTCTCACCCTGGTCCAAAAACACAGTAATGAAAGCAGTGAGGAAAGGTCAAATCCACTATTGAAGGTGCATATCTCCACAATCTGAGTGAAAAATGGAGTAGTTAGATCTCATCCCCAGACTACAAAATGACATACATTATGATCTATCTGTCTCTAAGCTCCATGTCAAATCTGTGATGCTGCTCAGCTTGAAAAGGAGAACAAATTTGGATACCAACACTACACCGTTGCCAGGGATTATTTGAGCTCCGATTTATTTGTGCTAGTTGGCATATTCCATTTGAGCTCCGAGAACAAATTTGTACAACAACACTCATGGCACCGTTGCCAGGGACTCTTTGAAGTATTTTACAAATGCAGTATATACAGACCCTGGTAATACTTCTTACATGATGCTGTGTGCTAATACATTGTTGAAACATCATTATCTGTTCGGATCTGTAAGAATTGTTCAAAGTTGAAAGTTCTGAGTGCAATATTTCTAGCTTATACAGTTATTGCACTAAGGTTTGTATCATCATTGACAAATTTGGGTAGAAGAAGAGCAGATCTTGTAAGATTTGTATGAATCTGGTATTGACAAACATTTGATAGGTCTTTCATAGTGCATTTGCACAAACTAAGGTGAAAATCCTTAGTGGCGACTCCGTGTTGTTTAAATTCTTAATAAATACTAGTGTCTTAACATATATCAAGTAAGATTTGTCATTAATCTCTGCAAAGCTGGAAGGAAGAAGATCTTTCTTTGCCAAGGACCCTAGTAGAAGGTTGTTTCCAGAGTTGGGAAAGTCTAATTCAGAAGGAAGAAGAATTTGGAAGGTTGTTGGAGATCAAGCATCAAGAAAAGAGATCTCCATTGGTGAAACTGATCAGCTTGTGATTGAAGATTGCAATACTTCCTCAAGTGAATCTGAATCAGGTAGTCTCTTTGTTGAATTGAATTCTCCATCTGGAGAGGGGCCTTCATTTGTATTTGAAAAATTTGCTTCTCAATATGCCCCTGTATTTTCCAAATCTGATAGAGTTTTCCAAGAAACAGAGCCTTTAGAGGGATGTCATTCTGAGAATTGCATCCTTGTACCACACAAACCTCTCACTCCTCATCATTCTGTTTCTCCTATAAGGTCACCTCCTCAAAATAATATGGCTCAACCTCCACCCAGACCTCCATTTGTTGTTAATACTTTTGGTCCCATCAATTTTAGAGGTATGGTTGGCTATCCAAATGTTGTGCCACAAGATGTAAGAAATAGATTGCCTAAGTTTCAAGGAAATAATGCAATCACTGGTGATCAGCACTTGAAGCTCTTTGTCAATATGATGTAGGACTTTGAAATAGAATTTGAGGATGTGTACATTAAATTGTTTATCCATACTCTAGAAGAAGATGCAAGGGACTGGTATAAATCTTTGTCAGATAATTCCATTGATTCTTGGATAGAGATGAAGAATGCTTTTAGATTGCAGTATGGAGATAAAACAGACCCTAGGTTTCTTTTATCAGAATTTGAAAATATAAAAAAGAATCCTAATGAATCAGTGCATGATTTCAATACAAGATTTAACAAAACATTGAGAAGACTGCCTGTTAATTTGAGGCCATGTGATGAATCATGTCTGATAAAGTATTCAGATGCATTTGATAAGAAAGCTGCTTACTATTTGAGGGATAAGAACCCTGGAACTTTGAGGCAGGCCTTTACCATGGCTCTGCAAATTGAGAACAACATTAAAGCAGTTGGAAAACCTCCTAAGAGGGAGGGTGTTAAACTGATCAACCCAGAGAAGCCTCAATCAAGTAAGGTTGTGGATCTTGAGGAAGTTGTAAAGACTTTGGTCGGAGCTGTCAAAGAAATCTCTTACAAGCTAGCCAGGGCAAAGAAAGGAATTGGACAAGGTTCTCAAGGTCAGCATAGGCAACAAGGACAAGACAAATTTGCAAATCATCCTAGAAATGATCAGAGGTCTGATGACAGAGGTAAAGGACCCATGGGAGCTAGACAACCCCAAGCTAGGGAAAATAGAGTAGTGCCTGATCCTCTAAATGCCAGAGTTGTTGTTGTTGAAGAGACAAATGAAATTGATTGGTGTGACAAATGTTTCTTACCCCACCCGCCATGTGAAGTAGATCAATAAGTTGAAGAAGCTGATGATGATGATAACACTGATGATGATGCATGCATGGTGGATTGCTCTACAAGCTCACAGCAAGGAGCAACTTCAACTGAAGTAATAAGTGCAAGAACTGCTACAAGTTTTTGGGATTGCATTCACTAGGTACCTCTTCTTCCTCCCTCTCATACTTTAGAAATAGATATGGTACAAGCTTTTGAACTTCCTAATAATGATTTTGAGTACCTAAGAGCTCTAATGATTAAGAAGTATGATGGAGGAATCCCATCAGAAGAGGATAGAAAACTGTTAATGAATGTTGTTGTTGCCCAAGAAAAAAAGTATAACACAAGAAGTAAAGCTGTCAAAGGGGCGGGGCCTCAAGCCAAACCAAAAACCCCAGTTCTCACCAATATCCCAAAAGAAACTCCAAAGAAAGATGCATCTGGCAAAGGCCTTGTTGTCTCAAGTAGAACTGGTGTTCCCACCCATGCCCAAAATGTGAAAAATCTTGTGCCATCCGATGAGTTTGTCAATCTTTCTCCAAATGTTGCTTTGCCCAAATACATTCCTTATGACATTGTCCAAGTCTTGAGTCAGATCAAGATTTCTGTTCCCAATTGTTGAACTGTTTAGGATTCCTGAGCACAAGAAGAGGGCCTTTGAGTATTTGGGATTGGAAGAAGATAGGAGTACCCAAGGCATAAATATAAATAATGTAAACACTCCTCCTACCATTGCAGACCTAGAAAAATCACCAGCATTGGAGGAGATAGGTGAACCACCTGAAGTTTACTTGGGAACATCTTTGGTTGAGTCTCAATTAAATGTTGATCCATTTTTTACAACACTGATTATTAAGGACAGATTGTTGCATAATTGTATGTTTGATTCCGGAGCATCATGCAATGTTATGCCTCTAGAGGTCATGAATGAATTGAACATTAAAGTGACAACAGCTTATGGCAAGTGTACTGCAATGGATTCTAGAGAGGTGCCAGTTGTAGGATGTGTAAAAGGTTTGGTGGTACAACTTGCAGCTTATCCGGGTAAGAACTTGAAACTTGATGTTGTTATTGTTGATTGCCCTGCCAAATGGGGCATGCTGTTATCAAGAAAGTGGGCTGCAAGTGTTGGTGGAAGTGTTCAGATGGATATGTCTTTTGCCACCATTCCAATTGAAGGCAGCCTTGTAAAGTTGTATGGAGAGAAGAAGATGTTGCACCTCATTAAAGATCCCAATAATGCTTCTTATGAAGTGTTGTATGCTGATGTAGATGCTGATAACTTTGTTGAATTTGCTGATGGCAAAGAGCACAAGATTGATCAATGTAAATGTCTTGAACAAGTAGGTTTTCCTTGGACCTTGTTATTCGATGGAGCTTGTTCCAAGTTTGGAAATGGTGGTGGTATTGTTCTGATGTCTTCAGGCCAGGAAGAGTTTGTTTTTTCTTTCAAACTCAACTTTGAATGCACTAACAACATTGTTGAATATGAAGCATTGTTATTGGGTTTGAGAATTGCATGGAAATATGGTGTAAAGGATATCATTGTCAAAGGAGATTCAGATTCACTTGAGGAAGTTCATTTGAACCTTAAATTTCAACCTTAAATTTGATGACTTTTAAGGAGATTCAATTTCAAATTAATTTGATGTTCATTTTAAGTGGAGATTCATTGCAATTTCAATCTTAAATTCAATGTTCATTTGAATATCCACTTAAAAGTCATTTCTTTTTTAGAGAAGACAATTGAAAAAATTTCAACTTTAAATTTGACGTTCATTTGACTTTCACTTTTTTTTGGCTTGAAGAAGACATTTGAAAAATAATAATACCTTGAAATTGGTATCTCTGGGTGAATTTGTCATAGATATATTTAAGATATCTGTACTAATTATAATTCATCATGAATTTATGGATTAAACATCTTTGATTTGATTTATTATTATTACAATATTAGCATAAATGGCTATGGAATAATGATATATATGACATGGATAAAATGCCATCAATCAAGTCTCCTTTCCTCCTTTCTAGCATGTACTCCAATCATGCATTTCAAAAAAAACTTTTGTAGCTCATTTACTCTGAGAAGTAAAATACTCTGTGGATTGTCTAGCAAATTGCAGAGTTATCCAATCTGGAGGAGGCCTTGGCAAGTCAGAGTATAGGGCATTATCAAGCCTTATTTGAGAAGATAAAAGCCCGGACTAATTGAAGCCCGTAAGTCCATTATCATAGAAGAAGCTTAGAGTTGGTTGGCCATTCTTGCTTTTATAGACCGGGATAAGAAGACTGATAATTAGATACATCTAGTTGCTCCATTGGTCACTTCAATCGTTGGGAGCTTTAGTCTTGATCTTCATATGTGTGTTATCCCCAGTTTTCAAGAACTTACTGATTACCAGTTCTCAGGAGGATGGACAGATTTAGCTGAATAGTTTGTGTTGACTTTGGACACTCGTCAGTCTATTCTCAGCTTGAGCCATTCTTGGAGCCCTGGAACAGGGTGTGGAGATCCATTGGAAATTAATTAAAGTTTGTCTTTGTCTAATGGGGTGTATTACCATGGTAAACATATATGGAAAACAAGGCAGTTTACAAAAGGCAACCAAATTTTATGAAAGGTAACTGAGTGAAATGTGGCTGCCTAGACTGAAATCATTGATGGATGTGGCTTTATAAATGGTCTTGCTAGTTAAAGTCTTGTTGATTTTTTAATGATAGAATTAAAAGATTCTGTAATTTCAAATATAAAATTATTGAAAACCATACGCTTCAAGTTTTCCAGAATTGAACAGGTTGCAGCCAAGGCATTTGTGCTTGGTTCACGACTGTAAAGCAACATTATAAATGCAAGTAGTTGGCTAGGAGGTTGGAGGATTTCATTAAAGAAGACGTTTTACACTTTCAAATTGATCTTTTTGACTACATATGAAGGAAAATGAGAGATATTTAAAAGATATGAAGGAAGATGAGAGAAATTCAAAAGATACGAAATTGTTTGACAGAATGCTCAAATTGCTTGTGTTATGAATACTAAACATTGTTGGATATTCACATTAAAGCTTGTTGAACAGGCATCGGAGAGTTTTAAAAAGAAAATGCAATTGGCAGGTGTAAAGCCAAGCTTAACAACCTCTGCTAGCATCCTCCCAGTGTGTGACAAAATTGATGTTTGGAACAGGATATTGGGATCAAGCAAAATAGGTAAATGTTTTTTCAGATGATGTACATGTAATTGCACTGATGTACATTTGGAAGTGTACAGGAAACATTTGGAAGTGTAAAATGGTGAATTGCCTCAACAAAAAGTGTTCAGTCTGCAATCATTGCTGCATATGTTCTAATTTGTAACTAATTTGAAGAGGACACTCAAATAGTTTGACAAAAAATATGTGGTTTCAATCATTTTTAGATGTGCACAAAATTTACTTATTGATTAAAGTCTGGATATTTTAAGAATTTGCAATTAGCACGTTTGAAGCCAGTCTTGTCCACCATGCTTATGCCAAACTTGAAGCAACGGCCTGACCTAAAGCCGAGTGTAGAAGAAGTTTGTTATGGGAGAATATTCAACTTTCAAGTATGTTTTTGAACAATATGTCCTCTATTATCCTTTTCCTATAATTTTGATGATGAGTTTAAAGCTGCATGAAGTACTTCAATTTTTTTTGGTTACTTTGGTTCTTTGTGGGATGGCAAAATATCATTGGTGGGTTCTTCTCATGGCAGGGATTTATTTCTATTTTAATTTTACTGGGTGGAAAGTCCATTATCAGATCTATCAAAACAAAAAAATCTACTTCAAATTAAGTACAACATCAGTAGTGCAATCACTGGTTTAAACTGACTAATTCTAAATTTAATGTTTGACATTAATGTAGTGCATAGCCCATAATAAGTCTTAAACATCATGTTTATAAATTGAATCTAATGCTTGTTCTTGCAAAAATAGAAATAATTTATGTTTGACCTTGATGGCTGATCACTTCCAATATTATGTATTTACTTGGAAAGTGATTCCTCTCGCAACAAAGGTACACTAGCAATTGTTTCAAGGAAGTGCCCAAAATCCTTGGATAAGGTAATTTTCTACTTCTTGTATCAATTAGAAAAAAATAAGGCAGTGGAGGATCTCACATCTAACTTCTTTCATATTTTACATGATGAAATGTTGACGTACCCTGGAAACAATTCATTTACCATAACTTGTGCATATATTGCAATTATAAGGGTTTGCCTTATATACTGCAAACCAATTTTTGTTCTTGGAAGTATAGCCACTTTTTTTGTAGATATGCTCTTGAATTCGTCAAATGTGAACTTTTATATACATACAATTGTCATCATTCAACTTGTTAATATAAAAATTTGGGTTAACTATTTGTTTTTATGAATTCATTACATCAATGTAAGTGCATGCATGCAAGCATATGGTCCAAATGCTGTCCAGCAGCCTTGAAACTCCAGAGTAATTACACCATACAATGTTGGCCACGAAATAAAAACTGAATTTGAAGGTGAACTAGTCATCTCATATATAAATGCCCTTTGGTAAACAAAATATAATTTTCCATTCCATAATGGAAACAAATAAACACTGCACTTCAATAAAATCTGTGTTAATTAAACATTGTCACATTAAGCGCTCTCACACTTAAATAACAAATGGTTTACATGTGTGTATTTTTAAAATGTAAGTTGTAAAATAGGTGGTCAATATTCTGTCAGAAACACTCTTTTCTGTAACTCCTTAGATATAGAACACTAAAAAATCATTTTCAAAACTAAATATGTTATAGAGCTTTCAGAACTAAAAATCATTTTCAACGACTTCTCCACCTAACACTTCATGTAAATATGTACAAATCATGACTTCCTTATCCAAGAGGACTGTCAGAAAGTCAAATGAAAAGATGTATAAAATTCTATAGCCAATTGTTACAATAGCCAAGAAAAAGTAAAACCCTGGAGAGCTGAATGCAGTGGAATTGAATTGAGTTCTTCACACTTATTTTATATTTATTAATTGAAATGCAAAGAGCCACTTGAACTGATTTTCAAGCGACAAAAGCTTCATAAAGTCTTATCACACTTTTAATAAGTAGTCTACTAGTTTAAAAATGTTTGAAAACTTGCCTTAAAAAATTTGGGATGAATTTTAAATATTATATTAGAACTGCTTGCACACAATTCTCCACCCAACAAGCCGCCCTACACTGTTAATATAGCACCTGTAGCATCTTTGCATAGGTACATGCTGAAAATTAATAACATATATACTATCACATTATATAAGATATATGGAACATAAACATTGTACTAAGAAGTAATCTACCACATTTGTATAACACATATATTCTGGCACAAACTGAAATACACGATAAAAGTAAAGCTTTTTTAAAATCGGTAGATAGTACAGTGATTGAAGCCACAAACAGCCCATGGAATCGGTCAGTTCTCTTAATATTTTTATATATAAAACAAAACTTCAATTTTTGAGATATGCTCCTCAGAAATTAGAATAAAACAAGTGTAAAAATTTCTTCGGAATACATAAGAGTGAACTGGCCCAATTTCCAATATTTACAGGGCACAACAACCCAAAAAACAAAACCCGGGACATACAAAACAAAACTTCTCAACACCTACAAAACTGAGAAGCCAAACCCATATGAATACTTTACAGTCTCAGTTGGCAGCACTTCTTGATCTGAAGAAACTACTGAAGCTTACAAATCTTCTATCATCATCCGTGCCTGCCGTGTGGAGGTCTGAAGTTCCTTGACATTTTGAGCTGATAACCGTGATTTCTGAAATTTTCCAGATTTCTTGGGCGCATTAAGCAACAAAGCATTTGGCATTCTTTTAGGTGCTTTGATACGAACTGGTGTCTTATAATCAAAATGCATCTGCCTGGCCACATTAACCTGTTTTTGAATAACCCACAAACACAATCAATTAGACGGGTACAAAATCCTGCAGCATTATGGTTATAAAATTGTGATTGCAACAAGCCTTACCGCTTCCTTAAATTTGTGTGACACCCCAGAGAGTGTCTCAAGTTCGTCGTGAGAGACGTTACAAATAATTCGAACCTGTCAAACAGTATAAAATTTTAGTGTTAATAACTTAATTCTAATTAATTCTTTGAGAATGCCAAAACAAACATGAGACTTCTGGTAAAAAATAATTCAACACTTCTGGTAAATAACATGAGATTTCTGTTGAAAACATATAAGATGGTCCAGGTAGGGAGGAGGGGTGTTGTGGTGTACCAGTTATAGAGAATAATTTACATGTGTCACCCAGGTTCAAATCCCCCTTGCAAATAGAGCAGCTATAGCTCTAAGCCATGCACTTGCAAACATGAAATCGTTCAAGGGATTCTGATGCGACAGTAGTGGAGGGCAATTTAAGATTGCAACTTTATAACTCTATGAGATTGCTACAGACAAATAAAAAATGTTCTAAGGAATTGTCATCCAATGGTAATAAATACAATCCAAACCCATGACACAGGTTCAAATAGGTACAATCCAAAACCGTGGTACGGATTCAAATACCAGGAATTGTCATGCAATGGTAATAAATACAATCCAAACCCATGACACAGGTTCAAATCCCCTCACCAAATTAATATGGAAATGTTCAAATAGGTACAATCCAAAACCGTGGTACAGATTCAAATACCCTCATCGAAGTATCAAGGGATTGTGATGTAATAGTACCCCGCATCCAAATACTCGTGTTCAAACATCCTTTAAGCACACCATAAATTGAAGACAGTGTAAAACCATGAATCAGGTTTAAATCACCTCAAAAAAGTAAAGATCCCATGCAGATAACAGCCATGTCTAGCAGATACATTATATATCTGAAGGATACAGTCTAAAATTAAGTAGATTCATTAAGTCTATTTTTTAGGGATGACGAAGGGGAAAGGGGAATGCCTGTAAATAACTCAAAACCCTAGAAATGATGTTTTTGTAAAAATAAAATTGGAACTAAAACATAACTTCATGGAAACATGCCTGGAAATAACTCAAAACCCTAGAAATGATATTTTTTGTAAAAATAAAATTGGAACTAAAACATAACTTCATAGAAACATAATACCCTACAACCTTATCCCCAAGATTTGTGAAGGAATAAAAATGCATACGAAACATCCCCCGCACCGTGGTAAATGCAACCTATGACCTCACCAAAGGATTTACCAAGAAAATTAATAATACACAAAATGCAGGGCCAAACATTTTAGAAAAAAAAACTTACCAAAATAGCCACGGGCAGAGAATCAAGGCCCAAATTCTCTTCATTGCCTATGCCTATATCAGGTGAGGGCATAACGGAAGAAACCCCCTCGGAATGCTTGCGCATACGATTCTGCCCATCTTTTACAGAACAAAAAGCCGAATTTCCATTCCCTTTTCCAGAAATTTCAGTAAGAACTGCAATTCTTTTCCTGCCCATTGCCCTAGGGCTATTAACCGTCATATTATCCCCTGAATTCGCGACTTCTAAACCAGACAAAGAAGAAGCTATTTTTTTCAGCCGCAAAACAGACTCTTCGTTTCTCTTCTTACGAGCCTCCATTTAAGATTTTTGCTTCAATCTTGTGCACCCACAGCATAAATCCCTTCCAAAACCAAACAAAACTAAAATTAAAACCAAAAACTTTAGATGAAACGAGGAATGGTCTGAAGTTTTTTTTTTTTTTTTTTTTTTCTAAATTGCACGGCTTTACCTTCGAGATGTATGAAATATTGAAGGCCAATTTTTATTTTTATTTATTATTATTTAAATGTATTGATTAGGCCACAGCTGCATTCAAAAAGGGTAAAAGGGAGGGAAAGGTAGCAAGAAAATTCCTTTTAATTGAATTTTGGTAGTTTTATTGGGAGAGTTTTATATTAATTAATGATTTTATTTATAAATATTTTTTTGAAAGTTGATTTAGATTTTATATTTAATTACATTTTAATAATTGGATAAGATTGATCTTTTCACTCTTTTATTTATCAATTTTTTTCTATATTAATATACAATAAAAGGTATTAATATATAAATTAACAATTGCAAGTGTTGCAAAGTATGTTGGAAGGGATCTCAATGTTTAATTTGTTAGTTTTTATTTTTTTAAGTAAAAAAAGAAATTGATATGTTGTGATATTTTTGTTAAGTAATTTGTTTCTACATTGAAAATTATCAAATTTATACTTCTAAAAAAATTAATAATAATGATGATGATGATAAGAATAAAAATATCCTTTGAAACACATCATTAAACCTTATCCAAATAGCATTACATCATGTCTAGACTTTAGTAAGTATTCCATAAGCGCATAGGATAAACCCCTTCTCTACTAGTTCGGGAAAAAATAATTACAAAATGTAATTATGATTTGCACTAACTGATAAAGAATTGTGTTGGAGCAAGGCAAAAAACGAACATCATCTTGGTAAAGAAACTAAAAAACTAACATCATCTTGGTAAAGAAACTAAAAAACTAACATCATCTTGGTAAAGAAACCAAGTTGCTTGTTGATCTTAATTGTTAGAATTTCTAAATTGTCAATCAAGATTCATGACAAAAATCATCTTAAATGAGTGTCTTATTTGAATTGGCAACCATGGAGCCCACATAAAGGAGAACAAAAAACCCTTAAACAAGTCAAAAGCACAAAATGTCAAGCTTAAAGATGCCCAAACAGAAGCACTATTGTGGATTTCATAATGAACAAGAGATGAACAATGACTCATGATACGCACCGCGAAGAATACCCCATCAAATATCTCCCTTCCCAAACCATAACTCAAACCCCCATTACAGATGTTATACATACATCCATTAAGTAGATATTACCTTTGTCATTAGGAAACATTCCCATACATTTGTTACCATTAATGTATGAAAGAGATCGAAATACAAAATAAAGGAAAACATTGTTGAGCACATCAAATCAACAAAGGAATTTATCTTGGGGTGGTAAAATTTAATAAGTAAAATGCATCTTTAGTCCACCTCCTCAATTTGCAGACCAAGATCACTTGCACCATCAATGATTGAAGAAGCACTACTAAATGCATCAACACCAAGAAATTTGACCCCGACTTCTCCACCTCAATACATTTTAACAATGACTCTTATTATTTCGTGTTACCATCAAACTCTTCCTTTATAGCCAACTAATTTCCATCCAACCATTGTATAACACCATCCACACCATCTTCAATATTTTGTTCTTGTCATATGTGTCCAACTTCACTGCAATTGTATCATTTATGATAGTGTTTTGCATATTGTATGCATAATATTCCAACAAATAGGTCTTCAATCCAAAAGACAATAGAGTGACATCAAGGAGTAGTAAGTCTTGCACCTTCTTGTTTTGCTCTCCCTCTAAAATTGCAACATGCACATTAGCACCATAAGCAACAAATTCATCGGGGTTAATGTTATTAGATTGCCCTATCCTTTGTATGAAACATAAATCATGGGCTTTTTCCTAGGTATAGGGACTAACTTGAAAGGTCATAGCTTCATGTCATCCTGCACTGTTGTGTCTGAAAACCTCCTTCTAATAAGTCACTTTTTTTTGTAACATGTCAAAAGTAGAGTAGTTCATCACAAGATGATCCCTATAACATTTAACCAAACCCCACCCACTCTAAATGCCAACTTTCAGATGAGAGATTTTGCATTTTTAAGTCCCAACTAAAATATATTATATGAAACACGTCAATAGTGGATGCAAATCCTAAACAAAGCACCGACTAACAAACATGTTGTCAATTAAACACAAAAAGCATACATAAAATTGTTTAACCAAAAGGAAATTGAAGCTTTTCATATTGCAACAATTATGTTACAAAATAGAGGGATTCACAACAACTTGCTTTTTGGCAACATCTCTGACGAGACACTCTAAAACATTAAATGCTACATAGAAGGGTGTGGTTCAATTCCTTTGGGTATCATTTAATCATAACAGTCCATGAGACCACATCTCTTCAAGGCATTTTGTCAAACCATTCACGTGCATTGTGTATGCTTCCACATTTTGCATACATGTCTACTAGTATAAGTTGTGAGGATGTTAACAAAAGTTATGAAGTCTAGCTTTACACCTACGAATTGCTTTTTCTTGAAAGGTTCCAAGTATTTTTCAACAAACCCATATTGTGCATATCATTGCAATCCAAAAGACCAAATTTATTTCAGACATTTAGTTGATCAGTTCACATACCAAGTGCATACTTCAACACTTTGCATATATATCTTCTAAAGCACTTGCAACCATCATCATTTGAAAAAAATCACATCTTGTTGACCAAAATTACACCCCATGTAATTTTGAACAACTTATCAAAGGGCTTAACCATTTTTGTGCTTTAGAAAATCCATGGGAGACTAGTTCAGTCTACTGCAAAATATATGAACGTAATGTTTCGTGGGTTTTCCTAACATGCGGAATAAGGGAATCAACAATGTGGGAAATTAGGTAAAAATTGGTGAAATTTAGTGTTGCACGGTATCTTCTTAACTTTTTTCAACACTAAGGAAATAAGTCCCTAGCAAGAGAAGTCATACATGGTACCACAAAATTGTTTATCTACGGTGAATGGAAGAAATCAACTAAGTTCAAAGGCCACAAAACACTAACATGGTGTTTCGTGGGTTCATTAATTTGTAACATTCCACGGGTTTCCTATAACCTGTGAATCGAAGGAAAATAACTGGAGGAACAAAATCCATAGTTAAAGAGGTAGACCCTTGTAGGTGGTGTGAAGTACTTTTACTCATCAAGATAAGCGAAGGGGAAGTTGTGAGGGTCCGCTGAAGAGGAAAAATTGAAATGTCGCAGTAAAACCGCGGGACATTGCAAAAGTTGCAGAAGGTTTTAAAACCACGCCGGACTCTGAACCAAAGAGCTAACCACCCCAGCCACTAGAATTTAATCAAGTATGGCATTGTTTTGTGTAGTTTGATGACGTGCGATAAACTCAAAGATCATTGGTGGTTGTTGGCATTTATCTAGGCTGGTCATGCTTGTATTATAAGCAAACTATGTAATAATTCATGTCGCCCATGCTCATTCAACATGTTTTCTAGAGGACAGATTCCAACTCGATGGTCCTTTCTCCTCTCTCTCTCTTCTCTTTCTTCATTCCACAAGTTGTATAAATGCAAGTGCTTGCACATTTTGTAAGGATTCTTCTCCTTTTTCCTTCCCTATCATTATTTCGAGCTCTTCTATGTGAAACTCAAAACTTCATGTTGTCGACCTTTGTAACTTGTGAATGGTGATCTCCTTGCCTCAAATCTATATGTAATCTATTGAAGATTGATTAATGCAATTTTGGTTTTACACTTTCCTTTGAATACATTGTGTTTGATGTGAATATTTCACCCTCTCGCATGTTTCATGTTCTTCCTTCTATTTGCATCTAAACTGTGTGCATCTTCATGATCCCAGCTTCACGATTTTGCATCTGTGTCATCTGGATTTGGGAAAGTTCCACCTTCTTTTGGTGTTATCACCACCCCTTAGCTTAGGGTTTATATTTCTTGCATCTCTTTCTCTCTAGTCCCTTGGAATTATTAGAGTAGAAATTAGTTGTAGGAGTAGTTTTAGTGTTAGAAGTAGGTTAGATGTTATGTGGGTTTTCCAAATCCACATGACAAGGAAGTCAACCTTCTCTAGAGGTCTGTCTCAAGCCATAAGTCCCACACTTGGTTACATCCCCATGTTGCCTCAAAATCCAGGATCTTCATGATTCAAGACAGGGAATTTTGAATTCCAACAGTTTTGGCATGCCCAATGGGACAACTTTGAGAAAAATTAACCTTATTATTTCACTAAGTTTGATGTGTTCTTAATGAGATTAAACCTTTAGAGGTAGTTATTTAACACATATGGTGACTCCCATGTTCAAATCTCTTGATTTTAAGTAACCTAGTTACCCCTTTTCATGAGGAGAATACAAACAAGGCAAAGTGCAACAAGAAGTGAGTCTTTTGAGTATTTACAGTTATCACCAAGAAGAAAAATAGGTGGATCAGTTCAAAGATCATCATCTCCTCCAAATAAAACTCTTTCTACTCATCCACCAGGTAGGCCTTTCTTGTTGTCCTCTAGAGTCTTAAGACCCATTTCTTTCATGGCACAATAAAGAAATATACCTTTTGTTAGCTTCAATGGTAGAAGTCTCTTGGATCTAAATGTCCAACATGATATACTAGTGTCTTCTCTAAAAATTATCCCTTTCTTCACTGGTGAAAAACATACTACCCCAGTTGATCATATTCAAGATATTGCTATTGTGTATTCAATACATCTAGTTACATAAGATGATGTTGCAGTTAGGATTCATGTTTCTTCACTTAAAGGTAAAGCACTTTAGTGGTATAGAAGCTTGAGACTTGCATCCATTCACAGTTGGGATGAACTTGGTACCGTTCTATGTCAACAATTCGAGGAGAAAGGAGACAAAATATCTTTTATTGAGCAACTCTTACCAAAATCAAACGAGCTCCAAATGAGCTCATGACAAACTTCAACTTCAGATTCCAGCAAACATAGGAAAAAATTCTAGTCCTGCTAAGACCAACTCCACAAGGTGCATTCTTATATTTTCTTAAAGCTCTAAATTTTGATATAACAGTAATGATCCAATCTATGAGTGTTATTCAATTACCAACTTCCTATGTCATAGACATTAGGTCTGAAAATTGTTTAATTTAAGTAGGAAAGTTAGCCCCTAGATTACCTATGCCCTTGTTTCCTGAATTACCTCAAAATACTCAACCCGTCATTTCCCATGTTCCTCAATCATCTGTTTCATCTTCTGCTTCCACATCCAGTTCCTCTATCAAACAAGAATAAATTGAAATCCTTAGTTTTCAGCTCACAAATCTGAAAAATCAAATTATCTCTCTCAAGGGTGTTATGTTTGTGGAGCCTATTTGCATGTTAGAATGTCGTACACCTTCTATGTGTTACACTCGGGTATTTTTACGGTGGTTCCGCTCGCCGGTGAGTGGGTCAGGGGGGTTCGGGGGCGAAGCCCCCGAAGCAAATTTTCATGGGTGGTTTATTAACTCATGGGTGGTTTATTAACTCATGGGTAATGGGTAACTGTTATGGGCTGTTTTTGGGGCCATGGTTTTTTCAGTTTTTGCTCATTGTTTTGATACCCACGGTTTTGTAAAACTGCTTAAGCAATTGTCTATTTATATGGTCTTATGCATATGATAGATGTACAAGCAAATGTATTGCAGATGTGTTTTGAATTTGGGTGTGAATTCTGTAGAGTTTGTTGAGCATAGCTCCAAACAGATCTGGGTATTGTATTGAGAGAGCGCTAGCTTGTAATAAAATCTGAGCAAGTGATTCTTGGTGGATGTAGCCCAAATTGGGTGAACCACGTTAAATATTGTCTCCTTATGTTGTGTTATTTTATTATGCAATTTTATTTCAGATCTGTAATAATTTCTGCATATTAGTTTCTACTATTGCGATTCTGTGAGGGATTATTCCGCATATTTTATCTC
The DNA here is from genome assembly GCA_019776745.2 of Taxus chinensis. Classification (NCBI taxonomy): domain Eukaryota; kingdom Viridiplantae; phylum Streptophyta; class Pinopsida; order Cupressales; family Taxaceae; genus Taxus; species Taxus chinensis. The sequence goes on along the minus strand of CM034155.1, from coordinate 563,024,255 downwards.
TTATTTCCTAACAATTGGTATCAGAGCCTGGTTTGGTTTGCTGAAGTATTGAATCACAGGGAAATTTTTTAGCTTGAGTGGGAGCTATGGCAGATGAAGGAAGATCTAGGGTTGATAAATTCAACGGGCAGAATTTTAGTCTTTGAAAGATGCAAATGGAAGATTACCTTTATCAGAAGGATCTTTATACTCCGCTATCTTAGAAGGTGAACAAACCCTCGAGTATGACAGATGTAGAATGGGATTTGCTGGATAGGAAAGCACTTGGGACAATCCGGTTGTGTCTTGCATCTTCGGTATTATTTAATGTTTCAAAGGAAAAGACTACAAAAGATCTAATGGATGCATTAGGGAAGTTGTATGAAAAACCCTCTGCCTCTAATAAGATATTTTTAATGAAAAATTTGTTTAATATGAAGATGTCTGAGAATAGTTCAGTAGCAGATCATTTAAATGATTTCAATACGGTTGTGAATATGCTAGCTTTGGTTACAATAGAATTTGATGAAGAAGTTAGGGCTTTATTAATTCTGTGCTCTTTACCTGAGAGTTGGAATAGCCTAGTAATGGCGGTAAGTAACTCGGTTCCAACTAACTCGAAGTTGAAGTTTGAGGATGTTGTAGGGGTGATTCTAAGCGAGGAAATGCGAAGAAAAAGCTCTGGGGAATCTTCTACTTCATGGAATGCTTTGACAGTGGAAACTAGAGGGAGACAGAAGAATAGAGGAAACCGTGGAAAATCAAAAGATCGGGTAAGGTCAAAATCCAAGAACAAGATTGTATGCTGGAATTGTGGAAAGCCTGGGCATGCAAAGAAGGACTGTTGGGAGCTTCAGGATAAGAAGAAACAATAGGAAGAAAACAAGGAGGTAAATGTGGCAACGGGTAATGTATGTCAGGATGCTTTGATTCTTTCTTTGCACAATATTACTGAATCTTGGGTTTTAGATTTAGGGGCTTCTTTCCATGCTTCTCCACATAGGCATTATTTTGTTGATTATGTTCAAGGAGATTTTGGGCATGTTTTTCTTGGTGATGACGAGCCTTGCAACATAGTTGGAAAAGGTTCTGTTCAGGTTAAGATACATAATGGGAATACATGGCTATTGAAGGATGTCAGACATGTGCCTACATTAAGGAGAAATTTGATATCGACGGGGCAATGGGGAAGTGATGGTTGTACTGTGATATTTACAGCTAACTCTTGGAAGGTTACTAAGGGTGCTCTTGTGGTGGCAAGAGGTAAGAAGGTTGGAACCTTGTATTTAACCACTGATAGTACTAATGATTGTAATCTTGTGGCTTTAGATGCAGATACAACATTATGGCACTATAGGCTCGGTTATATGAGCTATAAGGGCATGGACATCATAAAGAAGAATTTACCTGGATATACAGAAATAGGTTTGGAGTTCTGTGAGGACTACATATATGGGAAACAGAAGTGAGTAAGGTTTCTCAAGGTTGGACCTACAAAGAAAGAGAGTAAGTTAGAGCTGGTGCATTCTGATGTGTGGGGGCTAGCTCAGGTAGCATCTCTTGGGGGTTCAAGTTATTATGTTACTTTTATTGATGATGCAACAAGGAAAGTTTGGGTTTATTGTATTAGAAACAAATCTTATTTATTTGACACTTTTGTTAAATGGAAAGCCTTGGTAGAGAATGAAATAGGTCTTAAGCTAAAATATCTCAGGTCAGATAATGGAGGGGAGTATTGCAATAATGAATTTAATGATTACTGTTCTAAGAATGGAATCCGCAGGCAAAAGACGGTTCCAGGAACTCTGCAGCAGAATGGGGTATCAGAAAGGATGAACAGAACAATAATGGAACGTGCTAGGAGCATGAGGTTACATGCAGGACTGCCTCTTTCTTTTGGGGTAGAAGTGGTGAGCACAGCGGTGTTCTTGATAAATAGAGGACCCTCAAGTGCCTTGGATGGAGGCATAACTGAGCAGGCTTGGTATGGTAAGAAAGTTGATTATTCATTTCGTAGAGTCTTTGAATGTGAGGTGTTTGTTCATATAGACAAGGATGATAGGACCAAGCTAGAGGCTAAATCAGAAAAATGTACATTCATTGGTTATGGTGGTGATGACTTTGGATATAAATGTTGGAGTATTAAGGACAAGAAAATCATTCGATCCAAGGATGTGGTCTTTAATGAGAATGTCATGTATAAGCAACAGTTACAGGAAAATAGGGAAGAATCCAAGAAAGAATATGCAGCGATAGAGGATCTTCTAGATGGGAAAGTGACACATGAATCAATTCAGAAACCCCCTCAACAGGAACCCCAAACTCCTATATTGAGGAGGTCTTCTAGGGTAAGAAGAGAACCTGAATGTTTTTCTCCTTCTCTTTATTATTTATTACTCACTGATAGTGGAGAGCCAGAGAGATTTGATGAAGCAATGCATGTAGATGCTAGGAAGAAGTGGGAGCAAGCCATGGATGAGGAGCATCAGGCTCTCATGGAGAACCAGACATGGGATTTGGTGAAGCTACCTGAAGGAAAAAGAACATTACAGAACAAGTGGGTGTTTAGAGTTAAAGACGAAGAAGGAGGAAAGAAAAGATATAAGGCCCAGTTGGTGGTCAAGGGGTTTGCACAGAAACAAGGTATAGATTTTGATGAGATTTTTTCTCCTGTAGTAAAAGTGACTTCTATTAGAACTGTTCTAGGAATAGTTGCAGTAGAAGACTTGCACTTAGAACAACTTGATGTAAAGACTGCATTTCTCCATGGTGATTTGAAGGAGGAACTATATATGCAACAACCAGAGGGCTATGAGGTCAAAGGTAAAGAGGAGATGGTTTGCAAACTGAAGAAAAGCTTATATGGCCTGAAACAAGCTCCACGTCAATGGTATAAGAAGTTTGATAGCTTCATGATGGAGCAAGGTTATATCAGATGCCATTCTGACCATTGTGTGTATACAAAGAAATTTGAGGATGGAAGTTATATTATCTTGTGTTTGTATGTTGATGACATGCTGGTTGCAGGTAAAAACATGCAGGAAATAAAAGTACTCAAGAAGCAACTAAGTGAATCCTTTGCTATGAAGGATTTGGGTGCAACCAAACAAATCCTTGGTATGAGGATATCTTGGGATAGGAAGGAACGGAAGCTGACTTTATCTCAGGAAGAGTACATTAAGAAGGTCTCGGAGAGGTTTAATATGCAGGATGCTAAACTGGTTGGGACTCCTTTGGTAGGCCACTTCAAGTTATCAAAGGAGCAGTGTCCCAAGACAGAGCAGGAAATAAACCAGATGTCAAAGGTACCTTACTCATCAACAATTGGCAGTTTGATGTATGCTATGGTATGCACTAGGCTTGATATTTCCCATGCAGTGGGAGCTGTGAGTAGATTTATGAGTGATCCAGGTAAAGAGCATTGGCAAGCAGTAAAGTGGATCCTTCGGTATTTGAGAGGGACCATGGGGACAGTTTTGTGCTACAGTGGATCAGACACCACTTTACATGGTTATGTAGATTCAAACATGGCTGGAGATGTAGACAACAGGAGGAGCACAACAGGTTATATTTACACTGTAGGTGGGATAGCAGTGAGCTGGATTTCACGACTACAGAAGCAGGTGGCTTTGTCAACCATAGAGGTTGAGTATGTTGCTACCATAGAGGAAAGCAAAGAGATGATTTGGCTACAACAATTTCTTGAGGATTTGGGGCATAAGCATGAGGAATGCAAGCTATATAGTGATAGTTAGAGTGCTATACACCTAGCTAAGAACTCTGCTTTCCACTCTAGGACGAAGCATATATAGTTGAGATATCACTTCATCAGGACAACTTTGGAGGAAGATAAGTTGAAGTTGGAGAAGATTCATACCAGTCAGAATCCTGCAGACATGATGACCAAGGTGGTCACAAGGGATAAACTAAAGCTATGTTCAACTCTGGTTGGCCTTCACAGATGACAGTGAAGGGTTGAGAAGCTTGCTCAGTGGAAAATAGTCTCCAAGTGGGAGATTGTTATGTTTGTGGAGCCTATTTGCATGTTAGAATGTCGTACACCTTCTATGTGTTACACTCGGGTATTTTTACGGCAGTCCCGCTCGCCGGTGAGCGGGTCAGGGGGATTCGGGGGCGAAGCCCCCGAAGCAAATTTTCATGGGTGGTTTATTAACTCATGGGTAATGGGTAACCGTTATGGGCTGTTTTTGGGCTCATGGTTTTTTCGGTTTTTGCTCATTGTTTTGATACCCACAGTTTTGTAAAACTGCTTAAGCAGTTGTCTATTTATATGGTCTTATGCATATGATAGATGTACAAGCAAATATATTGCATATGTGTTTTGAATTCAGGTGTGAATTCTGTAGAGTTTGTTGAGCATAGCTCCAAACGGATATGGGTATTGTATTGAGAGAGCGGTGGCTTGTAACAAAATCTGAGCAAGTGATTCTTGGTGGATGTAGCCCAAATTGGGTGAACCACATTAAATATTGTCTCCTTGTGTTGTGTTATTTTATTTTTCAATTTTATTTCAGATTCGTAATAATTTCTACATATTAGTTTCTATTGTTGCAATTCTGTGAGGGATTATTCCGCATATTTTATCTCTTATTTCCTAACAAAGGGACATCAATCTCAAGCTCTAAATAATTACCCCAACCCTCTGCAGGGTTATCCACAACAAGGCTTTCAATATGCAAACCAAATATTTCCTCAGAATCACTATTCAAACAAACTTGAAAATGCAATTCCACAGCCCCTACTTACTCCTAACTTAAGAAAATTCATTGTTCCAGTTCAAAATAACATGGACGAAAGTTTTGAATGTGTTATCCTTGTGATCAACCCTATAATCAATATACATGTAAGGTTAGAATGAACTCTTTACGGGAAAAAGCTAGCATAGTTCAAGCTCCATCCTACTCGCAAGAACAAACCATGACTCTTTCAACATGCAATACAAATGAGGTTTAAGAGTTTACTCATGAACCAAACTTCATGCTCTTTGGACCCGAAGAATTCTATGTAATTAATCAAGCCACTTGTAACTCAAACAGGCCACAACTTCATGTAACAGATTATACAAGGTCTAAAAAGTGACAAATTGACATGAGATCCCCTCCTCGTGTTTCCCTAGTTCCATGTGAAACTTCCAATCAGTCTATGTACTTGAGTGGAAATCTAGATTCATCGAGTTTGTTGTGGGTCACTAAGCAGCCGCAAAGTGAACAAGTTCTACGGAACATGCAAAATATGTCAATCAAATATCTTTCGTGGATAAAACAAAGGAACAAAGAACATGTTACTTCTTCATTATAGAAAGCCACATCTACTCCTCTCAAAATTTTGGAGTAGATGAAGAAGATAAATCTCAATGTCACAATGTGGGATGCCCTATCAATCCCATCTCAAAGGGATTTATTGCAAGAATCCCTAAAGTAATTTCCACCTTTAGAACCCATCATGCACAAATGAGATGCTATGGTCAATATGTGTCAGTCCAAAGAGAAACAAGTAAGTTCAATTGTCAAGCCTCCTCCTTTCTACATGTATCTCATAATTGGAACACACCTCGTTCATAATTGCATGATAGACTCGGGTGCTAGTACTTCAATCATGCAAACGAAGATTACATATATCTTGGGGATTGAGTACAATCCAACTTATAAGGTTGTATTACAACTCAATGGATCAATAGTGAAATTTTTGGGCATCATTAAGGATTTAAAATTAACTATGTATATTTGACAAGCTTAACCGTAATGCAAGATATTTATGTGATTGACTTGCCACCATTATTTTCCCTTTGCATCTCCAAAGATTCCACATCTAAGGTGGGGAGTTATATTTCCTTAGATTGATCTTATATTCTTCTTAGAACTAGGTATGGGACTATATTTTCAATTAATCCTGAACCTATTTCAGTTTACCATGTGGAAGTTCATGATTCTAGTCTTATCAATGCAAATTGCATGATCCAAGGAGAGATAAATTATGACCATGAACCCATTGAAGCAATGAATTCATCAGTTGCAAATCCTGATCTTATGTTACATGAATGGGCCAAGGAGAACTATGAGTTTGACCCCTATGACACAGTTGTGGAGACCGGTCTAGGAACCTATTGCATCTACGAGGAAAACTTCACTATTCCCTTGTTGCATAAAGAAAAAGACAATGACACTTTTGGCTTATGGAAGATGTATTTTAATGGTTCCAGAAGCATGAATGGAGCTGGGAAGTTGTAGTTCTTGTTTATTTAACAAAAAATAAATTATTTTATACTTATATGCTATAATTTTCATACTCCAACAATGTAGCAGAATATGAGGCGTTAGTCCATGGTTTGTTGATTGCGGGAAAAAACAATTCAAAACACTGCAAGTATTTGGGGACACTGAATTGGTCATTCACCAAGTTAGAGAAGATGTGCAACTAAGAACAAGATTTTGAGAGATTATAGAAATTGATCTTGGGATCTCCTTGAGAGTTTGGAAGCCATCAATCTTCAGGTGGTGTCGCGGAAGTAAAACAAGGACACAGATCAAATAACGACCATTGGTTCCCAATTTTTCCCTACGGAAGACCTCATCCAAGGAAAACAACATGTGAAATTGGTTATAAGACCATCCATTCTAGATAATGATGTTAATAAGAAAGTTTTTGAGAATGATGAGAAAATTGTTCAGTTTATTCAAAATAAGGCAAAGTTATCGTCTAGTTTGCAATCTGGTTTGCAAGACAATTATGGTGATTAGGTCATTCAATTGGGGACAAACAAGCTACCTAAAGAATTATTTACTCTTGAAGGCATTTTCAATTTTAATGTTGAGATCAAAGGGAAAAATAGAAGCATATTTGTGCATTAAGAAGATTTCAAGCCAATCATTGTTGTAAAAGGAAAATAGATTTTGATGGGAAAGGTATGTAGTGTTGATGAAGAACAAGATTTTATTTCCCTCTGTTAGAATTTCATGATGTATTTTCATGGAAATATGAGGACCTAAAAGGTTTTAAAGCCAACATTTCTCAACATGCTATTGATCTTGATAATGCGGCTAAGCCAGTCAAATAAAAACAAAGGCCTGTGAATCCCAGGATTGAGCCCCTCACGAGGAATGAGTTATCCAAATTCATTGAGTCAAAAATAATATTTCATATCAAATACTCATCTTGGGTGGCCAATTTGGTTACTATTAGAAAGAAGAATAGAAAAATAAGGCTCTGTATGGATTTTATGGAGTTGAATAAGGCCTCATTAAAATATCACCTTCATTTTCCTTCCATAGAAAAAATTATTCAAATAATGGCTGGATCATAAATATTCTCCATGCTTGATGGATATTCAGGTTTTAATTAGATCAAGATTAGAGAGGAGGATCAATATAAAACTATGTTCACAACCAAGTGGGGAACACATGCTTATTAGAAAATGCATTTTGGTTTGTCAAACATGGGTGCCACTTTTCAGAAAGCAATGTACATTACTTTCCTTAGAATCATCAACCAGTTTGTTCTTGTTTATCTAGATGACATCGTGGTCTTCTCTAAGAAGGGAAAACCACACATAGAGCATTTGGAGAAAGTGTTTGAGAAATGCAAAGAATTTGGATTATCATTGAACCCCAAGAACTGCATTTTTATAATTGTGCAGGGTAAATTATTGGTTCAAATTGTCTCAAAGAATGGAATTGCAATTGACTTGGAAAGCATCTCTGTCATCCTCTCTCCCTCCTTCCAACTCACAAAAGTCCCTCCAGTATTTCCTTAGTAAGATTAATTTTGTTAGGAAGTTTATTCCTAACATTGCAGGAATAGTCAAGCTCATCACATTGATGCTGAGGAAGGACATGGATTTTAAATGGACCGCATAAGGAAAATAAATCTTCACTAAGATAAAGGTTGCAATTGCTTAAGCACTTACACTCATTACTCTATATTTTGGAAAGAATTTCATCCTTTATGCTTATGGTGTGGATCTTAGCATTGCCGCAGTTCTCACTCAAAAGAATGATGAAGGTATGAATCATCATATGGCCTTCTTCAACCAAACATCGAAGGATTTCGAACTCAGGTATAGTCATTTGGAGAAGCAGGTTTTCACCATATTTCGGGCTCTTAAAAAATTCAAGCCAATGTTAGCCACAAACCACATCAAATTCTTAGTCTCACATCCTTATGTGAGAGATTTCATCATGGGGGCATAAATCGGTGAAAAGAGAGCTAGATGGGTAACCAAAATAATGGAGTTCAATGTGACCATAAAATCCAAAAAGTTGGGGAAGAGGTAGAGCCTTATGTGAGAAACTTTCCTTGGATGCTCTCAAAAATCATGAAGAAGCTTTTTTTTTATGAAAGAATAGGAAGGGGTATTTTCATGGGGTTTCCTTGGTATTATGTCCATATTGTTGTATTGAATGATCTTGGCATTTGTTCAATGAAAAATAGAAAAATAATATCGAAAATTTTAGTAGCTAAAGTTGAAGCAACGAATTTTGAAGTAACAAAAAAGAAAAGCAATGGATAGAAGAAGATAATCCAATAAATGGTTCTCTAATGTTATATATTTTATATGGTCGAATCGATTACTGTGAATAAAACTAAAACACTAAATATTTCTTTATGAGTGAGTGAAATTTATTAGATATTCACAAAATCCATTTCAAATTACTTTTGATGATAAATAGTAATCAAATGCAAGGTTGATTATCTGTTTGGCCAGCCAAGCATAAGTTAACAGTTGAAGATCGTCAGGACTTAGGTGATATCTGCTGGAAAAACCTACGTAACATAGGTGACCCGCAAGACAAAGGAGTTCAACAAAGCTGCCATAGTTGGATTCATAAAATGAAAACATTTATAGCAACTGGTGGCTATCCCCCTGGTTGGAATAAGACAAGAAAAAGACACCTCAGGTTACAATTAATTCCTTATGTTTAAATTGATGGAATTCTTTTCAAAAGGAATATTAATGGTTTTCCTCTAAAGATGCATTGTAGGAGAGAAAATAGATAAAGTCTTGGCAGAATTTCATGATGGCTCCTCTAGTGGACAATTCCTCAGCTAAGACTTCCCCAATGACAATCCTCATTGCAAGATAGATTTTTTCCCACATTGTTCTCAGATGCACATCAATGGGACTTGAAAATGCATAGATAATGGGGGATCTTCATTGGTAAGAAGTCTAAATGGTAGCCCCCCCTTCATTACGTTTTCAGGCAGATCAAACCTTTGATTAGATTGGGACTATGAAGATTGGATAGGAATGATTAATACTCCATCAAGTGTGGGCCAAAAATGGGTCATGACAAAAACACATTAATTCACCAGAGTGGACCAAGGCCTATACCAATCAACGGGTGGCTACTAAATAAGTCATCCTTGACTTCTTGGAGGACATTGTAATAAGGTTTCAGGATTCCTCAAACCATCATCTCTGATAAAGCTAAGGCGTTTTTGGGATCAAAAATGTCTTGATTGGGCTCTTAAAAATAGATTTTACTTGAAAAATTCCTCCAAATCATTACCCACAAGGTAATGGTTTGGCGATAATTGACTAATAATGAACCTGATAAGAATCATGAAGATAACCATACAAGTAAATCATATATAATAACGCACTAAAGTAAAGAATGCTCTTTGGGCTGATAAAATCACTTCAAAGAAAGAAATTAGACAATTCCCCATTTTTCCTTGTGTATGGAAAATAAGTTAGGATCTCTATTGTCTCTTGAATTATCTTTCATTGGAGATAGCTCAACAATTAGAATTTGAGGGAGTTCAGATCAAAGAGAGATCAGAATGAAGCGAACTAGGATAAATTTGAAGAGATGAGACAATCCACCATGGTCAAGCTAGAAGATCACTAAATATTTACCATACATAGTGGTTTGATAAGAAATCTAAGCCACAGATCTTTAAAGTAGGTGATCTCAGTCCTCAAATGAGGATGTAGATAGAGCTAAACCAGGGAATGACACTTTCAAGTTTTATGAACTTTGGAGTGGAGCCCTACATTATCACTACTTACAAAGAGGCCAACTCTTTTGAGTTATCCAATCTTTATGGGGATGTATTGCAAATCCTTTTCAAAGGGATCTATCTCAAACACCCCCATTAAATTGTCCCCATTGCATCTTGTAAATACTCGTAAATATGTGTTTTTGTGTTGTTGGAGGTTCGCTCCTTTTGTTGTGTGGTGATCATTGATTGAATGCCTTTTCCTCAGTCCTTGTGGTGGTCCCTTTGTTTGTAATAAGTGCTTGTGCACTCTTTTCATGTTTCACTTGAAACAAGTATGATCTTCCCTTTCTGTACATAAGTTTTAGAACCACTTGTAGTCATACATGCAAATCATCTTAATAGCATTTTTCATGGTGGAAACCAAATATTTTAAATAATTCTTAGTTATATCTTTTAGCTCCACAAATTATCTTCAATTCAAATGATTACAGTTCATGTGGATCCAGGTGACAAGGATTTTTAAGGATGAGATTAATTTTATTCAGAAGGTTAAGCTTGAATCCATGCCCAATGGATGCTCTCAAGGAATTTGAGTCTTGATCATCTAGCAGGACAGATGTCCCCTTGGATGTTGTCTAACTATTTTGTCCAAGATTTAAACCCCATGTAATTTTGAACAACTCATAAAAAGGGACTTAACCAATTTTTGTGCTCTAAAAAAGTCCATGACATAAATTGGTCTACCATATAATGCGGGAACTTAGTGTTCCACGAGGTTCTCCTAACCCGTGTAAAAAAGGAATGAGCAATAGTGCAGGAACTTAGGTGAAAGATTCGGTGAAATTTAGTGTTATGCGTGACATCTTCTTCAAACATTTGTGCAAGTACTAAGGAAATTAAGTCCCTTGTAATTTGAAGTTCAAAAAAAATAACGTGGAGTTCCATATCCACAGGAAGTGGAGAAATCAGCTAACTTCAAAATTCACAATCCTAGTGTTCCCCACAGTTCACTAATTTGTAATGTTTCGCATAGGTTCATGTTGATTTATAGTGTTCAGCGGGTTTCCAAATAAAGCCATAAAATTGAGGGAAAATATCTTTTGGGTAAAAATTTGTGGGTCAAAGAGTTATACTCTCATGCAGGTGATGTGAACTGTACGTCCACTTATTGAGGCAAATGCAGGGAGAAGTTTGTGAGAATCCGTATGGAAGGGGAAAATTTTAAATGTTGCATGGTAAAAGTTGTGGGACATAGCAAAAGCCATGATAGAGATATCAAATTCACGACCAAATTCTGAAGTAGAGATCTAACCACCCCAACCACTAGAAATTAATAAAGTATGGTGTCATTTTGTGCAGTCTGATGGCATGTGATAGACTCAAAATGTTCGTGTTATGGTTGTTGGATGAATTTATCTGGGGTGTCCATGCCTGTATTACAAGCAAACTTTGCTAATACATTCATGACACCCATGCTTATTTGACACATTTTATAAGGGAAGGAATAACTATTTCAAATTGTCCTTCCTCCTCTCTCCTCCTTCTCTTTCTTCATTCCAAAAGAATTATATAAATTCAAGTTCTTGCATACGGTTTGTAAGGGTTCTTGATCCCTTTTCCTTACTTAGCATATTTTCAAGCTCTTCTATGTGAAACTTGAAACTTCATGTTGTTGACCTCTGTAACTTGTGAATAGGTGATTTCCTTGCCTCGAATCTCTATGTAAGCTATTAAAGATTGATTGATGCAAATGTGGTTTATCTCTTTCCTTCAAATACATTTTGTTTGATGTGAATATGTCACCCTCTCGCATATTTCATGTTCTTCCATTCTGTTTGCATCTAAAATACATGTATCTTCACGACCCCAGCCTTCATGACTTTTGCATCTGTATCATCTGGATTTGGGAAATTTCCACCTTATTTTGGTATTATCACCACCACTTAGCTTAGGATTTACCTTTCTTACATCTCTCTCTCTGGTCCCTTGAAATTGTTAGAGTAAAAATTAGTTGGAGTATTTTTAACATTAGAAGTAGGTCTTGTTATGTGGGTTTTTCAAATCCATGTGACAAGGAAGCCGACCTTCTCCGGAGGTCTATCTCAAGGTGCAAGTCCCACACTTGGAGACAGTCTAATTTTTCCTCAAAATCCAATATCTTTATGATTCAGGGTAGGTTGCAATTTTGAGTTCCAACACATCCCCTTTTAATTAGTTCACATATGAAGTGCATGCTTCAAAACTTTGCATATATATCTTCCAAAACACTTGCAACTACAACATTTGAAAAAAACCTCATCCATTCTTCATTAGATTGGATTTTCTTCAAGTGGGGATGTGGGTGACTGTAGCTCCCCATACCTCTGACAACATGTCGAGAAAGGTTGCTTAGAAATCTTGCCAGAAAATTTCCCGTCGGAATATAAATTCTTTTTGACAAATGGCTCCTCAAATATAGATTCCTCTAGCATAATAATGGATCTCTTTTGACTAGGTAGTCAAGATTGCTAAAGGTGGTGACATTGGCATAGTTTTCAATGATATTTTAACCTTTGACTCAAATTCCTTTAATGTCTTTTGCTCACATTATCTTTTTAAGGTAAAGCCTTGAATTTTTTTTAATTAAACTATTAAGCTTGGATATAAAACTCTCACCGTCATAATCTTTTCAATAAGATATCTAGTCATAATCTATGCCCAACAAGCTTTAAAAACATATGTTTGAGAGAGGCGACGATAAAACAAAATTTTATAAGTGCCTTATCAAGTAATTTTTTTGGTGTGGATGTATATTTACAATTGAATTCATCTAAGATAAAATCTTATATATGAGAAAAAAATATGTTATATGCAGTTACAAAAAAACTAAAAACCATAAATGTCATGCATTTACTCTGTGTACACACCTAAAAATGGTCATGTTATCCAAAATTCACTCCCCAAGGTAATTTTGATAACTTGCACAATTTCTTCAGGGCTTGAGCGAGCATAAATGATTTGAGGCCCAAAATCAGGTTTTAAGGGGTCACTTGGCTTTTCTCTAACTTCCCTATCCAAAGAAAATCAAAGGAGTTAGCAATATTTGCAAAATTCTAAAAAAATGAAGTCAAAGGCCTATTTTAGTGCAAATCGGGTTTGAGGGCTGCAGATGGAACCAATGCAGGTCGTACCAGGGTTTTTAGTATCGAGTTCGGGTCTGATTTGCAAAGGAAGCAATGTATTGCAGAAAAAGTAGAAAAAATTGTCCCAGGTAGCATAAGTTCATACGAGACATTCGGGACCCAAAAATTTGAAATGGCCGCAAGTCAGTGTATTGCAGATATGGTGAAAAAAGTGTCCAGGAAAATCGGGCCCAAAAGGTAGAAAAAGTCATAGAAAAAACTACAAAAAAGCCGCAGAAAAAGCCATAGAACAAAGCCGCAGAACAAAGCTGTAGAAAAGGCCAAAAAATCCATGGAAAAATCCACAAAAAAGGCAGCATGATAAAGTCTGTAGAAAAAGCCGCAGAAAAGGCAGTAAAACAAAAGCTGTGGAAAATCTGCAATACAAAAGCTACGGAAAAAGCCGCAGAACAAAGTGCCGCAGAAATCCGTGGAAGCTGCAAAAAATCAAATCCGCAGAAAACCAAATTTGTAGAATTTTGCAGAAAACTGGAAAAATCCGTGGAACAAAGGAAAACGACAATTTTTCGCGTGAAACTTTGAGTGGGCATAAATTTTGCAATTCTCAACAAATTTTCATGAAATTGGTCTTGTTGGAATCGTGACTCGGAGCCCGACACAAAGAAGTTGGGAAATGAAGAGATTGACGAAGTTTTGATGGATATTTTAAGGAAAACATGCTAGTTTTAGAACAATGTTTTAATTGGTAGTTGGGATGCATTTAATGAGGTATGGTCATCATTATATCTCTGCTGTAGCACATGGGATAGCATGGGGAGCATTTTGCAAGCAACATACCATCAATTGCACTCATTTATGACAACTTGCAAGTGGTTGAAAAGACAAATCTGAGATTTCAATTCTCTCTCTCCTTCTCAATTCTATAAATTGTAATCTTGGGCTCATTTGTAAAAGAGTTGGTCATTTTTTCTCTCTTGCCCCCCTCTCTCTTTCTTCCATAGGGTTGAATGTGGAGATTAAGCCTCCTCTCTTTGCTTTGTAATGAAATTTTCTTTCTTCTTTCCCACTAATTATGTAATGTGTGAACTCATAGAGCAATAAAATCTATTTCGTGATGAATTTTGTCCATCCTTTACTTATTTTATTGTCTCTTATTGCCTCTCACTATTGCAGGGTATACTGTGCATATCTCTGATGTCTATTACAGGTTTTAGGAGATGTGTTTAATGGGTTTGAAGTGTTGTTATGTGTGAATTTTATCTTTGGTATGTGATGCATCTTTTCCATCCTCTCCATAGCTCACCCCTCTCCACTTCAGGTAGTTGAGACTGTGATCAAAAACTGTAGTCATTTTTACACCCACTAGAAGAACAAGGGGAATCCCATGTGCACTGGCCTATCACCCAGTGGGAACTGGGAGCTCATTCGAGGTGCGCGCGGGTACCGAGCCTCTCTTTTATATGAGTTAAGTGGGAAAACATCATCTAGATCAATAACTTAATGAGTGATAGTGGCAATGAGACATACAATCATCATAGGACTTAGAGCGGCCTCTAGACATATGCGCTCATTCCAAATAGTATTTGTAGATAACTGATAACAATAAAATAAAGAAAATACATGAAGAGCTTACACCTACTTCATAGCTTCCATGAACAAAGAATAAAATCAATATGAATATGGAACAACTATACTCATGCTCATTTATGTTTGCAACCTCATTACATTCATACTCAGTATAATCAATGGACTACTTAGATTACCACAACTTGATCAGACCTAAAGTCATACATCACAGTAGGGATCATGTCTTTCATTCATACAAGGAAGAAATTACAACCCAACCCTTAATACATTAATACATCATCATCTCTACCCAATCCCATAGAGCTCTGTAGATATATTGCACCTATCTCCTATTCCCTATCTTCACCCACTTTATGTCATCCCTCCTCTCTCTTCTATGGGCGCCCGTATATATAGGCATCCGAACTACCAATGCCTCCATTATGTGGCCTTAAATCCATTGCCAAGCGTCCATATGGGCCCTCCTTGGGAACATGTTCCTTCAAACTATGGGCTCTGCACATTCGGCCATGATGGTTTCCTAGATGTGCACCTCTTCAGCATGGGCTCTGCATGTTCTGACATGATGGTCTCTCACGTGTGCCTCTATCACTACACATATTCCTTTTGTGGGCCCCATGCTGTCAGACTGACATGATTCACATCACATGCATTTTCGGGTCCTGCCTCCTTACACCAAAAATGGCTAAGTCCTGAAACTGGGCTCAGTGGTGCTTTAGTCCCACGTGCCTTATCTTGTGCACCCTTCGTGCTCTTATTATGCCTTGTGTGCTTTCTTTACCTTGCACGCCCATCTCTCAACCTGGGACTTACGCACCTATGTGCCTTGGTGTACTTAGTCAATATTTTAGGGGCTCAACATCACCCCACACTATGCCTTGTTCTCCATCCATGGAAACACTCCACCGGAACCAACATGTATACTACCTAAAGAATTAAGACGTAGCCTTACATAAAAAGAATAAGGGAATGAAAGAATAGGGAGAGAAGAAAGAATGGGGGGGCATTAGCTTAGCAAGCTAGGGAAATCCTTCTACAAGTTTACCTCTAGCTTGTTCCATGCATTGACCTCACTTCTGCGCCTTCTGACAGAGGTCACCAACCAGGGTGTTCACCTCATCAAAACTTAGACCAATTCCCTGGGTGCCCAAAGTGTCAACAATCTTCTCCATCTCCTTGCCCAGGTCTTGAGTGTGTCCATCCTTCTGGTGATCTGAGGGTATAGTTCCTTCAGCCGGGCCTTGATTGAACCCCTTAATGTTTCAATTGCCTCTGATTTTCTTTCTACTTCAGCCAGAACCTTATCCCTCTCCACCTATTCCCTTTATTTTTCTCTTGGAATTCTTTTAGCTCTACTTCATGGGTAGACCAAGGTGCTTGCTACCTTATCCCTGTGTCCACGCAATTGTCATATGCGGCCTCAGCAAATTGGGTAGCAATCTTAACATCTGCAAGCACCTTGCTATACTCAGCAATGAGTGCTACCACCTTCAACTTGTCCTCTTCTTTCAAGCACGCGGCCACTTCCTCTGCAGACTCCAGGGCTAAAGGTTGTCTCTCCATAGTGAGGATGCATGTTAGATCTTCTAAGCATTCTAGAGTGGATGTGTACTTCTATGCGGGTGGCGCTAGGTCTGGGTGCTTCAATATGATGGCACTCTTGATAGACTCCACCTTCTTGTATACTTCTTGCACCTTCGTCCTTTTCATCCTTTAGCTCTCGATTCAGCTGTGTGCTAATCAATTCCTCTTGCTTCAAGCTCTTGGCCTTCTCAGCCAGCTCTTCTTCCTTCTTTCCTAGCTTTCCCTCTAGTACCCTTATTTTGTCA
This sequence comes from Taxus chinensis, assembly GCA_019776745.2. Classification (NCBI taxonomy): domain Eukaryota; kingdom Viridiplantae; phylum Streptophyta; class Pinopsida; order Cupressales; family Taxaceae; genus Taxus; species Taxus chinensis. Next base: position 563,007,775 of record CM034155.1, on the reverse strand, counting down.
TTTCACGCAAAGAGCCTAGCCTCTATCTCGACCATGACCTTGTTGAGTGCATTACAGACCTGCTCATCTAAGAGTTCCTGGGCATTTACCAAGGGATTGGCTCCCTTAGACTCTGGTACTATTATGATTGCTCCTTGGCAGACTTCAAAGTCTGGCTCATCAATATGGGACTCAAATGCCCAAGAGAGCATCTTCTTTGTCCTGGGGTATGCCCTTCTTGTCAAATGACCCCATGGCTAAAAGCCTTTCTGTGGGTACATAGTGCTCTGGAAACGCATGCGTGTAGCACCTTCTTTGAGTCATCAACATAGCCCATTACTTGACCTTTTCTCTGCATCAAGAGTCCTTCTTCCTCGAGTGTGTGCCTTTGGGAAAACTCACAGTTAGACTGGGACCTCCTCCCATACTATCTTGCTCCTTTTCTATGTTTTCCTCTTTCCCTTCCTCCAACACTATGTCAGCGCTGCACTCCAATTCTTGATCTACTAAGGCCTCAAGTATTTTATTTTCCTCTCTCTCTACTACCTCAGTTATCTACTCCTTCATGAAGCTTATGGGCTCCTGCTTCTCTGTGCCAACCTCCTCATTCCTTTCCATGTCTTGGGTGCATTCCTCATCCTGGGTACTCTTGCGCCACGTGAATACGAACTCCTATTTCTCTCTCCACTCTCTCTCTTCTAAGTCATACACGCTAAAGACATGTGGCTCCTGGTCCCTTTCAGGTTCATCCTCCCCATTGTCATCTTCTTCACTCTCATCCTCTCTTCCACCCATGTATTTCTCCAAGCTGTCGGTCTCCTCTGAGTCAGCTTCTTCTTCCATCCTCTACTTTTTCCTGAGAGGTGGCTCCTTGATAGGGGATTCTACCTTCTCTTCTTCTTCTGGTGACTTTTCCTTGGTGAGGGGTTGCTCTAGTGCCTCTTCCTCTGGTGTCTTCTCCTTTGCCGGGGATTTCTTCCTGCACGCGTAGGTGCTATGCTTAGCACTCCTTGTCGATGGCATGCTTATTGTCTGAGCAGTCTGCACACTTGGTGCTTTCTTCTTCTCTTCCCCTCTTCTTGGGTGTGGGCCTCTTCCTACCCATGGGATCTTCAGGTATGGAGACATCATTCTCTAGGTACTTGCCCTTCTCAAACTTGGGCCTTATGTGGAGGTACACCTACGCTCATGGATCCTCCTGCAATGGGTAACGTTATTGGCTTTCATCATCCAACACATGATCTTCATGCACCACATACTTTCTCCACGTATGCATGCTTGCCTTGGGGTAGTTCCAATCTGCAGAACTCCCTATGCTCCATCTAGATCTTCTAGCCTTAGCTTCTTGGACTTCCTTGAATCTGTTTACTCCCGCTTGGAAGTATTGAGTAGTGAAAGCGAAGGGAAGCTTGCACCATGGGCTCCATGATTCATCTACTTAGCCTGAACCTGCCTAGGTAGAAATGTTGATACACTACAAATTCAGCTTCTCCTTCAGATGACTGCTGGCAGTTGTTTAGGAATCCTCCACTCTGCCCTAACACATTCCTCGGGTAGGCATTGATACCACTTCTCCAGGCACGCCTTGTGGGGTGCTGTCATTGTGTCGCAGGCATACTTCTCAAATATCTTCACGGGCAAGGGATCCTCAGCAAGGGTACTCCCATACAAACTTATCTGAAGCATCAGGTACTCCAATCTCTGAAAACATGATGGTTAGTAGGATGTTGCCGAAGAGGATTTTATCACCTTCCTTCACGCAACTGACAATCTCCTCCACGATGTATGCAGATAAGTTATAGATGGTGCCTTCTGTAATTTTTCTGCAAACATGTAACCAAGGCTTATTGACCTGCAGTCCATCTCTCTTGGCCATTCAGCTTTGTTACCAGATGTGCGGCCATCTTCATTATTAGGTCCTTGATGTCTGAGATGTCGTAGTACCTTGACCCCTTCTTACAGGCATATTCAGTGATGGTTTCCTGAATTGCCTCCTTGTCACCTAGGTCATCCTCCAAGCTATCTCCTTCACATATGAGGCCTGTGAACTGTGAGATGAGTTGAGGAGTAATGCGCATCTTGTGCCCTGCAAAATGGAAGTAATCCTCATGCACCCGACATCAGCCATTGATATAGGCACTCTAGTTTTCCAAAATAGGGAAACTCATAGAGTTGCAACAACCCCCTTCTCCATCTTGACCTTTACATCATCATTGTAGATGGGAAGCCCTCTGGTGTTCATTTATTTGTGGGGCACACTAAGTCCAGTGTTATTTCCTTCTCAATCATGTTCGTTTGATGGTTGTAGTCACTCACAGGCATGTTCCTCAGGTGGGACTCCCACTCCTTACCCATCATTACCCCATCTAGGTACTACATCTTTGCATACCACTCTTTCATTCGTACTTGACCTCAGGTTCTTGCTGCTTGGCCTTGGCCTTTCCCTTTCCTTTCTTTGGTGCCATTGTCTATGTCCTCTTATCCCTTCACTCACTCCTTGTCACTCTGCTTTTCCACCTCTTCCAGTCTCAGATCTCAAATCTGTGAAGAAAATCACTTCACCTGTGCCCTAGTTTCAAAACCCTAACTTGGGATAATACTTCCACAAGATGGTGCCTCCTCACAACCTTCTCACACCCGTGAAATCCCTTCTTCTAGGTTTGCAAAACCAAACTAGCTGCTCACACTTCAACCTCTCAGATCTTTCTTCACACAATCAAATTTTGGAAGCCCTAGTTTGCCACAAATGCAAAATCAATTCTCTCTCTATTCGCAAAGTGAAAATGAAATAGCCTCAACCCTTTACTTATAGTTTTTTTTCACTCCGTAACATTAAATGCTACCTTACCTACCACCGTACCCTAGCATTTAATGCATCTTTTTCAAAAAGCCTGATTTTTCACACCTTGTCTCATGCACCACCCCTTGACTTTCACACCTTGACTCACTCATGTGCCACACCTTCATGCCTTAACTCACATGCCCAACCTTGCGTGGATCATTCTCCAACCTTCTGGCGTGTAACCAAATCATCTAGACGGAGACTCTTACGCGTGCGTACCCCACACCAAAGGCACTTCTTCTGTCATGATTTTGCTTTCACCTACCTCATGTTGTTCATGCGCTTCTTCTGCCTTTGTACGTGGTTCCCCAATGTAGCCTTTTCCTGAAACCCACCATTCCTTTTTCACCTTTTCCTTATGCAATTTCTTCATAGGGCCATTCAACCAAGATCTCTAAAGAAATCCAATCCTTCCTAGCACTTCATACTTCAATTTCTTCCACTCTTACTCCACCCCACACTTAAACTGATGTGTGGTCCTCTGTGCATATCCACCTTCACTTGAAAGTAATGAGATCACCGGTGCCCAAGGCGCAACACAAACCAACAATGAGAAACACAAGAGAAAACTACTCAAAAGTAAAACTCCTAAACTAACTGGCAATATTACCTTATTGAAAAACACCAAGAAGTCTTATTTATAGTAGGGCTTCATCCTACTCCCATTGAAGTGTCCTGGAAATCTCATCCCATCCAGTGCTTGTAACTGGCATGTGCCTGACTCAAGGATGTACGAGATGGTATAAGGACCTAACCAATGCACTCTCAACTTCCCAAGATGGCACAGAAACTTGGAATCATACAAGTAATACCATCTACCCAACCTCAAACTTCTTGTTTCTGATATGGTGATCATGCCATGCTTTCTACTTTGCTTTTTCTGTGGTTTGGCTCCACCTGGCAAGTGAGTGTCTCTCATCCAGCTTCATCAGTTCATCAATTCTTTCCTCCAACACTTTCTCATCAGCCAGCCTCCTACGCGCGCTATACATAGAGAAGGTAACATGAATTCAACTGGTAGGACAGCTTTTGCACCAAACACCAGTTGAAATGGTGTGGCTTTGTTCATCCTTTTATACATTGTCCTATATGCCCATAACACAACTGATACCTTGTCATCCCAATCCTGCCTTCCAACATCACAGATCTTAGTCAATGTGTGACTAAGTATTTTGTTAAATGCCTCAGCAGTTCCATTTTCCTGAGGGTGATAGGGAGTAGTTTTGTGATGAGCCACCATGAATTCTGCCAACAAGATCCTCACGGTCTCATTCAAGAAATGTGTACCCCTATCACTGGTGAGACTCAAAGGGCATCCATACCTTGTAATGATATTCTCCCATAGGAATCTCACTACTGTAGCTACTGTACAGTCCTTAGTTGGGGCTTGCTTCTGCCCACCTTATCAAATAGTTTGTGTAGGTGATCACATAGCGCGATCCAGTCCTGTGCGTTGCTGGTGCAATAGGGCCTACAAAGTCTATTGCCCATTTTTCAAAAGGCTCAGTGCTAGGGATAGGGTGCAAGGGCATTTCATCCCTTCATCCTGGCTTTCCAATGCACTGACAATGGTCACACGCTTTGCAATACTCCTTGCAATCCTGATACAAGGTCTCCCACCATAATCCTACCATTAATATCTTACGTGCGCACGGTGGCTTCCCCTGCATAATGCCCACCGGCACTTCCTCCATGTGCTTCCTCTATGATGGCGAGGTGAGGCACTCATGCTCTAGCACACACCTACATAAAACCTCATCACGCCCTAGTTTGTATAGGTCCCCACTGATCAACATGTAGGGCACAGTGCGTATGGCTAGTTGCTTCCTTTCTAGTGCCTTCATTCCTTCTGGCGCTTGACCCATTTTAAGGAACACAGACAATATCCTCCAAATCTGAGGGTGCACGCCACAACCTAAACAACTATGCATCTGGCATATGGTATCCTCAATGCTTTGCGCATCCTCTCCTGAATCAATCCTAGACAAATGGTCAGGTCTAGAATTTCTCTTGCCTAGTTTGACAACCACGGTGAACTCAAATTCTTGGAATAGTAGCACCCATCGGCATATGCGCCCTTGAAGAATGGGCTTGTTCACCAAATATTTCAATGCCATGTGGTCAGTGTAGAAAATGAAGGGAGTTTCCAACAGATACTGCCTAAACTTGTGAATAGCGTAGATCATAGACAATGCCTCGCACTCAGTTGTGGTATAATTCTGTTCTGCTGCTGTCAACTTCCTACTTGCAAAGAAAAGGGGGTGATCAACAATTCCTTCACCAGGCTGTGCAAGTACTGCTCCAATGGCCATTCCAGAGGCATCCACATGAACATGGAAGGGCTTGTCCCAAGAAGGAAAATGTAAGATGGGCATAGTGACAAGCCTATCCTTCAATGTGTCAAATGCCTTCTGTTGCGCCTCTCCCCAGTGAAAGGCACTCTTATGCCTGAGAAACTCTTCTAAAGGCATCGGTGATCCTTGCATACCCCTTGATGAACTTTCAGTAGTAGCCCGTGTGTCCAAGGAATCCACGCACTGTGCTTTGACTAGTTGGCTCAAATAATTCCACAATTACTGCAATTTTGGCAGGATCTACCAACAAGCCTTCTTTGCATATGATGTGCCCCAACAGGGTCCCAAATGGTGTAGCAAATACACACTTCTTTATGTTGAGGGATATCCTCAACTGCCTACACCTCTCAAACATCAACCACAAGTTATCACAATGGTCCTTGACCAATCCATACATGGTCCAATCATCAAGGTATACTTGGAGAAACTTGTGGATGAAGTCTTGGAAGGCCTGTACTACAATGCATGAAAACACAACAAGCACATTTTTCAATCCAAAAGGCATGACCATGTAGGCAAAAATTCCCCACTCAGTGGTGAAAGTTGTCTTTCTCTGGTCTTCCTTTGCAATCCTCACCTAGTGATAGCCTAAGAACCCATCCATGAAAGAGTAGATCTCACGCCCTGCCACTCCTTCCAAGATCTCTTCAGTAAATGGGGTTGGGAAAGGATCAATGATGCACACTACATTCAACTCCCTATAATCAACACATATCCTTATCCTCCCATCCTTCTTGATACTAATCACCATCAGACTTATCCATTCTAACTCCTCCATGGTTTCTAATGATTCCTGATGCTATCATCTTGTCTATTTCCTCCTTGACCTTCACACGCAGATTAGGATTCATCTGGTATGGTCTCTTCCTAACCGGGCACGCACCTTCCTTCAACTTAATTCTCATTTCCCCCAAGGAGTGGTGAATGCCTTTGAGCTCATGATATCCACGTGGGAACAAATCCTCAAATTCATGCAAAAGATCAATGATCTTGGAGACTTCCTTCTCTGACCAATAATCCCCAATGATAGCTTCCTTGGGTTCTACCTCTGACCCAATATTAACCTTCTTTGTTTTCAAAGGCTCATGATAGGCATGTGCTTTCTCATCAGCACTATCCATCACTTCGTGTGAGCCTAGAGAATGGTTAACCTCCAAATTTTCCATCTCTTCACCATCTATGACATAGACCATCTTTCCTTTTTCTTTCTCCAGCACATGTGCACTCCAACTGTACCTCATCAGAGTTCATCTTCACTAAAATTTCCCATCCAAATATGGCTCTCCTAGCAGTTCCACAAGCCTATCCTCTACCTTGGCACTATCTCCCATCGTAAGGTGCTTGACCTCCTGTAATGCCTTATCCACCGATGGTTTAGTGCTCCGATACTCAAATGCTTGGATGAAATCATCTGCTAGTTCTTGCCAATTCCCTGTTTGGTGGCATGTTTTAGAGTGGATGTACCATGCGCACACACAACCCTGTAGTGTAGAATACAATTTATGGATCTAGAGGGATGGTGGTAGAGCTTCCGTCACCTTCTCTCCAGACCCTCTCATAGGTTTGGATGTGGAAAGAAGTGGGTTCACTACCATGGTAGTCTTTGATAGTGGTGGGCACATTGCTTCTAGAAAACTGGACAAGAGAGGGTGATTCTCACCTCGTGCCACTCTAGAAGGTTATCCCGATGCGTCGCCCACCAGCGCGTGATAGTTCCTAGCAGGATGTAACTCAACATCCCTCTTCACTCCTTTTCCTCCTTCCACTAAGCCTCCATCTTCTACAAAAATATTTCAGGGAAGGCTCCTCCCAAGTACTTAGGTAGCTCCTTTCCTCCTAGGCACCTGACAGTGTGCACCTTTGTCACCTTTGTCACTGACCCTCTCAAGTGTCTACCACCAGCTCATAGGTCCCATGCGCCCAATTATCACATGCCATACTGGTGGTGTCACTCACTGACTGAGCATCCTCAAACTAGATAACTCCATTGGTAGGATGGATTATCTCTGGATCTTAGATTGAGTGCACGTATATCCTATCTAGGACCTCTTCTCCCAATGGTTCAGTATAGGGTGTTGACTTCCCATCAGCCAAGGGTATGATGACATGTTCCTCCTTATTCTCAAAGCTGATGTACCCCTTGTTGAACCAAATATTTGCATTGTTTTTATAACACCATGGGCACCCAAGCAGTGCTGGGAAATTGTCCTTCCTCAGCAAGTGCTAAGACTTCAAAGTCCCCAATAAACTTGGCTCCCTGAATGGTGATAGCTGCATCTTTCAAGACACCTATGGGCATTGCCTTTGTTTTGTTTTCCATATACAACACATTTGAAGATGGTTGTAATGTAGGCCTTCCCATCTGATGCCAAGCATCCAAAGTGAGCACATTGACCTCCGCACCTGTGTCAATGAGGATATTGCTAAGGAGCCATCCATCCATGATTGCATTTAATGTGATCTCCTTATCATAGTCGAGGTTATGAGGAGGAAGGTTTGCATGCAAAAATTGCCTCTCATGTTGTTCTCCCACGCGTGGTACCTTCTCCCTCAACCATGCTCCTAGCAAGGGAATAATATTTTCTTGCCTTAGCATCTTACATACCTCCTTGACCTCATCCAGGTCTTCTTTTGGTGCCTTAACCCTCCTTTGCTCTTCTCTCCTGGTCTGCTCCTTCAGACACTGGATTTCTCCCTGTAGGCTCCGGATCACATCCATGGTATCTTGGTATACCTCTTTCTGATGCATGGGGTCTGGATACCTTCCATGTACCACTTCTTCCCTTGAAACTAGGATTTTCTGCCTTGGCATCTCCCTTGCGTGCATAGCCTCTACCCTTGTAGTTACCAATACAGGTTCCAAATCTACATCACACTACTCGTGGCATCCATTGGGTGTCCTCCTTCTTGATGCTTACCATTGCAGCACCCTTGTCCTTCTGGTGCTGCTAACTCATATGCTCGAACAACTCAGGGCACTCCTCATACTTGTGCTTCTTCCCACACCATGAGCACTGCAACAAATTTGGACATTCACACTTATAGTGGTCTGTAGACCCATAATTAAAACAGGTTCCACATGGGAACTCACTTCTTCCTCCCCCACAGTTACCATGACCATGGAATCCTCCATGAAATCCTCTTCCTCTGTGTGTGCCTTCATCTATGTGCCCCTCATACCGGTGATCATCACCTCTAGAACTACTGGCAATGCTGGTTTGGTGTACCCCATGATCAATGGCTTCATGGATCTGGTCAATGATTCTGCAATCCTTAGTATCATGGGTTGTAGAGGAGTATATTTTATAGTAGCAGGATACATTCTTCTGCATCACGCTGCAACAGGGGACATTTACTCACATCATGGTCCCCATGACAGATCTCACAATCTACTAATATGGCATGCATGGTCCTCCGAGGGAAATTATCCTTGACATGCCCCTCTACCTCGTAGTCTATACACCATAACCCACTAAGCATCTCATGCATTGAGCTCACAGACAACTTCTCTAACTGCTTAGCCATAACAGTGATTTGAGCCTCCAAAAATGGGCTAACTCCAGTGTCAACACTTCCAACAGCTTCTGCATGCAGAGTGGATTCCAATGCTTCACGTGGATCTGTGAAAGTTTTGTGGGATAGGGCTCTTCTGAAAGGAGTTATCAACCCTCCAACAAACCATTGAGCATGCTGCAAAGGGTGAATGTCATATATGACAATTTTGACAAGAGAGTTTTAAACCATGTGTCATACTCCCGCACACTCTCTTCCATTCCTTGTTGAATCTCCTTCAGGGCGTTGATGCTCTTCTGTTCAAATTCAGGAATGTGGAATTCTACCATAAAAGGCATTTCTTAAAGTAGTATAGTCCACCACTGTTTGATGAGGGTCATACTTTCTATACCAGCTATGCGTGTGCCCTTGTAACGTTGTTGCAAACTGACTTGCCTTTCACTCTGGGCTAGTGATTCCCTTCGCATGCCATAGCAACTCACATTTGTGAACATGCTCTGCAGCATCTTCAATGCCTCTGTAATCTGCAAATGTAATGACATTTCAAAGAAAACTTGAGGGGGTTGCTGGGGTCCTTGTCCTCCTGAGCCAGAACCTTGGTTTCCTCTAGAATTTCCTCCTCCACTAGATCCACCAGGCCCACCAGGTCTTGTACCTCCTGGTCCACTAGGCCCATCAGGTCCACCAAGCCATATTCCTCCTGACCCTAGGTCCACTAGGCCCACCAGGTCCTATAGGCCCTCTAGGTCCTGTACTCGTTGTGCCAAGGGTCCCCACAGTCCCACTGAACTGCACGCCGATGGTCTGTGATGAGGTCCCACTACCAATAGTGTACCCCATGCCACTCCCAGATGTGAGACCGAAGGATGGTGCACTTGTTCCTTGTCCAAAAATCCCTCCAAAAACTTGAATATGTGTAGCCATAGAAGTCCCAAATGAGAAATTATACCTCCTAGGTGTAAATCGGTTACTTCCACTGATACCAATTTGGCTAACGGTATTCTCCCCTATGATCTGGAAAGCCAAGCACCAGGGTCTAGATGCTAGGTGGGTTCAGATATGTGTCAATGGCTCTTCCTTCTTCACATGAAGAACTCTCCTCAGAAGCTAAAGGGGTATCTCTTACGCGCTTGCCAAGATGGGGTAGCACAGACTGCTCAGGTTCTACATCCTCCATGTGAACCTCAAATCCTTCCCACAAACATCTACCTCCATATATCCATCACACCTACAACCTCACACCATCTAATAATCTCCCTTTCATGCACTTCACCATACCTAAGTTGTCTCTCCTCCCTTTCCTTTACCGCTACAAAATCTGCCATCTTCCCCCACCCTAGCTTCCTTGCCCAATGCTCGGAATGGTTTAGTCGGCCATTGGTAAATGCCTCCAAACCCAAGGTAACAATCAAAATATTCATTTCCAAAGGGATAGCACATAGAAATGATCCTCTGGGCTCTCGCACAGAAACTCAAACTCAGCAACTTCTGGACAAGAGTATGTAGAAATAGCATACTCTAGGGTGTAGCTAGCCAACACACCTTTCCACCAATGATCCACCACACGGGTCCATGTTAGATCTGTATCCTGTAGACTCTGGTATTCTTCTTGGGTCCACGCACATGATCTATAATACCAATTTGATCTGGTCGCATATGCTGAGAGCCATCCATGTAGTTCTACTGGGAAGCAACAGAAGAATGTTTCATACAACTCATGGTAGAGGTTATCTTCTACCCATCTACGTGCATCAAACTCAGACCCAATGTTGAATCTCTGAGAAAACTCATCCTTCGTGCTCTTAAACCATGATTCAACACTCTCCAAAGTTAACCGCTCTGTCATCACTCATTATATAGATCAAATGCATGTCATTTCCCACTACAACTTCGAAAAGAGGTCCCAGTAACGAAACCAAGATGTAGTCATTTTTACACCCACCAGAAGAACAAGGGGAATCCCATGCGCACCAACCTATCACCCAGTGGGAATTGGGCAGCTCACCCGAGGTGCGCACGGGTACTGAGCCTCTCTTTTATGTGAGTTAAGTGGGAAAGCACCATCTAGATTCAATAACTTAATGAGTAATGGTGGTAATGAGACATACATTCATCATAGGACTCAGAGCGGCCTCTAGACAATGTGCTCATTCTAAATAGTATTGCAAATAACTGATGACAATAACAGAAAGAAAATACATAGAGCTTACATCTACTTCCATAGCTTCCATGAACAGAAATGAAACAATATGAATATGGAACAACTATACTCATGCTCATTCATGTTTGCAACCCTCATTACATTCATACTCATTATAATCAATGGACCATTTAGATTACCACAACTTGATTAGACTGAAGTCATACATCACAGCAGGGATCATGCCTTATACAAACTGCAAAATACAACCCAGTCCCCTTAATGCATTAATATGGCATATCATCTCTACCCAATCCCTTAGCAGTTCACGCAGTATATCTACACCTCCATTTGTCCACTATCTACCTGGCACCTTATGTCATGACTCTCCTCTTTCTTCTCTATGGGCACCCGTATATATAGGCATCCAAACTGCCAATGCCTCCATTTGCGGCCTCAGATTTGCTGTCAGGCATTCATATGGGCCCTCCTTAGGGAACATGTTCCTTCAAACCTGGGCTCTGCACCTTGCGGCCATGATGGTCTCCTAAGTGCGCCTACTATCCAGCATGGACTCTGCACATTCTGTCATCATGGTCTCCCACGTGCGCCTATATCGCTACGCATATTCCTTTTGTGGGCCCCATGCTGTCAGACTGACATGATTCGTTTCACATGCGTTGTCGGGTCCTGCCTCCTTCATAAAAAATGGCTAAGTCCCGAAACTAGGCTCTTCCCCACGTGCTTTATCCCGCGTGCCTTTCTTTCACTATGCCTTGCGTGACCATCCTTCAATCCATGTCTTGCGCACCTTACACGCCCATCTCTCAAACTGGGACTTGCACGCCTAAGCGCCTTGGCGTACTTAGTCGATATTTTAGGGGCTCAATAACAACTCTCCTTTTCTGTTGTATCACCGCTTTAGTGTAGGTTTTATTTTCAATTCTCTCTCTCCCGGGTCCTGTCATCACCAATCCGGCACTATGATAATTCTTCACCAGGAACTCCTCATGCTATGATTATTTACTAATGCACAACTTTTAGTTTGGTGGATGTAATCTGGAAACACAACAACAAACATAACACAAGGATACGATAGACTATGATAAGAAGGAACGATGATAAATCTGAAATATCAGAGTAAATTATAATATTAACATGAAATTGTTACAATCTCACCCATGAGGTACTTCAAGTGTTACTGACTTCACTTGCCTTCCAACAATAACTATGGGAGAAACTTCACAATTACACTTCTTAATGGCTTCTTTAACACACCTTCAAAATGATGGCTTCCTTTACACACTTACTCATACAATATTTCTCACTACTTCCTTCTATGCTAAATGAGGGGGGTGGCCTCTTTATTTATAGACTTCTAGGCTTATCCATCTTATCTCTAAGATAGGATAAGAAATCCACTCTGACGAATCATATTCCATACCTTAACTCTTATCTGTACATGTAAGCTTATCTTTTAAGATAAGATAAACCTTATCATTTCACATGGGTTCCACATTTTTAGACTTTTTACAAATAAAATATACAAAATATTTATGACCTCACTCCTTGTCCTTATTACCAATATAATATTTCTAATTCCTAATCATGTAGACCCTACTTCTCTACTTACCCCAACTTTGACATTTTAACATTACCGGACCACTTACGACAAATATTTACTTTTTACCACAACATTCCTATTGTACTTTTGACTATTACCATACTATACATTATTGGCGGCGTCGTACTGGCAGTGCCGTTATCTTCTATCAGACGCTACTACTAATTATACTTAACAACATCCTATTCCTAATATATACATTAATGAAATAGAAATTACGGAGGAAAATTTTAGTGTCGACATCTTCCCCCTTCCTAGCTTCTACTCCGTCCTCGGAGTAGACTATTCTGGTGCTTGGAAAATCTTCAACTTGTCGTGGTTGACCCATTTCGTAATGGGGGTGCCATCCAATTCCTCTAGTCGGTACGTACCATTTTCATGCACAGCTACTATTTTGTAGGGCCCCATCCATTTTGGAAGAAATTTTCTCTGTCTTCTTTTTTTGTATCTTGAATCATATACTAGGACCAAGTCATTCACATGAAATGGAGACCAACGGATCTTTTGATCAAAGTATTCCTTCTGCTTCATTTTCTTCTTATAGCTTGTATCCTTCGCTATTTCCCTCATTTCCTCTAGCAAATGAAGATGTACCAACCTTTCTTTTACTGAATCACTTTCATCCATCCTTTCATTTTTCATAACTCTCACAGTGGGAATATCAAACTCAATAGGAAGAACTGGATCAATGCCATAAGCCAACTGAAATGGGGAGTATCCTGTTGCTGACTTTGATGTTGCCCTATATGCCCACAATGCTGCATGAATCCTTTTATCCCACTTATGTACCTGCAAGGCTGCATCTTTTGCTAGAATTTGACACAACACAAAATTTGTTCATTCCACCTGTCCATTTGTGCTTGGCTTGTATGTTGTTGCCTTCCTGTGCTTAATAGAAAATTTATTGACTAGGGCTTCTACTACCTCATTAATGAAGTGGCTTCCTTGATCTGTTACAATTTCTAATGGGCAACCAAATCTGGTGACAATGCATTCATATATGAACCTTGCCACTTCATCCATGGAAGCTGTTTTCAATGGCCTAGCTTCAACCCACTTGGTTAAATAATCTGTGGCAACTACAATATACTTATTTTGGCGTGGGGTAGTTGGAAGTGGACCTACAATATCTATTCCCCACTTTTCAAAGGGACCAAGTGGAAGAATAGGGCATAATGGAGCTGATGAAGTCTTACGGTTACCATGTGTTTGACAAATATCACATGTCTTACAATAATTATAACAATCTCTAAAAAGAGTGGGCCAGTGATAACCTGCATCCAAGATCCTTCTTGTTGTAAGTTGTCCAGAGAAGTGCCCTCCACATGTACCATTGTGGAATTCTTCTATCAGCTCCTTCCCTTGATCATGTCCAACTTCCCTCTTGTACTGTCCATCAGGTCCTATTCGAAATAATACTCCATGCAGAATAGAATATGGACGACTGGCTTGAGTAATCTTCCTCTTAGTCTTTGCATTGGCACCATCAGGAAACTTGAATTCATTCAGATAATTCCAAATATCTATGTATTCACTAGGGATTGTGTCAAGGGATAACAATGCTGCATCTGGGAAATCATCATCATCACAAGATGAACCTAAACCATCATAGGCTCGAGAGAGTGCATCTGCATTGACATGCTTCTTTCCTGGCCTATCTATAATATCAAATTCAAATTCTTGTAGCAAAATTATCCATCTTGCTATCCTCCCTGATGGGTTAGGCTTATTTACAATATATTTTAGAGCCTGATGATCTGTTACAACTAGAAATTTTTGCCCTAGCAAGTAATTCCTAAACTTCTTTATAGCAAAAATGATAGCCAGAGCCTCTTTTTCAGTTACAGTATAATTTACCTCAGCACTACTCATTTGTCTGCTCCCAAAGTAAACTGGATGTTCATTCCCATTTTCATCCTTTTGGCTCAGAGTACTTCCTAGTGCTGCATCTGAGGCATCAGTGTACACAATGAATGGCTTGCTCCAATCTGGACTCTTTAGAACAGGTGAAGACACCAGGGCTTCCTTCAGTTGTTCAAAAGCTTCATGCGCCTTATTTCCTGGTTCATAAGTAACATCCTTCTTCAAGAACTGGGTTAGTGGCTGTGCAATCTTTGAGAAATTCTTGATGAACCTTCTATAGTAACCCACATGGCCTAAAAATGATCTCAACTTACTTCTATTCATAGGAAATGGTAACTCTTTGATTTTTGAAACTTTATCAGGATCAGTACCAATACCATCTCTGGATACAACATGCCCTAACAAAACACCTTTAGAACATCCAAAGACACACTTTGTAGGGTTTAGTGAGGCTTGTGCTTCATCTAACCTTTGAAATGTTGTCTCCATTTGGTGCAGGTGGTCCAACTTGCTCCCATAGATGCAAAAATCATCCAGAAATACTCTGATGAAGGTCCCAATGTAGGGTTCGAACACCCTATTCATCAAACGCTGGAATGTTTCCAGAGCATTACACAACCCAAAAGGCATAACTCTATAAGAAAACGTTCCCCAAGGAGTGGTGAACGTGGTCTTCAGCTGATCTTTCTCTGCTATACGAACTTGGTTGTAGCCGCTATATCCATCAGCAAAACTATAGCACTCCTGGCCAGCTACTTCGTCCAAGATCTGATCTGAAAATGGAAGAGGGTAATGATCCTTCTTTGTTGCCTTATTGAGCTTCCTGTAATCAACACAAATGCGTAGCTTCCCATTCTTTTTTATTGAGATCACAATGGGAGAAACCCATTCTGAATTCTCCACAGCAAATATGAATCCTGCATCAAGCAACTTATCTATTTCTTCTTTTACAGTCTTGGAAAAATTAGGATTCATTCTATATGGCATTTGCTTTATGGGCTTAGCACCATCTACCAGCTCAATAGAATGTTCTACCCAACTTACTTGATGGAGTTCCTTGTAATCAAAAGTGAATATGTGTATGTACCTTCGAAAGAGCTGGAGGTAGGATTCCTTTTCACTCTCCATCACAGCATCACCAATCTTTATTTGTTGGAGACGATCATCAATTTCTTCTTCAGATAATTTTATGGGGTCATGAGTCAGTGTGACTGGAAGGATATCCATGACCGACACATCAACCTCACTTTCTTCATCTTCGGTGTCCACTTCACTGGTACTAGAGTAATCAGAAGATGTCCAATCATCAGTTTCATCACTTGAATCGACAGGTTCTGCCTTATGATGCCGAGGGATCATGTTTATCTTCACCCTCTCTCTACCACGTCCAAGTGTCATGAAGCCTTCATTCCAGTAGTTTCTTGCATGAACTCTCCTTAGCCATGGTCTTCCCAACAACATTGGGTACGCAACAATACCATTTTTCATCACCTGAAAGTCTACCACACATACAACACCCATAACAGATATTGCCACATTTGAAACTACACCTTCTGGTTTAGTTTTTCCCTTATTTAATGACCTTAACATAAGTGTTGAGGGGCGATCAATTTTTAAACCCAACATATTCATTACAGACTCGGTCATTACATTAACTGCAGCACCTCCATCAACTAAGACATCATGAATTGAAATACCATTACATAATACCTCAGCTTGTGGAGCGTAGGGATCTGCCTCTGCTTCCAAAACAGGGACCTCAACCTCCTTCCTTCGTCGAGCATTGAGTCCACTTCGCAGCTCCCGCCTCTTCTCAGAAGACATAGCCAAGAGTTGACCATATGTAATATTTGCAGGCCTTTTGGACAGATCTTCTAAGATGGAGTATGGTCCTTGTCCCTGTGAAATCAAAAAATCCTGCACACCCAACTTTCTTCTCCTATGTTTCTTACTAGTTTCTCCTTTCATCTTCTTAGGATCATTTCCATCTTGGTTATCTTTTTCTTTCTTTCTTTTTGTTACAAACACATCTACTTCATTATTTATGCTCTTATCTACTACATCAAAAGAATTCACAGGTGCTTTTCCTTTATCATTATCTCTTGTACCAGATGTAGAAGCTCTATCTGGACAATTATACTTATAATGACCCTTTTTATAACAACCATAACAGACAACTTCAGAAATATTTCTTTTTGGACCTCTATCTCCTCCCTGAGAACTAAATTCTTTTCCTTGAAGAAGATTAATAGTTAACTGTCCCATCTTCTTGAGCAGATCTTCATACTCAGTAGATGTACTAGGAGAAAGATTTGTGCTCACCGAGAGTGGTTGTGGATTCTGAACCAAAGGTGCTGGTGTAGGCTCTACTTTAGCAACAATTTCTTTGGGCTCCTCTTCCATGCTTTCTTCTTGCCTTCTTGCAATCTCCTTTGCTTGTTCAATGGTAGCTGGGCGGTCATACTTCACTCATTGTCTGATCTCTGGCTTCATCCCAAGAATGAAGTGCTTACAGAGGAGATTATCCACGCCATTCATCAACCCATCCACTAATCCTTCCTTCCGGATCTAGGCATCGAGCTTCCTCCTTAGCTCTAGAACACGAGCATGATAATCTCTTATCTTCTCCTTCTCTCCTTGGGCTAGCTTTGTGATCTCGATCATGAGATCTGCATATTTCTGTTGCTCACCAAATTCTTCAAGAAAACTTTCAGTTAATAAATCCCATGAGTTTTTTACATTTTCACCTAGTGTTTCAAACCACCTAAGTGTTGAACCATCCAAAAAGGTAGGAAAAAATTCAGTCCATTGTTCCCTTCTTATAAGGCCATTACAAATACAAGATCGTTTAAACTCTTGAATGAAAGAGGAAGCATCTTCATTAGATTGGGCTGAAAAAATAGGAATCTTCCCCATTTTCAAAAGTAACCACCGTGAAATACCAACCCACAAGTACAATCAACAAGACTTATGTGCACAATAATTGGAATCACTATAATAGAAAGTGACTTTACACCTTTCTACAGTAAAATAGAAATGACCACGGTAAACTATGGTAAAACTTGACTTACTGCGGTAAAAACTGACTTTACTGTGGTAAACACTATTCACGGTAAAAAGTGAAATTACTGCGGTAAATACTATTCATGGTAAAAAGTGACTTTACTGCGGTAAATACTATTCACGGTAAAAAGTGACTTTACTATGGTAACTACTATGCATAGTAAAAACAAGGTTACCCTCCAAATGATTTCTGACTAAGTAGGAATATCTCTCCAGAAAATCCACCAACGAGGAATGGTCCCGGCAACGGAACCAAAATGTCATCACCAATCCGGCACTATGATAATTCTTCACCGGGAACTCCTCGTGCTATGATTATTTACTAATGCACAACTTTTAGTTTGGTGGATGTAATCTGGAAACACAACAACAAACATAACACAAGGATACGATAGACTATGATAAGAAGGAACGATGATAAATCTGAAATATCAGAGTAAATTATAATATTAACATGAAATTGTTACAATCTCACCCATGAGGTACTTCAAGTGTTACTGACTTCACTTGCCTTCCAACAATAACTATGGGAGAAACTTCACAATTACACTTCTTAATGGCTTCTTTAACACACCTTCAAAATGATGGCTTCCTTTACACACTTACTCATACAATATTTCTCACTACTTCCTTCTATGCTAAATGAGGGGGGTGGCCTCTTTATTTATAGACTTCTAGGCTTATCCATCTTATCTCTAAGATAGGATAAGAAATCCACTCTGACGAATCATATTCCATACCTTAACTCTTATCTGTACATGTAAGCTTATCTTTTAAGATAAGATAAACCTTATCATTTCACATGGGTTCCACATTTTTAGACTTTTTACAAATAAAATATACAAAATATTTATGACCTCACTCCTTGTCCTTATTACCAATATAATATTTCTAATTCCTAATCATGTAGACCCTACTTCTCTACTTACCCCAACTTTGACATTTTAACATTACCGGACCACTTACGACAAATATTTACTTTTTACCACAACATTCCTATTGTACTTTTGACTATTACCATACTATACATTATTGGTGGCGTCGTACTGGCAGTGCCATTATCTTCTATCGGACGCTACTACTAATTATACTTAACAACATCCTATTCCTAATATATACATTAATGAAATAGAACAACTATCCTCCCTCATCTTTCCCCCCTTTGCTTTAGGATCTATGTTTAGAGTGTAAGTGACATCCTTGGGATTGTCTAAAGTGTCCCCTCACGCTCTTGGGATTGTCTAAAGTGTCCCTCACGCTCTTGGGACCTTGTTTACCTCCTTTAGTCAAGAATGTTCTCGCTCCCCTTATTTTACTTTTCCACTTGATGTCGATTTCAGTACCAACAATGTCCTTATTTGAATTCAATTTGTCTACAAATACACATAAATTGTAGTTCATTTTATTTGAAAGATCGTTAAATATTTCATAGAGAAATTTCCAAGCATTCACATGGATTATAGAGAGATCAAACAATCATTAAATTATTTTATTATTATTTGAGATCATATTTCATGTGGAGTACTTTTAGTTTGCATGTCGTTGGAATTGTTTTTAACTATGTAATTTTTTGTTTTCAATATTGTTTACAAATCAGGGCCCAATAAGTAGATGTCACTTGAAAATTGAGATAAGCTACAAAGCATGCACCTAAACATATATATTTTTCCTTCAATTCAAATATCAATGTCATTTTAGGACCATGTTTTCTAGAATACAAGTTTCATAGTACAAAGATTGGAGTGAACTAACATGAAATTAAGATTAGGCAAACATAACCATCAACTTATTTCCAATATGTTTATCACTTGCTTGGAGCACCACCCATACTCCCCCATCTATTTGTTTTTTCCACCCACACTTTGTAGAATTAGGTTTCTGGGAGAGGTCTTTGTTGCTTTTAGGCATATATTTCCATTTTTCATATTATGACGCTTGTCATCAAAACTCTTCATATTTAAACATACACAGGTCGAAACCTTGTAAAAAAAACCTCTTTCTAGTTTTAGAATTAATTAATATGGTGTTATCCCATAAATTTTAATTACCAAAATTTCAAAAAATGTGAAACTTTTCATGTTAGCATATTGCAACAGTCAATTGTCCCGCACTATTTTGAGACGTCATTGTTCTTTGTCTTCTCATGTGACCCAATTATCATTGTTGTAATGTTTCACCATCATATTCTTGTCGTCGCCATTGTCATTCCTCACCTCACATATCTTGCTCCTCACAAATTAATATTAGCTATTAAATTAATGATTTTGATTTAGTTATTTAAAATTAATTAATTAATGATATTCACTTAGTTAATGTTATTAATTAATTAATTAAATTTAAATAATTAAATTAATTTTATGTGATTAATTAACTATTAATTATCGTTATTAATTTTATTAATTAAATTCATCATTTTATTATTAAATTAATGACGTTAATTTTATTTATAATGTTAATTAATTATTTTACTTAATTAAATTGGTAAATGACAGAGAGTGAAGTAGAAGTCCACTCTCACTTCACCATCTGTCACTCATCAATGTTGGTGTGAGGGATTTCATTTGCCTCTTCTTAGGTTTTTCCCTCACACATGGTGAGTCATCTCACCTTAGGTGAGGCCGTAAGTATTTATGTGTCATTAAGAATTTTATGAAACTTGACAGATTTTGTCATAGAATTTGTCATACATGTCAGTGTGCGTCATGCAAGAGTTACATTCCATTTCTAAATTATAACTCATTTCTCCCTTGTGGAGGTATGGCAGGTCCTTGCATTGGGAGTTGCACAACACTGTTATTTGTACTTATTTTTTGACCTACGAGAATGCTAAACCTTTTTCTTGTATGTAAAATTTATTGGTCGTTAATTACTTGTTTACTATATGGAACTCCTTCGAGTTTCCGTTTGATTGCAACATTGTTGATGTGCACATATTCTAGATTGTTCCTCATGGTCACTCTCTCTCACATGGTATTAGAGTTACGTTGCTGGGAATCATGTCACTCACTAGTGTTTGTTGCCTTCTACTCTTGGTTTTGTGATTTTATTAGTTTCTTGTGCAAGTTTTTTAATCTGTTTCATTTTTTGCTCTACTTGCATTAATCCAGTTTAATCTTGGTTTTCATGGAGTTTTGTAGTTTTATGTTGGTTTGGTGCATGTGTAGGAATGTATAGATAGTTTTCATGGCTTTCTTCACCAAATTTGGCTATTTGTAGCTAAATTTGGCAAGATACTTCTTTTGGAGGTATTTTACTAGTTTTGTGTTTGGTTTTTCATTAAATTATGTCCTGGGATTTTTTTTCTTCTCCAACACTACCTTCATCTTCCCTATTCTTCTCCCCCTACACTGCTCTGTTATTGACCACCTATCTTGCAATTTCACTCTCCACATCAATATCCTTCCTAACAAGCTCTATCTTTTTCCCAACTCGCCCCAGCAAGATGAGCCACCCTTTGACTAGCTCGGTCCTACGAGCTCCTACCAATATTCTCCCCTCCACCAGCTTAGGTTTTCCTCCTTGATGGCTCTCTTGTGGGTTTTCCTAACTCGCCTGTTGATGAAGAGAGTATTTATTAAGATACCTCTTCTCCCTCTCTTATTTACCTTTCATAGAATGTTGAACCTACTTTTTACTCTTCCACCTTTGGATATCCATCAGACACTAGGCAGTCATGTTCCCAGCTTCATACCTTCATTGCATTTACATCCATTCCATATTCATTATATGAGGCTTATTCTACTGCTCTTACTTCTTCTGTTTATTATACATACCCATCAGGAATTTCTCTTCTGTTTTTCGAGCAACCCTTTTGAGATGAGTTTCTACTGGATCTTAGATGTGTTTTATAGAGCTTACTTATGTTGCAGTATAGGAAATTGCTCTTACCAATCCTTCACACATTTATACTTTGGAGGATTCCTTCATCTCTTTTGATAGGAGTGATCCTTTTTGGATTTCTGCCACTTTAACTATTTCAAAGATCATGATTGATCCATATCTACTTGTGGATCCTCTTTCTACCGTTGTGGGAATTGTTCCCTCACTTTATATGGACATTCCTTTGTCGAATGATCTATATCCATATTTTGAGAGTTCTACTTTAGTGGCATTACATTTAGTTCTTGAGCACCTATTTGTTATACCCATGTCATGCTTCAATTGTGGACCAAATTCAATGCCTTTCGTAATGCTTCCTTTGGCTTCCTTCGTGGAGTGGGTGGACTTCTAGTATACCATTTATGTCCTTCCTAAGGGAAGAAACATTTTTTGATGCGAATGGACCTTCTTTAGTCTACAGGTGGAAGACCACATCATTTATAATCTTCTTGGAGACTTCATAGAGTTGTAGAATTCATATCAGGTTGCAAACTTCTTTACTGAACCCTTCACTGAAGCCAAATATCCTTACTTGTGCTCTTTTTCTTGGGAAGAGGTCCACTATAGCTTCACATCTTATTCATTCCTTCTATTATCATTATCCTCCTCTTATTATTCTATAAATACTGAAGTTTGTACATGGTAACCTCATCCGACCTTTTTGTTGTCAGGACCCATATGACACATCTTTCTTAGGTTGTTTAGGGGAGTCTTTTATATCTTGTAAGTGGATTTTTTTTAATAGAGAAAGTGAAAACGTGAGAATGAGGATCATGTAGAATAACATGAAAATCAACTGAGTTGCACTCGAACGATAGTGTGAAAAAGTTCCATGAGGAAACAAGCATTCAACCATAAAATGTGCATACAAAGAAAATGTCTCACTTTTATATTCTCTCAGATCTAAAGAAAGGGGTACAAATAGGGTGTTATATAACCCCAAATGCATGTAATCATACCTTCTCAAGTGGAGAAGAGGAGTTACATTCGTGAAATGGAAAGTAACTCCTGTATGACATATTAACACACACTGACGTGTATGATAGAATATATGATGGAATTTTTCATACCCCTATGACACCTAAGACTTATGACCTCACCTAAGTGAGATGACTCACCACGTGATGTGGAAAATTCTATAAGATGAAAAATCATGTAACACACACCAACACCCCCCTTCATTATAACTTAAGATGAGGAAACAAGTCAGAAATGAGAAAAATGGGTCTCGACAACGCCTAATGAGGCACCCATGAAAAACAAGGATCTCAAGTAATGGAGGAAAACCCAGTGGGAAAACATCTATAACAAGAGATGGAAGAATACCCTAACAATCTAAGAAATATGCATCAAATGGGTCCCAACAACTGAGGACTTGATAGGTACCCATGTACAATGTGATCTCTCTAGAAGAAGAAAAATAAGGAGAGGAAGGAGACAAGCGAGATAGAAGATGTGAAGCCATATCTTGATGTAAACTCTGTAACTATAGGAAGTCTCCAAGAAGAGTTTCAATGAAATGGTCCTTGTCCAGTAGACTGAAGAAGATTTAAACACATCAAAAAATTTTCCCACTCTTAGAAAGGACATAAATGTGGTACTGGAAGTCCACCCACTCTGTGAAGGAAACCAAAGGAAACAATACGAAGAACTCTGAATTTGGTCCACTGAAATGTGACTTAGGTATAGCAAATGAGTGCACAAGAACCAAAGATAATTCCACACACATAGAACTATCAGAGTGTAAGAGAGGAACATCTATTGAAAGGATGCTTAAGTAAGGTGAAGAAAAATTAGTAACCCCCATAAAAACATAAATAGGATCCACAAACAAGGGTGGATCAATGATGGTGTCCGAAATAGTGGAAGCGATAAGAGTCCCAGAAGGGGCACTACCAACAAAAGAGATAAAGGATTCCTCTAAAACACTTGTGGAAGGATGAGAAAATCCATATATTACATCACAAGTAGGCACTGTGAAGAGCTGATGAAGGTCTGACAGATATTCGTCTCAAATAGGGGGCTCAAAAAATAGAACAATGATGTTGGAAATGTATTAATCATCAATACATGAAGGAGCAGGAGTAGAAAGGGTATCACAAACTAGAAGTGGAAAGGTGGCAGATGTGATGACTATATGAGGTTGGGAATGAGACTACCTAATGTCTGATGGGAAGGGAGGAGTGTCAACATTCTTTAGAAGGTGGCCGAGAGAAGGAGAAGAGGAGTCATCACTAGTACTCTCATCATTAGAACTAGAAGAACAATCCCAACCTAACTCTTCACATAAAAGCTAAAACCTAGCTTTGATACCAAATGAAGAGAATCAATCTGATAAAATAATAAACAAAAATCTCTAATAAACATAATATTCAAGATAATCAAAGAAAAAAAATGACAAAACACAAGATTTAACTTGGGAAACCCTTTCGGGAAAAAACCATGCACATTAAATTCTCTCTCTCTTATTGCATTAACTTAATCATTTACAATACAATACTGTACTTTCAAGTTTTAATTTACCCTACTGCATCTGCAACTATTTGTAAGCAAAACAGTAAGAAACCATCAAAGTGTTTTTACAATACAATGGGAACCAAAACCATGGGCTAATAAACACCCATAACGGTTCCCAATAATTCATGGATTATGACACCACCCATATATACATATAGATAAAAATAACATATATATACCCCTAGACCCCTGCTAACGCTTGTGGAAGATGTGTACAATACTCCTAGGTATACAATATACATAATATACAACACATTCTAACACTCACTAGTACTCTCGTCATTAGAACTAGAAGAAAAATCCTTGTCATCAAGGATATAAAAAAGTGAGTCTGTCTCAACAGAATAGTCATCACATTAAGAAGAAGAGGAGACAACTGTATCAGTAGAAGAAGCAACAACAGAAGTCTCTGAAGGGTCTCCGAATAAGGACTGAAAGATGCTCCAGATAGGGCAAGGACACTCTGTGTACACCACATGATGGTGGAAAGGCCTGTAAATATACATCAAAAAATTACCAATGACCATGCTACAAGTTTCAAGCCAATCCTCAAGATGATAAGGATCAATGGGGGTAAGTACTCTTCCATACAAATAAAGATATAGGTAATTGTGAGTGAGAAAACATTCCATACTCGAATGCCATAGTGCATAGTTAGCCCTACCAAGAATAAGAGGCAGAGGTTGTAATGAAGAAATGGTCCTATGAAGCATAGGTATGGAAAAAGCATTCTCCATAGTGCAAGAAGTGAAAAATGCATGAAAAGAAGGGTGTGTGAATATACACAAGGTTGCAAGATGTTAGACTCGATTGAGAATGCGTCTGTAAGAAACAAAACATCCAAGAATAATGATAACCCCATGTTTATTACATTTTATAAGTAGTGTGTTGATTACAATAGGGTGTGTTCATGCAACATGGTATAATTGACCACTTACCTTGCACTAGGCAATAAGTTGTGCAAGAGTGGAAGCCACAATGAGTCCCATTCGGAAGCAGAGGAATAACACGTAAGAAAACACAAAAGGGTGTAAGCAAATAACAAGGGGAAAAAACATTGTTCAACATGAGAGAAGGCATCTCACATCACAAGTGAAGGGATTTCTTTCTGCAAGAATGTGGCGGACACACTCACTAGCCGTAAGCGAAGAAGAGTGCTACAATAATGTAAATCCAAAAAAGTGGCTCGGAAAAGCCCAATAACGCTATAATGAATCCCAAAAAAAGATACCCCCTTAAGGAATTTTTTAAAAATTAATTAAGCTTAATCTAATTATGAAAAACTAGATTAAGATGGAAACAAAGATTAAATATTCAAAAGGGGAAAGGGGTTACCTAGGCCCAAGGGCAGGCTAGCTTAGCTCGACATGTTGGTGTAGAGGAGATCATGAGAGATCTATAGGAGGGCTTAAGGGCGAGCCAACACTGAGCTATATGGTGGCGAGTTAACGGGTTGGTGGGCCGAGCTAGAAGTTGGGTGACGAGTTGTAGCTCGCAGAGTTGTGCGCTGAGTTGAGTTAGGAGGAGAGCTCAGAGCGTCGAGTCAAATTGCAAACGTCGGTGAGGTGAGTTGGACCCAGTGGATTTCAATGAGCTGTGAAATGAGGTGGGTCAGAGATCTGGAAAGGTTAGGGTCTAAGTTATGAGGCGACTGCTGGGGGGAGCTATTGGATGAGACCAAGGCAAGGGTGACACATGTTGAGCTAACTGAGAAGAAGATCCAAGTTGACATGTCTTGGATGATGAGCTGGTGGGAACCACGTGATTAGTTGGAGCTATAATGGAGGGGAGAGTTACAAAATCCATGTTTGAGCAAACAAATAGACTTGACGAGATGCTCAGGACATAAAGGTAGTGCTTGGTGAAACACGCGGGACAAATGGAGCATGCAGAGTTGAACGAATGTAACACAAGAAATGACAAAGGAGGTGCCTTGAGTTAGAGGTGAGTAGAAACATGAAACCAATGAAAAACCAACACAAAAACAAAAGCAAACTCAAGAAAAGTAGCACGGGAGCATAAGCCAGATAGATAAAAGATGCAGAGGATCTAATGTGGGAGTGATGCAAAGAAAACACAACAACCAGAATGCAGGGTGAAAAAAAAGCATAGATCAAGAGGCAAGGTGTAGCATATGCAAAGAACGAAGTTCAACACGTAGTAGAGATCAGGAGCCAAAATAAAATGTGGCATGTATGATCCAAACACAACAACACAATAGGGTCGAGAGTGCATGTAAGGACGAGCCCATATGTAGGGTACAAGGGGCGAGTCAAGCTCGAGTGTAAGCACGAGTTAGGAAGAGCAAGATGAAGGAGATTGCAGAGGACAGAAAAGTAGTAGATGGGAAAGCTTGGAATAGCCATCTCAATGCCCATCTAGGTGAGCTGGGGTCGAGTTAGACCAGAAAATAGACTTCTACCAAAAAAATGCACTAAAACATCAAATTTTCAACCTGAACCTATAAAAAACTCTAAACTATGCATGCAAACCCTGGAAAAAAATGGACCAAGCGCAATTGACAAACTCAAACAAGATGAACCCGTAATAACATCAAATAAATACAAATAACGCATTGATGGAATAACCATTAAGAAGCTTGCACATGAAACTAGTAAAATCACGAACCGAGAGTTGTAAGCAATGAAAAAAAGAGAGTAGCGTGGATCCCAAAAAATGATCTGATACAACGACAGAGAAAGAAAAAACGTGAGAATGAGGATCATGTGGGATAACATGCACATCAACCAAGTTGCACTTGAATGCCATCGTGACGAAATTCCATGAGGAATCAAGCATTCAAACATGAAATGTGCATGCAAAGAAAAGGTCTCACCCTCATATTCTCATAGATATAAATAAAAGGGGTACAAATAGGGTGTTGTATAACCCCAAATGCATGTAATCATACCTCCTCAAATGGAGAAGAGGAGTTACATCCCTGAAATGGAAAGTAACTCCTATATGACACACTGATGCAGACTGACACGTATGCCAAAATCTGTCATACCCCCTACGACACCTAAGACCTATGACCTCACCTAAGTGAGATGACTCACCACATGATGTGGATAATGCCGCAAGATGAAAAGGCATGTAACACACACCAACAATTTTTCCCATTGGGGTTTCTTCCATTACTTGAGATCCTAATTGTACATGGGAACCTCATCAGACATAGTTATCGGGACCCATTTATTTTTCTGACTTACCATGGCTCATCCTAAGCTATGATGAAGGGGGGTGTTGGTGTGAGGGATTTCATTTTCCTCTTATATGGTTTTTTCCCTCACACATGGTAAGTCATATCACCTTAAGTGAGGTCATAGGTCTTCAGGTGTCATTAGGAGTTTTATGGAACTAGACATATTCCATCATAAAATTTGTCATACACGTCAATATGATTTAGTACGTCATACAGGAGGTACATTCCATTTCTAAATTGTAACTCCTTTCTCCCTTGGGAGGTATGATGGGTCCTTGCATTGGAAGTTACACAACACTCATATTTGTACTTCTTCTTTGATCTATGAGAAAGCCAAACCTTTTTCTTACATGTGTAATTTCTCGGTAGTTAATTGTTTGCTTACTACATGAAGCTACTTCACGTTTTCGTTCGAGTGCAACTTTGCTGATGTGTACATATTCTGGCCTGATCCTTGTTCTCACTCTTTCTCACAATCAATTGGATGAAGATTAAAACTTCCTGCACAAAACCTATGTGGTAAATTTATTTATAATGTTATTTGATTGTTTTAATTAATTAAATTGATAAATGACAGAGAGTGAAGTAGAAGTTCACTCCCACTTCACCATCTGCCACTTATCAATCAAATGAAAATTAATACTTCCCTTCACAAAATCTATGTGGGAAATTTCTCCCATCTCTCCACGAGGAAATTTGTCAAATGCCAAATTTGGAAAATGGAAAAATTCAACCTGTTTCCCCACTTCCCACTTTCTGCCTCACTCTTTCTTGCATTAACTTCCCCACTTCCCGTAATTGTCAGAAACGGTTAATGGAGGCATAAAAATAATTGATTTCTTCTTCCCTTCTTCTTCAAGTGTTGTGAAAGTAGTTCTTCATTGAAAAACTAAGTGACACGAATTGAGGATTTTGACTCATGGAAGACAATAGCATTAAAAATCGCTAAACGTAACTAGCCGGTATGTTCACTCTTAATGCCACCGTGGCATGTTGAGTCCTAACTTCTACCATCTTCATCCTTTTTTTCTACCATATCCATCCTTCCGTCTCTTAATCTCTACCAACTTGCCAAGTAACTTTGGCTTCTACCTTTGGTTAAAATACTACACATGTATTTATACAATGTTAATATAATACATGTTTTTTTAATGTTAAAACTTCATTTTTTTTACTTGAGTTACCTAAGGAGAGGGCCCTAGCCCTTGTGGCATCAGCAACCCACACCGGCCATGGAACCATCAAAGGATGGTAGTTTAAGCTCTCGGTGAGCCCACAGATTAAACCACATTATCGTGGTGCCCTATTATCATGTTATCCAAACTGGCGGTAGTGGGCCATCTTACCAAGGAGCTGAGATTTAAACCTTGGACCTCACAATTACTAGGAAGCCCAAGAACCATTACACCACTACCTATTGGATATTAAAAATTCAAATTTTAATTATCTTGCTTAAATTTTGAATGTTGAAAGTCAGTTGAAACCACTCTATTTATTTTTCAGGGTTTTACCAGTCACTACACCATTGTTTATACTGATAGATGAGGAAAGGAGTAAGGTAAATGTGCTTACAAGGTCCACAATAACTTGCGGTCTATCTACAAGAGGAAGCATGATTATATTCATGGAGAATAATTATGTAATTTTTACACTGGGGATGTAGAGATGCCTATAATAAAGACTAAGGAGCAATGTGAAGCCTAGAAGCCCATTCTGAAGGCCATCCATAATAAGAGATGTATTTTCCTTTGTCAAAACTCAAATATAGTATCGTGGATGATATTGAGATTGGTCAGTATTTATTTTTTAGTTTGGACTATAGGTTTTTAAAAATTAAAATAGAGGTTTCCTTTTTAGTGTAGGCCATAATCATGACCATATTAGATTAGAAAGATTATTTTACTAATCACCAACCTTGTACATCATGTAAGCTCAAAAATGTCAAAATAATTTTTTGTAATAAATGGAAAGGATGTACCAGATGTATTTACTCCTCGTTTGGGAATTTTATTACTTAGTTTAGCGATGTTGCAAGAAACACAATAGATGTAGGTCATTTTTTTCATAATATGGTCAAATTTAATTTAGGAAATAAACTACAGGCTGGTATATAAATTAATGTGGGTTTTAAACAGGTTTTTACATTATAAAACTTCACGGACCTCTCTAACCGTAATAGAAATGAGTTCTTACAAGACATTCTAAATGCATATGCCATCGCCATAGCAATCACTGAAAAATCAAAGCAGATTTTTCTTTATGTGGTAGAATACGGTGGGTGTAAGGATTTCTCCATTTTCAACATTGACAATGTTATAAATTATATTAAAGAATTGGTTCTCTAGCGATGTGATGTAAGCTTGTAAAATTTGAGCTTTATATTTTATGTTAAAAGGTTATTAAATCATGTAAAGAAATATTACACAAGAAAAGAACCTGGGAAGTATTTGTTTTGAAAGAATGAGTACAATGTAATGTTGTTAAGTTCAATATAAATTACATTAAAGATATGGTTTTGTATTTATGCTATGTTTTTAGCCTTAATTTTTTATTTTGCAGTTTTTTTTTATTAGATACGGTAAAAAAATAGGGATCGGCTCCCAGGGGCCATTACAAAGGAGGAACATAAAACAACAAGCAAGAAGGAAACGAAAAAGTCCAAGAAAGGAGTTAAACATGCTTAACTCTTACAATTAAGAACCAGACTTTGTAATAAGGTGGGAAAACCAGAGAGAAGGAGAAACAATCTCCAAAACATCAAAACAATAGAAGTTCACCAAAATTCTGCCAACAGTTCCAGAACCATAAGTTAATTTTTTGGGGATCCCCCACTGCTACCATCATGGCTATCTTTGATCACATCACCCTTAACACCTTTGTCATTAATATCATCCTCCAGCTCGTCCTCGGAGCTACTGATGCGCAAGTTAAAGTTCCTTCTTTTAGTGCCCTCCTCCATCCCTTCCAGCCTGTCGCTTAGCTTTTTGACCTGGTCCTCCGACTCTAGAAATTTCTGCTTGGACTTCACCTGTGCAGTGACAATTTTCTTGGAAGCATTGATGACATCCATCATTGTTTCCCTTTGACCAGCATTGGTTTCTTCCATCGCTTGAAGCACCCCTTCTAAGTACTGGACCTTTCTGATCAAATCCTTGAAACCCTTTAAATTACCATCCCGATTTCTTTTTCTCAAAGTGCTCGTTTCCCCATGACCATCCTCACCCATTTCTTTACCAGAATCCTCCCCCACAATTTTGTATTTTCTAGCCTTCATCTTAGTAAGGAAATCAACGAGAGTGAGGTCATCCTCATCCGCATGCTCTTTTAGGGAAGAGGACAGAGTAGGTTTCCCATTTTCAAACATCAGAAGAATGAGCCCTTCATGCAGAGGTATCTCCACTTTCTCCTGCTAGAAATCCATTAAAGAGTTAGTCAGAGACATAAACAGAAAGAAGGGGATGCTCACCATGACCTTATGGCAAAACATGTTCAGAAGGGTCAAATGGTGAGTATAGATTTTTTTGTATTTTCCCTCCAGAGTGATGTACTTCATGATTTGAAGGCACACCTCTCTCCATATACCTGAAATGCATGACCTGGAAATACCATCCGTAAAGAAAGAACATCTTTCCTTGCCAACAAAGAACAACTCAATTTCCTATTCTCTACGGGTTCTATCCTTAAAAATTTTAAGCCTGTCCATTTTCATGTCCGTGGCCAGGGCGATGGTGGACTCAAACACCTCAATTTCCATCCCTCTAACAAAAAACTTATCCTCTTTCCAAGCTTTTCCAAAATCCTTAGACAGGGAGGGGTCGTGACCATGTAATTTGGCAATGAAATTATTGAAACCCCCAATCCTAAGCTTGTTCCACAGAGGCTGATTAAAATATTCAATGCTTTGGCTAGCAGGTTCAACTCTAATCCTATCACCCCCCATTTTCACCAAACTGAGCTTCTTCTGTTTGCTACTAAAATTCAAAAAAATACCTTCTTTCGCACTAGAAGAAATCTTGAAAAACAAGATATTAAGTAAGCTGTCACCGCCACAGGGCTCACTCATGCCAACATTATAAAACTTAGTGCCCTCTATCTCTACTAATGATCTCATTAATGTCTGCAGGTAATTTATCAACTTTACACCATATCTTATAATCATTACAATTGATTCCATAATTGGCCATCTTATCCACACATTTGTTCCCTTGACGTAAGGTATGATTATAAGAAATGCTATCAAAAAAATTTGAAGTTTCCTTCACATCATTGAGGATATTACTAATGGCCCAATTAATGGAACCATGATTATTGAGGGCATTAATTAAGAGGAGAGAGTCACCTTCGATCTGGATGTCCTTGAAACCTTTTTCTTTAGCCAGTAAAACCCCCCAAAGAAGAGCTCTAGCTTCTGCCATGTTATTGGTTTGGTGACCTAAAGGACCCGCGTAGGCAAACAACTAATCTCCTTTAGTGTTCCTTAGAATTCCCCCTCCCCCAGCAGGACCCAAATTCCCTTTTGAGGCTCCATCAAAATTTAACTTAACAACATTTCCCCCAAGCCTATTCCAACTGGAGTTCTTTTTAGGAATGTGAAATTCCACCGGACCAAGAGTGAACTTGTCAAGAACTTTCTGCTCACTATTCGGGCAGGGTTTCTTGACTTTACCTTTAAAGAGTTTAATGTTTTCCTTTATGGCATTCAAAGTTTTTCTTCTAACTTTTGAGAGAAGAGCTTTCTGATCGCGGAAGATACCATCATTCTTGGCTTTCCATAAACCCCCCCAAAAAATGAGGAAGGGCACGATATTCTAGGCCCAGATCAAGATAGGAAAACAGAAAGGGCTCTCCTATTGAAAGAAACAATCTTCAATCGTCAAGGGCAGGATCCATTGGATATTGAACAGATCTAAAATAACAACAAAGATAGCATGGGAGAAGGAGAAATGAAGGAGGAGATGATTGATATTTTCCTCCTCTTTCTTACAGAGAGAACATCTATTGGGAATCTTCATTCCCCTTTTCCTGAGATTGTCCACAGTCAGGATTTTATTCTGGGCAGCCAACCAGAAAAAGATATTAATCTTAGGGGTGAGATCCTTCACCCAGAGTTTACCCCAATAGTCCTTGTGCTAAATCATTCTTGAAATTTGACATGTAGGTTGATTTAACCATGAAATTTCTAGATTCTTCTTATTTCCATTTGATGGAGTCCTCCTTGGTTTGGAACATGGGGATGTGGAAAGCCTTAAGTTTATTTTGAGAACCCAAAAAGGTTGGATGTTGCCATCAAAATCCGGAGGAGGCTCAATGATTTCCCATATGAAAAAATCTTCCTGGATCCAAAAGTCTTGAATCCAAAATTTTCCAGATTCCTTGTAGTACTGAGCAACTTCTTTCCAGAAATCCAAGTTAGCTAAGAGGGAATCCTCAAGCCAATTATCAAACCAAAAACTAATTCTAGAGCCCTTACCAATTTCCCAAATCGTACCTTTGGATAAGATTTATTTAGAGGCCATAAAGGAATTCCAGAAAAAAAACCCTCTAGGCAGGGTATTTTGGTTAAAAAAGATTCTATTCTGCCTATATTCCACAAATATTTCATCTTTATAATTTGCACCCAAATACCTTCCTCTCTGAAAATCCTCCAGCCAGCCTTAGCAATTAAGGACTTATTCATAAGAGAAATGTTTTTATCCCTAATCCTCCACATAGCTTAGGTTTAGTAACTTTATCCTAGGCCACAAGAGGAAATTTGAACTTCTCACTAGCTCCCATCCAGAGGAACCTCTTTTGGATTTTCTCTAAGGTTTCCTTAATTTTAGCAGGGAGCATGACAAGAGACATCGCATAAATGGGAATGCCTTGAAGGGAGATTTGGAGCAGTTGAATCTTACTAGCTCGAGTTGAATCTTGTTGTAAATATCCAGGTGTTCTAACCACATCTTTTCAAATCTGAAAGGCCTATATTTTTTTAAATGATTCATTCCCAAATCGTGGAGAATGGGATTATGATCTGAGCCAATTATGGGAAGAGTTTTTAGAGAATAAAGTTGATTGATCATACAAATATGGCTTACCACAAATCTGTCTAATATTATCTGAATGAGATCAGATCATGTCCTTCTGTTTACCCAAGTAAACTTGGATCCCTCCAAATCTAAGTCAAATAGACTATTACTGGCTCAGAAGTCAGCTAGATCTTCCATACTTTCAGAATAAGATATCAAACCCCTTCTCTTTTCACTAGGGGAAAGGGGGTTATTGAAGTCTCCTCCAACTATCCAATCTTTATCATTAAACAATTGTCTAAAGCGAGAGAGATCCTTCCATAAATTTCATCTTTCACTAAGTTTATTGGGAGCATAAATGTTAGAAACATACCAATATTTTTTTGAGATGATTTCCATGAAATTCATAACCACATGGCTAGGGGAGGAAAGGATCAGAACTCCATGCACTAAACTAGGATCCCACATAATGACAACACCTCCTGAGGCCCCAGAGGAGCTACAACCTTCCCAGTGACTATCTTTCCAAATTTGTCTCCCCACCTCTTTAAATCTATCCATGTTCATTTTGGTTTCTTAGAGCATGAAAATATCCGGTTTAACTTTAACTCTAAGATCCTTTGCAATTCTGTGTTTACTGGGATTATTCAAACCCCTAATATTCTAAGAGAGGAGGATCATTTAACATTTCTTATTACGGAGAAGCAACTTTCCCAGAGTACCCTTAATGTCAACTTCTACTTCCCTCCTGGAGTTAGTATCCCTTAGTTCCTTATTACTTTTCTTTCCTAAAGGAGGTGAGTCCTTACCAACATCAGCTCTAGAGGTGCTTCGCGTGACCGGTTTAGATTTACTAACTGGGGTCTTGAGAGAGACCGCTAATTCGTAAGTATCAACAACAAAGTCCGTAATAATTCTGAAGCCATTAGACACTGGTAATAGTTTTTCTTGTCTCTAACTGAAGGAGCTCTGACCAATGGAAGAAACTTCATCTAACAATGGTCCACAGGCCACTTGCAGAGCAACAATGATAACTTCTGAAACTTGGCTGACCCCTTCCCCTGAATCAGGAATCCCCTCCTCAAATTCCATATTTTCATTTTCATTCTCATTCTCATCTTCAACTTCAAAGTTATTGGCTTTGAGGAAACCGAAGACCACCATTTCCTTGCAGGGGGTATGATGCTGAGTCAAGGTAATCGCTTCTTTGACCTCCTTCTGGATGTTAAGAGGATCCTTTGTCTCAACAACTTTTCCATTTTTTCCAATCATCCTCCATTCCTTTGCCTCCTTATTATTTGTCTTTTGTGGACCGACAACGATATCATTTTTTTTCTTATGAAGAGAACAATTCTTGTGATCATGACCCACCTATTTACATTTTCTATAGGGAAAGGGGGATGGATCATAATCAAATCTCTACAACCAAACCCCTGCAGAAGTCAAGAGTTTGATATTACTTTATAAGGGAGCATCTTGACCAATATTGACACAGAATATGGCATGGGTTAATCTAGATTTAGCCTTAGTGACCGGATCTAAAGCTATCAGCTTTCCCAGGATTTTAGCATTGCCAATAAGGACTTCCGGCTCCCAAAAATCCAGGGGTAAGCCCAGAAGGTTGACCTAGATAGGGAACTCAAAGATAGATGTCACATACAGATTAAAAGCCGGTTCCCATTTCTAAACAACCACATGAGATTTTCCAATAAACCAGGGACCTCCAGAAAGAATCTTTGCCACCTGATCTTTGCTAGGTAAAGAAACAAGGAAGAAACTGTTTGCATAGGTGGAAACCTCAACATTTTCATTGGACGCCCAACATCTCTTGACCCAACCCCTAAAGTAATCAATATTTGGTCTAGAGCCAAGGAATTTTGCAAAGATAGTGCAATCCATAGAGGCTTTAGTTCTTTCCAGAAGAGTCTCAGGGACTTTAGGGGATAAGTTACCTATCTCCTTAGATGGTTCCAGCCCCTCCAAAATCGCCTTGTCTAAGATTTTTCTGACCAAACGTTCAACCCACGTGCTCGATGCCCCATCATTTTCCTTATTGTCCTTGGGAGCATCAAGCACGTGATCATTTACCTGGTGCAGGGGCCTTTCAGTCTACTGCTCTGTCTGACCCACTGGAGATTCCCGCTCAAAACCTTCGTTTGAAATTTCTAGCAAATTCCGCTCCCGCTCCATAATTTCCAAAAGTAAAGTTAATTATTCTTGTTGATACTAATCATTTCATTTCATTCTTAAGTTACATATAACTGTGTTGATAAAATATCTAAGCTATAGATAATGACTATATGAGTGAGGAATTGACACTAGCCTATACTTAACCTATAGAGAAACTAAAAACTGATCAATTATAGATGAGATAGGCCACACCCTTTTCTTTATTTGACCTTATATCTACAAGGTTGAACATGGTACAACCCAATCTATGGTATCTGGGCTTCCCCATATAGATATATAGATAGGGGACAATGGCCACACACACACACACATGAGCACTAAGCTATCTCCTACCATGCGCTCACTAGCTATTGGTCTAATCTAGTCTAGTCAACTCCGTGGGTCTCAAATCTATCTCTATCTAGGGGTTAACCCAACACTAACCAATCCTTGTCATACCTATGATGTTGGGGTATATATGGTCGAGACCTATCTCTATTTGGGAACCCAACACTAACCCATTGATCTCTCGACCCCCTTTACTTTATATAACATTCTGTACATTATGTATGGAATATAGTCAACATATGACAATCACAATCATTCAAATTCCATCTAGTCCCTATTATATTACTATAGAATAGAATCCTCCAAAAATTCTAGCATTGTTAGGGCAATCTTCTCTCCCATCTAGATAGAAAGACATCCTTCCGTCTAGTCTATCTAACCCCTTATGTCCACCCTCCACTTTCCATTCCATATTAGAGGGAGAGGGGGATACCCTGGGATCCATCTGTCTCTACATCTATTGAGATTACTAGACTCTATAGAATAGTAGGAATAGGCCCTAATGATGGCTTTATATGGGGGCCATATCTATAGAGGGGGGGTTATCTAGATCCCATATCTAGGCCCCATGATTCCTGATTTAACAAAAATTAACTATTATGCTAAACCCTATATAGGATATTTCAGAGTCACAAAGAAATAATATAGCAATGAAGTAAAAAATGTGACACAAACAATAAGCAATATGAATTTAAAACCCTAAATGCAAGAAAGAAGGAGAAAATACTTAGCTAATTCAAAAATGGTCTGGAGGTGTAGGAAGCTAGAAAAATTTTAGAACTAGAACACAGATTATCACAACCAAACCTAGAAAATTGCAGAAGTGCAGAAGAAGGTTGAACCAGGGCTCTTGGAGCAGTAATGGGGCGCTTAGGATCCAGAGTCCCTATTTGGGCACTAGGGTCTATGAAAAACCTCAAAAACTGGTTTTTGCAGGGGTCACTAGATGTTTGCTTTCCTTTTCCGCTTGTCACTAGTATGTCCAAAAATGTTGCATGTAACCTACAATGAAATAGATGAGCCATAAAACCCCAAAACAAATCAAATCCCAATAAAACATAATACAAGTGGGGAGTCAGACTAACCTCGATGGTCACCCAACTAAGTGAACTTATGATTCAGGTGATGCACTACACTTCAGACTCCATATAGTTCTCTCTGTGTGTGTGTGTGTGTGTGTGTGTGTGTGTGTGTGTGTGTGTGTGTGTGTGTGTGTGTGGTGTGTGTGTGTGTGTGTGTGTGTGTGTGTGTAGAATTGTGCCCTAGGAAAATTTTGTGCAAGATGCACTTGATAGTGAACAAGTGTCTAAATGTAGAAGATATAAATAGATGTGTGCATGGAAAAATGAACTTCCCCTCCTATGTGTGTATGCAGAATAAACAATCCCTTATCCCTTGTATGAAGCTATATGTATGTTTTTGATGCTCTTTAGATGCCTTTGAATGCAACCTTAGGTGATGGTAGTAGATGCTTAGAGCTTGGCCCTTTATTATGGTCACATAAATTTGTATTTATATGATTCCCTTATTTGAATTTCGTAATTATACACTAAATATGTTGACCACCAAGTAATAAAGATGCCCAAAACCTAGAAAGGACCCAAAGGAGGTGAGTAAGATACAAAGATTTCAGGGGTAACCAAAGGGGACAAGGGTGCCTAGGCATTGGTGTCCTCGCTGTGAGCTGGTGTCCAAAGCCATAAAAGAGTGAAGTAATGAAATATAGACTAGGAAGTGGGGTATGTAAGGTCAAGAAGGAAACCATAAAGCAAACAAAAATGCCAAAGATAGTGGCCAATTAGTACTTTTCTCCCTTAGGACATATGAATGCAAGTATGTGATTAGGACCTAGAAATGTAACGAAAGTGTGTGATCTAGTGTCTATAATTCCGAAGTGATGCGTACCACATATAAATAGGGGTTCTTGGATTGGTTTTCAAGATGAGTGATCCCCTATCTATATATGACATGTTACACCGTCATGCGATGGATATGCCAATATAGAGAGATGGACCCCTTTATCTCTATGGAAAGTATTTTTAAAATAGCAATTTTGTATTAAAATTTATCATATTAATGTAATAATGAAGTTTAATCAAGATAAGATAGTAATTTTATACACACTTGGGTCATCTATAATATAAGAAAACCAAAACAAAATATCAGATGGTGATGAGGGCATGCATTATCCCTCTATTATTATTATTTCCCTCATGCTCTAAAATAATTCACAAAGTCAATAATTATTCCATCGTATGCAAGCGTCATAACCATTATGTTTTCTTGACATACATAAAAAACAATTAGGAAATGTTGTCAAAGGTGTGCAAGTGTCACGAATCTTATATTTCAATTCCTATAAGTAAACTATTAATAATAGAATGTTCTATAAATGTATGATTTTTTCTTTTAGGAATGGTATGGTTCTGAAAATGATAAATAATGCTCTTACAACTTCAATTTGACTCTGAGATATAATCTCATACTTTGTATTTGATGTCTTAAATGTATTAATGCACTCTTGTATATTTTTTAGATATATTTTTAAGTTCAAAAAAGGCCCTATTATTGTACTCGCTAACACATAATGGATGGGAAAGCCAACTAGAAAATGCACAAACTTTAAACACATAAGGACCCATAAACGAGGGAAATTCTAATTGT
Organism: Taxus chinensis; assembly: GCA_019776745.2. NCBI lineage: Eukaryota > Viridiplantae > Streptophyta > Pinopsida > Cupressales > Taxaceae > Taxus > Taxus chinensis. The sequence goes on along the minus strand of CM034155.1, from coordinate 562,969,607 downwards.
AGTTTAAACATTAAAAAAATGTTATATTAAAGTAGTAATTCTATGTACAAACATGAAAAAAAAATCCTATAACATTTAATGAGGTGTAATTTAATAAGAATCCTTAATTTTTTTATTTTTAGTTATGTAAAGTTTATTATAGTTTGATATCAATAACTGCATTGAAATTTACTTTAAGATCAATGTTATAAAGTGTATCCCTAGATTTGGATCACGTGTAAGATGTATTAGTTGATATAACAAATACCAAATCAATGCTACTAAAAATAATGGGTTTACACTGCCATTGAAAAATTGAGGGCCAATCATGGGCTCTTTATTGAATAGAGTGGGTAAAATCTTCCTGATTTGAATCTATAACCTGCACACAAGCACACTTATAGAAATGTTAATTGTTTTTTTTTGTGGTTAGGGGACTTGCCTCGGTTAGATCCCTAACCGTTTAAGGATATAAAAGACAATGTATTAAAGTAAAAATGACAAAATAATGCATGTAAAGTGGAAAGTAATATACTTGACTCAAATCACAAGAAATTTGTAGTTGACGATTCACTAAAAATCACATGGAGATCACAATCCAATCACAATTGTGATTGGCATCCTGTGTTTAAATTTCAATAACACATAGTGATGCAGTAGGTTGCACCTATCCTTTGTGATCCACCTTGACCTCTCCATATGACTTGCAATATTGAAATATGTGAGTAAAGAATCAAAAACTCAAGTATGGGCCCAAGTACACAAAGAGCCTGAGGCAACTAAGAGGATGAAATGATGAGGGTGAGTGGTGTTTTATATTTTTTGAGTTCATGGGGGATAATGTGACACATATGGGTGTAATGTGCATAGATGGGTGAGATGATAAGGGTCCATAGTGTATTGGGCATGCAAATGGGTAGGTGGGATGGACAAAATAAATACGTGAGTGGGTGAGGGTTAGTAAATGAGTGATGAGGTGTCTTTTATCACCATTTTGCTGGGTTTTTTATATTTTTAGTTGCTTTTGTGGGATTATTTGATTTTTTTTGGGATTATTATGTTTTATGATATTTTTGGTATTTTTGAATTGGAGACCTTATGCACAAGGTGCATTTTGTAGTGTCTACATTTTCCCCTTTTTTGGTTGTGTGTTGCAATAGGAAGGATGCAACACAAAATACTGAAGATGAGATGGGGTCATCTAACCCTATGAAAATGGTTTCCGCAGTTACATGCTTAGATGGTTTACTAGATAGATAGGGAACCTAGAAATGTGATCAATGGTCCACTTCATTCAGAGTCTATGAAGGGATCGATAGGTTGATTTCGACAAGGAAGATACTATTGAGTCAATTGACTAAGATGTTTTGATAATTGGGTGTCATAAGATTGATGAGAAGGATTTTGATATGATATCCCCCTTAAGTGAAAGTTTTTGGAGCCGCAGGTTGCCCCAAGCATAACGTGGGATGAAAAACTGGCAATTGATAAATGATAGAAAATGAACCTTGGTGAAGGCATGATGAGTGAAAGAAAGGACAATGTTTCCCTAGCCATGTGTAAGTGAAAATGTGATGATAAATATGTACAATAATGGATGCAAGTTAGAGAGCATGAGAGTCACATTTTTCCCTAGCCTAAAGTGATGAGAAATGATTACAAGGTAAATGGTTATGAAAAGTGGTGACGTTATGAAAATGTGTGCAATATAAGGTAAAAAGTGACATGCCCATGGATGGTTCATTCCAAATGAGGTGGAATGTAATTATGAAAGTGACATGGTTGATGGAGTAAAGAGGTGTGTACATTGGTATGAAAATGGTTTGAAACAAGAGTTATTGGTGAACACATGATGAGTGAGAAGGAATGAGATCATGAGACAAAAGTGAGCTAAAAAATAGGATCTTTGAACAAGGTCTAAACATCACAAGGTGACATACTAGCCTTGTGTCTCATCGAGATCCTATGTGTGTGCATGTGAAAGTTAATTACTGCTTGAAGTGAAGACCTATAAGATAATGAGTGAAAACACAAACCAATGTGTAGGTGTGATTGAAAAAAGTGATTGGTGATAGATGAAATGGAAGGAAATTGTAAGCTGTGCATTGCTCCGCTACCAGTCAGGATCTATATCATCAAAGGAGATACATTTGATTCTAGTCGCAACATTTATCTACTGCATAGCTAGTTGTCCATAGTCCCAGGTAGAGATATTAGAAAGATCCCTTGAGAGAGAGTGTTTGATATTACTCTTTGTTTCTTTTCCTTTTTTTGAATTTGGACTTTTACTTTGTGATTTTTTTTTTTTTGACATGATATGCAACTCTCTCATTTTGTCGAAGGGGTTTAGAACCACTAGTGACTTGATGGAGGGAATGGAAGTGATTATGGAGATGACATTAGGAAAGTGTCAACAAATAATGCCCTAGGTTATTCATAACAATTTTTTAAGTGTGTAAGATTGCATGGATCTCTAAGAGGACAGTTGTTCTTAATTCACCAAGTAAGGAGAGACCAAGTTCAAACAACTATAATAGAGACTATTGACTCACAAAACATGATAACAAGATAATCAAGAGTTCACCAAAAGCTATGAAACAAACCAAGACATGGAATGTGAATGAACTGTAAGTGAAGTATGTAGTAGTGAATCTAAGAATTGGAATGACATATGAATGAATGAGATAAATGTGGAAGAACATCCATGAGAAAACAATATTTATTGCAATTTTGGGGATATATAGATTTTTTTTATTTTGAAAGATGTTGATATGTTTTTGGAGCTGTGTGTTTGTGTTTTTGTCAATGATGATAGATGTAGGATGTGTAGAGAATTAATGCATGTTTAAAATCTAGGTTAGATGAAGAGAAACAAAATGTATGGAGCATATAAAAGGTGAATAGTGAAGATAAATGAGAGTCCCCCATTCTTTGTAGGGACTAGATGAGTGAGAGACATGATGTAGAGGAGAAATGATAGATGAGGTATTTAATGGGATTGGATTGGAGGATGTGGATAATGAGTGAAACAATAATGGAAAATAGAAGCCATAGGAATGGTACTGAATAGAGGACATGATTGTGGGAATGAATAAAACAAGAAATATGTTAAGTGTGGTGAATATGTGATAATTTCGGGTGGATGAGGACATGAAAATATATCAATGGTAGAAGATAAAGTGATAAAAATCATGGTGTTAGTGATGATGTCAGGTAAATGAGGAGTGGAGAACATATGAATGTCTGAAGGGAGTGTGAGAGCCAAGGGTGTGGTCTTGTGATGAATGGGTGTGATGAAAAGGATGATGGCATGTAATAGGAAGGGGTATGTAAGAGTGGATGTCAAAAAAATGAGAATGTGGGAGAAAATCAAAATGATGTGAAAGTGTAATTGAAGGTGAAGGAGGATTTTGAGGAAAATGTGTAAGAACAAATGGTTGTGTGGTCATGATAGATGATGTGAATGAAGGAGGAGTCCAGTAATAAGAAAGGTTTCTGAATGAGTGGTGATGGAGGAAAGAAAATGCACATGGAAGAATGCTCTAAAAGAGGTGAAACAATGAGAGCAAGTGTAAGTGACTTGTGAGGAAGATACATGTAAGAGTAAGTGAGATATAAATGATGGGGAATAAATGCAAGAGGAGTTTGAATGAACACAATATATGGTATATGATGTGATGGAGGTGCAGTAAGAAACAGTGGTTCTTGAATGAGTGATGATGAAGGAATTGAGATGCATATGGAAGAGGTCTGTAAGATATATGAAGTGATGAGTGAATTGAGATGTGATGAAGAACACAATATAGGTGTGGTAAGTGGGTGTATGATGAAGTGGTGTATATGATCAAATAAATTGATGAAGTAGATGATGTGGTGGGTAAGATAGAATCAATGTATAGACATGATGATAATAGATAGATGTGGTGAAATGTGGAGAAATATAGAAAGGATGAGGATGACGATACCATCCAAAGTGGAAGCACATGATGGTGGAGATTGAGAAGGGGATGACATAGATGAGAAGACACTAGGTATGCATGATGATTTAGAGATAGTGAAAAATGATGATTTAGATGATGGAGACATGTCACATGGAGAAGTGAGAATAGTAGTAGTGTGGGAAGCGATTGGATTCTTGTAAGTAGGTGAAGTCAGAGGAGATGGAGGCTCAACAACAATGTACCCTTATCAATAAGGTATTGAATGAGGTTGTGAAGTTGGGGACATGAGTCAGTGGAATGACCTTCCATATGATGATAAGCACACGTTTCATGGGAGGCACACCAAATTTTTGGGGGAGGTATGGGAGGGAGAGTGATGAGATGGGCATCAAGAAACTTGTGGAGAATATAAGAAAGCCACTCAATCAAATGAGTAAAATTCTGAGGGAGTTGGATGAAGCTATGACACCTAGGAGAACATGAATGAATGTGAAGATGTGGGTGTAGAAGGTGATGAAATATGAGGAGGATCCAATTTGATGACATTGTGAACATGGAAGTGTGATGGTGTAGGTGGAGGAGAAATTGAAACACAAAGGAAATGCACTATGACACCCAAGATGGACATCCCCGAGGTGTTGTGCCATGTGTAAAACATTACGAAATGTGTGTAGTGGATGAATTTGTAAGTGGTGTGAGATGTGAAGGACATAATATTTTTAAAAGAGGTCAATGAGCTTGGATTGTGGGAGTGGAAATTAGAGGCGGTGGACAAGTGCACGCCAATGCACACCAAAGCCAAGAATAAACTCATTATGGGATTGTCAAAGAATGTGAAGGTCAACTAGTATTGATTTGGGTGCAATGTGGATTTAGAAGTGGGATAATAATGTGTTAGAAAGTTGTGCGAATGTGTAAATACTATGTTGTGGGAGACAAGAATACCAGTTGAGTGCTTGGCCAGTGAGTGAAAGTGGGTAGGTGAGTAAGAGGAGTGTGTTTTCATGTTGAATGAGGTGACATGCATAGCTGAATATATGCAAGTGATGTTGTGGGTCCTTGGTATTATTTAACTTGTCAAAAATGGATAATTTTAAATGTGGTGAATAGAGGAGACATGGTACCATGGGGTAGATAGGGTCATTGCAACTTGTCTAATAATTTGGTGTGGGTGAAAGTCCCCCAAGTGTTGGGACTCTAGCTTGGCAATACAATCAAGGAGATGTTGGTGGAACAAGTTGGGGTGTGACTGAACATGGGAGTGAATAGAAGGCATAGAGAAAGACTATGTAAAATGGGTGGGTAGAGAGTGTGTATGGTGATTCTAGAGCACATGCGGGGATTGTGGTGAGAATATGGAAGGTAAAGGGGCATGAGCACGACCTGGAATTTTTTTTTAGGTTGTTTGGATTTTTATTGGTTTTTGTGAAGGAGCGACAAACCGAGTGGTAGAGAGGGCCATTGAGAGGAAAAATCAATGAAGGCACAACTAAGATGATGAAGACACATGCATTGTGACACAAACACACCTAATGTGAGGCAGACACACCCAATACCACATAGGCATACCCAATGAAATGGAAACATAAATGTGACTAAAATGTAAATGTGATGGAGATGTACCCAAAGTGATAGAGATGTAAAAAATGCAACACAAATGAACTCAATATGACACAGACACACCTAATGTGACACCTACATAGTCAATGTGACATAGACACATTCAATATAACACAAACACACTTAATGTAATGAGGGAATACAAACTCACCTAATTTGAAAAAGACACTCAGAATGTGATGCATGTGCACTCAATGTGACATAGACACACCTAATATGACAAAGACACACTCAATGTGACACATATGCACTCAATAGACTTTCTGATGCAGATACACCTAATACGACGGAGATGCAACACATTACCTATGTAAATTATATGACTGACGGGTGGAAACATTTAAGTTATAGGCTTTGAGGTTGCAGACCAGTTGCACAAGGGTTGGGATTTCCATTTTCCCTTCTCTTTCCCTTCTCATTATATGACATGGTGGTTTTAGGATGGTTGCATGTTGTTCACGCTTGCGACCAAAATGAAGTGAGAGATGGAGAAAATGATGGATCAGGATGTGTAAGGGACCAGAGTGTGAAAGGGACATGTTGTTCAAGCTTGTCGACCCTTGGAAATTTAGGGAATAGAGCATGTAAGGGGTCAATTGGTATAAGGAGGAGATCAGATCGTGCAAGGGGTTAGAGTACATAATGTGTAGTAAATATATGGGGTAGTCACCCTTGTGACTAGTACTATGAAATATAAATGCACTGAAGGGGTTAGGATGTACGTAGGATGACTAGAATGGAAGAAAATGGGAATATGGCGCAACTAAAAAATCATAGGACAATCGTAGTTATGACTGAGTTTGGGAAAATTTTGAATTCATGTAGGAAATGTGATTGATGGAAAATCACAAGGTAATTACAATTGCAACTGAGACTAGGGAAAATATTGGGATGTAGAATATAATGTAGAATGAGTGAACTATGGATCTAGAAGGTTATAGAAAATTTTTAGTTCCGACTGAATTTGGGAAAAATATGAGATGAAAAATTACAGGGTAGTTGCAATTGCGACTGAGAATGGGAAGAATATGAGATGAAAAATTGCAGGGCAACTGCAGTTGCAATGGAGACCAGGAAATTTTTGAAAAATGACATAATGTAGTAAATGTGATTGATGGGAAATTCCAGGGCATTCACAGTTGTGACCAAATATGGGAAAAATATGAGATGAAAAATCACAGGGCAGTCACGGTTGCAATTGAGAATGGGAAAATTAAGATTCAGAATTACTATCATAAATGGATATGGAAGTGCAAGAGAATATTGTTAAGAACAAAAATAGTCACATATGTGATTCATATACAACAAAATGTTTGGGATGAGGTGTTTTAATTAGGATAATATTGTTTTATTTGTTTTTCAAGTTGAATATGGGCCCAATTATCTTGGTTTCCTATGTAAAGATCTCTCTCTAACTACTAATGTTATCAGAATGAGTACCGTTCACCAGAAAAAATATAGTCGCAGAATTTACCCCTTGCTCAATTAAGACGGAGCCATTGCCACATACAACATTGAATCTCCCTCATTGGTGGAGATAGTCAATTAGGTTGGGATGTCGACCCTTTTCACCGACGAGTCCTCTCAATGTGTAATCTACTTCAGGGTTCCTGTGGTAATCCTCACAATGATTTTTAGGGCTTATGCCCAAGTATTTCCCGTAATTATGTAGATGGGTATTTACCCTTATCCAAACCTATATTTAGTGTGTATTCATTCATAATTCTTTCCCTTAAGAAGAAACAAATATCTTTTATTTATGTTTTTGTAAAAATAAAATTACATAATAGTTGTGTTGCGACTACCCTGTAACTAGATTGTTAGATTTTTTTGGTAGGAAAAATTGCAACTCAGTCGCATTTGTGGCCGACTTGCGACCAATTATTTTAACAGATCTACAAAACAAAATGTTAGATCTACAATATAAATATTAGGGAAAAATAAAACAAAACAAAAACCCTAAATAAGACACTACTAGATTTAGAAAACAAATTAATTCAGCCACAACCAAAATGGTTCCACTGTGATCACCAAAATGTATGGCTAGATTTGGATCACCTGCAAGATGTATTAGTTGATATAACAATCACTAAATCAATTCTACTAAAAATACTGGGCTTACGATTCCATTGAAAAAGTGATGGACAACCATGGGTTCTTTATTGAATAAAGTGGGTAAAATCTTCCTAATTTGAATTTGTAACCTGAACACAAGTACACTTAGAAAAATGTTAGTTGTTTTTGGTGGTTAGGGTACCTTCCTCAGTCAGATCACTAACATTTTAAGGAGATAAAATACATTTATTGAATTAAAATGACAAAATAATGCATTAAAGTGAAATAGTATACCTAACTTTATCATAGGCTAGTCGCAGTTACGATTTACTGAAAATCACACAGAGATCAAAATTGTGACTAACACCTATGTCGAAAGTTCACTAACCTAGTGATGTAGTAAGTTACACCTTTCCTTTTTGATCCACTTTCACCTCTTGAAGATGTGAAATACTAAAATATGTGAGAAAAGAAGAAAAAAATTAAGTATGGGCTCAAGTATACACAAACTCAGGGAAGTTGGAATGATGGGGTTGAGTGGTGTTTTATAGTTTTTGAAAGCATAGAAGAATGTGACATATATGGGTGCAATGTACATAGGTGGGTAAGATGATAAGGGTCCATGGTGCATTGGACATGCAAATGGGTAGGTGGGATGGACACAATTAAATGTGAGTAGATGAGGGTTATTAAATGAGTAATGATATGTCTTTTATCACCATTTTATGAGATTTTATATTTTTAGTTGCTTTTGTGGGATTTTTTTTTTTTTGGATTATTGTGTTTTATGATGTATTTAGTATTTTTGAATAGGATACCTTATGCAAAAGGTGCATTTACAAGTGTCTACACAACGATTCAAAAAAATCATTGTAAAAACTCATGCTATTTGAAGGCATTGCGACTTTAACAATGAAAAATAATTATCATAAAAAATATGCTAAATTTATTAATGAGCATAATACAACCAATCAATTGTCATAATATAATATAAATTGGGGACCGATTAGACCCAAAAACATATCAATTTGATAAGACTGAAATATGGGGATAAGACAAGTGGATACCTCGAAAGCATCAATGGAAAAAATGCTTGGAGAAGACTTTCACTTTAAGAAAGAAATGAAATGGAGAGAGACAATCTGAAATACATACAAAATAATATTGAAAGCATCTATATTACCAACACCAACATTGAAGATGATATTATTTGGGAGGATTCTAGAGATGGTAGTTACAGTGTTCTCTCAGGTTCTAACAGTCCAAATCAAATGCTAAACTCACTTATATGTTGAAAAAAAGTCTATTTTAAAGAACTCAACCCAAAAATCAATTTTTTCTGGTGGCTCACTATTCAGAACAATATTCTCACATTGGATAATTTAAGAAAGAAGGTTCACATCATTATTAATAGGTGAATTCTTTGTAAAGATGAAGAGGAAAATGTAAACCATCTTTTTATTCATTGCAAGTTTGCCTTCTCCTTGTGGGGCCTCATATTGGAAAAAATAGGATTAAAATGGATTCTCCCTCAAACTGTGAATGAGTTAAAGGATCAATGGTATTTTCAAACTAAGAATGTTTTAGTCAAACTTATATGGGATTTTATCCTTCCACTTACTGTTTGGGAAATATGGAAAAAAAGAACAAAAGAATCTTGGAAGGGAAAAATTTACAGGCTTGCCCGGTCTTCAAACACTTGATTCTTTTGATAACTAAAATTTTTAAATCTTCCATTAATTCTAGCAAAGGCAACTTGAAAGATTATGATACCAATTTTCTAAACTTTAATGGAACCTCCAATTAGATCAAGACTTTAAGCATCAAAATTCAAAGCTAATTAGGAGTGAGACTGTGTGGATTCATGCTCAAGAAGGTTGGTTTAAGCTCAACTTTGATGGTGTAGTTAAGGGAAACCCAGGTAGAGCTAGCCCGACAAAGGAGTTATTAGAAATGATAAGGGGGAACTTATAGCTGCATATGCTAGGAATATGGGGGTTCAAACCAACCACTATGTGAAGGCCTTAACATATTTATGGGGTATTAAATTGGTAAATAAATTGAAAATCAACAATCTTTGAGTGGATGGGGACTCTATGAACACAATAAAATGCCTAAAAAATAATTTCCCTTCAAGTTAGAGTATAAATAATATCATTACAGACTTTATTCATACTTTAAGCTCTTTCCCTAAGGTTGTTATTTCACATACTTCAGAGAAGGTAATCGTGTAGTAGACTTGTGCGCTAATATTGACATTACTTATGAGGATCTACATCACTGGATAGGGGAAGTAAATGCCCCCCTTGAATTCATGAATGCCTCAAACTATAAAAGGCATAAAAAACATACTTTAAATGATTGCAAATCCTTTGGAGGTTGTTGTTTTATTATTCCACACTTGACATTTTCATTTGGGTACTAGACCGCTCTAGTTTTGGAAAAAAGAGAACTATTTTGGCTCCATTGTTCCTGGTCACACAAAAGGCAGTGTTTATAAAGGTAGTATGGGAGGATATCCTTTTTAGGTTGAACTTCCTTTCAACAGGAGTCTGAAGGAAAATGAGAGTTTATGGGAAATCCTTGATGCCGACGGGTTTAACTCTATGATGGAACGTGTTATAGGACACGCTCCTCACATTTCCATTGAATTTGTTCAAGTGTGGAAGGATAAAATGGTGCAATTCAAAGGGAGGAGGCATTTGATCTCAGAGGGCCTCATCTCTCATGTCTTTTACACAAGTATGCAGGGTACCAAATTTTGTAAAAACAAATACAATTAGGTAAAAGAAGAAGCCATTTTTGTGGTTGATGGTGAAAAGCTCAAACAATTCCCTGGTAGTATTTTGAGAGCCTCCTTGCAAAGCCGATTTGATGAAGTGGCCAAGCTCATCATCAAATAACTGACGATGGAAGGAAGGCTACATATAATCAAAACTTATCATATGGTTCTTTTTCACCACTTAAAAAGGAATATATTAGAAATTTTACCATTTTACATTCTCATGTATCTCGATTGTTCTATTAAATAGGTTCTGTTGACAATTTTTGCACTTGTGAAAAAATGGGCAAATCAAAACTTCGTCGTTATGATGAAAAGTCTTGGGTGAAGTATACCTAAGCTAAGGAAGTTTTATGTTATTTGTTACTGTTGAATTAGTTACAAGATTAAATGGAATCTGTAGTTATGTGTGTTGTTTCAAAATAGAACAAATCACATAGTTTGTAATTTCTTGTTATCTTCAGCAAAAGAACACAAAGCCCCGAAGGACAACTGTGTTGTCTTGATAAAGATGAAAAATTACAAATTAGGTGAAGTGCTGAGTTTTTGAAGCAGCAAACAAAAATGTAGATTACAGAAAATCAGAGTTCATTACTGAATGTTACAAGTTCCTATCAATGTTCTTTCCTTCATAATTAAGACATTTAATTATGTTACTGAGTTATTTAGTTCATTATTAAATCCATACAGAAAAGCTAGAATGCACAAGGAAATATACAACTCATTTACGAAATTCAATGTTTTATTCACGAGGAGAATCAAATGTTTCCCACACAAGCCGTGGGATGTAACCGAAAAGTAAAGTACATCTACTGAAATAAAGGTACACATGGATGAAGGAGAAAGAAAATGAGTATGAGTGAACCCATCATTTCCTTGGGGTTTCTGTTCTTCGATTGAAGCATCTTCATCTTCGTCTTTTGTTTCTCCTTCATCTCCATGGTAGAAGCCATTGTACCTAAAAAGAAGAAAAGAATAAACTGTCAGTTACAAGCTCAGGGATCAATTCATATTCCTACACTATCCTACTTTGTGCATATGAATCTTCTCTTAGTAGGAGATGTATTCTACTTAAAGAGAAAACTACATGCATGCTTTATTCACTCAGAAAGAAGAAAGAGAAAAATAAGGAGAAAAACATGGACATAAGAGAGGCGAAAAATCCTAATTATTTTCTAAGTGTGCAAGTACAGGTTGTAGCCAAAGAGAAGAATAAACGAGTCCTAAGTTCATGTAATAAAATGAAGAATGTAACTCAAAGTTTGAAAAACTGTTCTCAAATGGAAGAAGTTATAGTATAGAAGAGAGACTAGCAATAGAAGCACTTGCAACAAAAGGAAAAAACAAAATTTGAAAGCTGATTTTTGGCTAAAAGAGAAGGTCACAGTTGAAAGGAATGAAGACATATTTCTAAAAAAACTTGAATTTTCAGTAGCTACGGGTAGATAAATTTCAGTTGCTACGGGAAGATAAATATCAGTTGCTACAGGAAAATAAATTTTTAGTTGTTATGGGCAAAGCTAGTTGCTACAGGAAAATCTAGTTGCTACGGGAACATAAAAATTCAAAACTACTTGCTACAGGTGAAGATCAAGTAAAACATTGAAACATAAAAGAAAATGGAACTACATTTTGACAAAACTTGAATTGTCCAAACGTACAAGAGTTGTAAACAGAGTTCCAGAAATAATACATTATGCATAGTTTCAAAAAACAATACATTATTTTCAGAAAGTCAAGAATTTTGTTACAGTCAATCATTCAATAGATATGATTTTTAGAAAACAATTGCACTCATCTCATGGATAATTTCAAGGTTCAAGTGATCTCAGTTTGAAAAGGATTAAAGCAAGTATTCTCAAAGGATGTTACAGGATTTCAAAGAAATAAGTCGATCCTGAAAAAATGAATTGTAATAGATGGATTCTCCAGAATACAAAATGAGCCAAAGATTTTAGAATGCACTTAAAGTAATGTACAAAACCTGTATTTGTAGAAATTCATAACAATCTTCTACAATATTCTCAAAAAATGATGAGATAACAATTTTCCTAGCATAAAGAACTCATACAAAGAAGAGGCTGAAGTATGAATATCTAGAAAGAAGAAAGTACTCTATGTCCACCACAGTAAAACAAAGGAAAATACAAATCTATAATTGATAGTGCAGAGTGGGCTGAAGAACAAACTCACTGTAGGCAATCAAATGGTCAGAACTTTTGAGCAACCAGATGATGAAGCAAGAGGTCCACAGGTCCACGTGAATTTTCGAAATCAGGAGTTAATCAGGAGAAACAAATCACAGAACCCATAAATATTTCCAAAAGTTCAGTAATACATTTGAAGAAGAAAATAAAATAGAAGTGTACATATGCAAGAGAGATTATCTCACCTATAAACGGATATGGTGGCTGATATACTGAGAAGATCACAAAGAACATAGAAGAATTGAGCCTCAAAAACTTGCCATGGAGGCCATTGTAAGAAACCATCTCTCAGAGCTATCTCAGATTCCAGATCAAAAGAAAGAAATGGTAGAGATATCAAATTTTCAACTTACAAAGCAAACTCGGATCTCACAGGCTTCACCACAAAATACCAAACGGAACAGACCGAGCTCGAAGTAGCAACCATGTTGGAGAGAAAAATAGATTTACATGAAAAGCTCGAAAATGGCCAAAGCACGACCACTGCACAAAAACGGTGAAACCCGATATGGCAGAGATTCTTTTGCAGATAAGGAGCTCTAAAGTACAGTGAAATCCGAGCTTGACATAACAAAATAATGGTGCCAGGAGAAAATTTTTCTAGGGATTTGCCCATACAACCGAAAATCCAAATGAATGTGCTTTAGGGTCAAGTTCCCTTTACCATCTGAACACAAGAAGTGGGTTAACTCGAACTCAACCACAGTCAGATATCGACGACATCAAGACACTAAGGACACAAAATCAACACCCTCAAATCATCACAACAACCATTGCTAACCACTGTCAGTATGTCATCGCCCATATTAAATGCTAGCCAGAACCCTAACCACAAGTCATGAATTGACGATCTGAGATCAGATAGGGTACAAAGATCAACGACAAAGAACAAGACAAAAAATTTCAAAATAAACCACAAGGGTAATAATTAACCTGATCAGATTTGATGCCATCAACCAAGTCACTAAGGGGTGAGTCACCATGGAAGGGGACAACCCACGTGTCCACCGAATTACTCATTGCAAATGATTTTCAAAGTCTTAACCCAAGTGCATGTTTTAAATAATTTTAAAGGGGTGACTAAATCATATTTCATGATCACCAAAAGGTGAGTTTTATAATATGTCAAGGCCAGAATAATCAAAGGTGGTCGAGCATAATATGGTGGCCTAAGTACAAAGTGCCCCTCATAAAAAGAACATAGTATATGCTAAGTCCACAAAAAGTGACCAAGCCCATGTGACCATTTTTCGAAAGTTCAACCATGGGTGGTCCCCACAGGAGGAATTATTTTTGTAAATATTACCAAGTATTGTAATTATTTTACTCACATATAGGGAGTTGTATTTTGCATGCCTTCACAACATGATAGAATAGAGAAGATGACAGAGTTGCATGTTCATGGAAAGAGACTTGCCTAGCAAGCAACCTTATTTTTAGCAAATTATTCATCCTTCTTTTCTTAAAAATAGAACAGTCAACTTCAGTTTGACTGTAATGTAAGTAAGGCTAATAATGCCTATTTGTAATTGCATGCTCTATTTTTATTCCTTTATCTATTATTAAATAAAGGATAAAAATAAGATGCATGGGCGAGTACAAGCCTTAGGCTATTTTTAGGGAGAGGGTGAGCTTTATTTTTACTATATATTGTGTGCCTTTGCAAAACACAAGGGGGGGACTACTAGAGGAATTTTTGGATATATGAGTACTGAAGAAATTTTTCTAGTTTTTCCCTCTGAGTGTGAAGTATTTTCTGCCTTTCCAAGTTATTTTGTAGTCTTGTGTATTTTTATATTAATCTTGTGAATGCAAATTCCTTGATCAATCACCTTACCCTACTACAAATTCAGTCTTTTCTACTTAATTTTAATGTGCATGTTAACTTATTAGTACTGTTGTGATTCTCCCTCAATATAATCAAGTGTTTTTCCCTTAGGTATTCTGTAGAAAAACTATTGGTTCACACATCAAGGATCCTTCCCAAATCAGTTGTGCATATACTCAGTCAAAGCCCTCATACAAATTTGGTGTATCACCTTAGTTTTAATCATTTTACAGTCATCTTTTACTCTCAAACTCCCAGAAATCCGTTTAGGATACACCAATAAGGAACTAGCCTTGATACCAGAGACTCACCTCAAAATAGGTATACCCACAAACCTGAGGTGTTTCCATTGTATCTACGAAAGAGAGAGATCAATTGTGCAAGCTTAGAAAACCTGTAGCCATCTCTCTACAGGGTGCACTTTTGAGAGATAACAGTTTTTGGCACGCCCGGTGGGAAAATGAATTAGATCTGCATTACAAGTTATAAATTCTACAACAGATTACATAAAGTTATAAAGTCACTTTTGGGAGCAAGCTACAGTAATTTATTCTAAAGATTCTAGGATCTTTTGGCACGACTCTGTTAAGCTAATATTAGACCAGTATTGTAGCATGTTCCATGCCTAAAGTGACTACAAGATCATCGGTAAGAGGAATTCCTCCTAAGTTTGTTTCTTTACCTTTGAATTCTGCTAGAAGGAGAAGAGTTGGTAATACCTTACCTTATAATAGACCTGGTTTTGATAACCCTCCTCCTGATATTCCTTCACCACGTATCAATTTCTCTATTAACATCCCAGTTTTTCAAATGGCTATTCAACCTCCCAGGAATTTTGTGACCTTTACTAATGGTAGTCCATTAGTAATCCCAGTTTACCATGACATCCCTAATGCTTCCATGAAAATTTTTCCATCATTCACGGGTGAAAATTAGGTTACACCTACTGAGCATATCAAAGATGTCACAGCCATATGTGCAGTCCATAATATCACTCATGAAGATGTGAGCTTTAAGACTTTTAGCTACATCTTTTAAGGGGCAAGCCTTGCAATGGTATAGAAACCTAGAAATTGGAAGCATAAGAACTTGGGATGACTTAGGTGAAAAATTGTTGAAACAATTCCAGGATAATTCAGATCATTTGTCTCTCATTGAACAATTGTCTACTATTAAAAGAGCTCCCAATGAATTTATGTCTAGTTTCAATATCCATTTTTCCAGAACTTGGGAGAGAATTCTAGCAAGTGTCAAGCCTCAAGCTGATCACACTTTCCTTTATTATCTTAGGGCATTAAACAACGATATCTCAACTATGATTCAATCAATGGGTGGAGAGACACTCCTAACAGCCTACGATATCACTATCTGAGCTGAAAATAGTCTTATTCAAGCTGGAAAATTAGCACCAAGGCCATCAATGCCATTTTTGGTAGATTTAACACCTATTCCTCAGCCTATTACAATCATAGAACCTACTATTGTAGCTCCATTAGATGATGTATTTAAAGCTTTGCAGACTATGGGAAATAAATTGACTTCAATTGAGAATAGAATTGCATTACCTAGGAGACCCTATCAGGGTCCTTATCAGCCCATCAACAAAATCAACAAAACAGGCAGCCCTATCAACAGAATCAAAATTATAGGCAGCCTTACCAGTAAAGGTAGTTTGACCCAAAGGCTCCTAGTTCATCTAACACTTTAGTCCCAGTTAATATGGCTACAGAAGAGTGGTTTCAACCTTGCAATCAACCTCATTCAGCTGCAACTTTCCCAAATGCTTTTCTGAATCTAAATCTTGTTGCACAACCTTAATCTGAAACATTTTTCATGCCTCAAATGGAGGGTGGGCAGCAAGAAATTCATGTTCAGAAAGCACCTGAACAAAATTTAGTCAGTTTTAATGTAGAGGATTTTATTGCAGTCACTACTAGGGCTCAAGGGAAAGCTGCTGAAAGTCAAAAACAACAAAATAGGCCTATCCTGCCTACTGTCACTAATAAGACAACATCTACAGCTCCAAAGTCAACTAACAACCCTGTTGTTCCTCAAAAACCAGAAAGTGTTCCAGTTGATAAAGGCCATCAAAGATAGCTACAACCTGATCCAAGAAGACTGTTTATACCTTAGATATCCAAGGCTAGCTGAAGTAGAATCAGTTTTCGCTAAGGTCTACTCTAAGACAGTTGAGTCTGTCTATAAAACAGTTGCTTCTTTTAACATTGTTGATGTAATGAAAAAGCATAATGTTAACATCTCAATGTGGGACACTCTAAGTATTCCTGGACAACAAGATTTACTCTCTCATGAGCTAGCTAAGCTGCAGATTTCTTCAAATACAACAGAAAAGGAAGTTCAAAAGACAGACATGGTCCTTGGAAGGTTTGAGCAAGACCACATTAAAGAAGTTAAGTGGATGGTTCAGAAAGTTTTGAATGCTCATGACATCAAGAAACCACCACCATTTTATTTATCACTGATTATTGGTGAAAATCTAGTTCATAATTGCATGGTAGACAGCGGTGCAAGTAGCACAGTTATGCCAAAAGTGATTATAGAAAAATTGGGTTTGCAATATGAGCCTACAGAAAGGAGTGTCTTACAGCTTGATGGAACTACAACTAATACTAGTTGGTATAATAAAAAATTTAGAAGTGACGTTACATGCTTGCCCAAATGTTTCTATTCTACAAGATGTTACTGTTGTAGACTTACCTCCATACTTTACTTTATGCTTATCTAGAGATTTCACCGTAAAAATAGGAGGTTATCTCTCTTCAGATTGGTCCTTATTTTTTACTACTCATTATGGTACTAAAGTTACTATCAATTCAGAATCCATTGGCCAGATTTCACATTGAGCCTCACTCTTCAAATGCAGTGGCTAATTATTCAGCCTTAGATCAGTCTGATTTTGATGAGGTAGCTCATGTTTCAGCATTGGATGGTGTTTCTAACATGTTTATGGATGAAAAGACAGTGGAAGAACATGCTCATGATCCTTTTAAGGAAGTTGAAGAACACCTATTTGGTGTGTATTGTATGCATGAAGAAAATACACCACTTCCCTTGCTTTCCAAAACAAAAGATTCGGAAGAAGGGATTTGGAAGCTTCATTTTGATGGAGCTAAGAACAAAAAGGGACAGGGAGTAGGTCTGATGCTCACTTCCCCAATGAATGAAAGGTATTTCTCAGCTTTGAATCTCTAATTTTCATGTACTTGTAACGTAGCTGAATACGAAGCTTTAATTCATGGCTTACTTTGGGCCAGAAAGAAAGGTATCAGCATTCTACAGATTTTTGGTGACTCTGAGTTGGTTATTAATCAAGTAAAAAATTTCAATGTTTGTAAGAATCCATTAATGAAGTCTTACAGACACAGAGTTTCAGACTTAATGGAAGATTTTGATGCTATTAACATTCAGTCTATTCCTAGAGCTGAAAACAAGCATGCAGACAGACTTGCAGTAGTTGGGGCTAGTTTTGAAGTGCTAGAACATATTGAAAATATCAAAATCTAGCCTCATATAAAGTTAATTGTCAGGCCCTCAGTACCTGATAATGATTCAAATTGGTAAGTTTTTGAAAGTGATGATCAAATCTGCAGGTTTTTGCAGCAAGAAGCTGAATTTTCTACATTTAATCAAGATAAATTACAACACTTATATGGTGACCAGATTGTTCAGTTGAAGTCAAATAAACTACCTCGAGGTCTAGTCACATTAGAAGACATCTTCAACACTGATGATCAGTTAAGAAAGGTCAAGACTAAAATGTCAACTCCACTCTGATAATTATGAAGAGATCTTGGTTGATGAAGGGAAAAAGTTATTTCTTGGAAAGGTATGTTCCTTAACTGAAAAGCAGTCATTTATTAATCTTTGCAAAGAGTTTAAGGATGTTTTTGTTTGGAAATACCAAGATCTGAAAGGATTTGATCCCAGTTTAACACAACATACAATTGAGTTGCAGCCAAATTCTAAACCTGTTAGGTAGAAACAGAGGCCTATGAATCCCAAGATAGAGCCTCTGATGAGGAAAGAATTATCTAAGTTGATTGAATCAGGTATTATCTTTCCAGTTAAGCATTCAAGTTGGGTAGCCAATCTTGTTCCTGTTAGGAAGAAGAACGGTGAAATCAGACTATGTGTAGATTTCAGAGATCTTAATAAGGCTTCATTAAAAGATCATTACCCACTCCCAAATATGGATCAGATTTTGAGAACAGTCTCAGGTTCAGATAGACTATCTCTTCTAGATGGTTACAGTGGATATTATCAGATTTTAGTTCGAGAAGAAGATAGATACAAAACAACTTTTACCACCAAGTGGGGTACTTATGCTTATAAAAGGATGCCTTTTGGTCTTTCAAATGCCGGTGCAACGTTTCAACGTGCAATGGACATGGATTTTCACAAATTATTAAATAAATGCATCCTGGTTTATTTAGATGATGTTACTGTATTTTCAAAAGATTCTGAAGAACATCTAAAGCACTTAAGGAAAAATTTTTAGTTGTGCAGGCAATTTGGAATATCTTTGAATCCACTGAAGTCTATCTTTTCAGTACATCAAGGTAAAGCTACTTGGTCATATTGTTTCTAAACGGGGTTTAGCAATTGATCCTTTTAGGATTGAAGCCATATCACAACTATCATTGCCTCATCATAAGAAGGCATTACAGAGTTTTCTTGGAAAAATCAACTTTGTTAGAAGATTTGTTCCAAATTTTGCAGCATTGGTTAAACCACTCACAGCTATGCTGAAGAAAGAGAAAACTTTCTCTTGGAAAAGCGAAGGAAGAGAAGGATTTGAAGCAATCAAAGACAGCTATCTCTCAGGCTCCTACCCTTGCAAATCCAAATTTCGATAAATTTTTTACAATGTATGCACTTGCAGGAGCTGAAACAATCTCAGCTATATTAACTCAATTCAATGATGAAAATATTGAACAGCCTATTGCTTTCTTTGGACAGAGTCTTGCATGATTATGAAACAAGGTACACATTTCTTGAAAAGCAAGTACTTTCAGTAGTCATAGGACTAAATAATTTCAAGTATATGCTTTTGAACAATAAAATCCACGTTCTTGTTTCTCATCCAAGTGTGAAAGCATTCTTACTAAATAAGGAATTGAATGAGAAAAGAGCAAACTGGATAACAAAGGTCATGGAGTATGATGTTGATATTCGGGTTGCTAAGATAGTTCGAGGGAAAGGTTTATGTGAACATCTAATTGCTGATATGGAAAAATAACAAGTTGCAAAACCAGATGATTCAAAATAGCATGCTGAAATTGTGTATCAGCAATCATAAATTATGGTTCAACCAGAAAATCAGCAACCTGAGCTCACTCACGAGATTCAGGAATCAAGATGGATGACTGATTTGGTTAATTATCTACAATAGGGCACCTATCTGGAAGGTATGGAAAAAATAAATGAAGGTATTTCAGGTTACAAGATGTACATTATATCTTTATTGATGGTGTGTTATTCAAAAGAGATATAAATGGGAATTTGTTGCAATGTGTTGATTATGATAAGAGTTAAGAAAATACTGTTAGAATTCCATGAAGGACCTGCAGGAGGTCACTTCTCAGCACGTACTACAACTTTAAAAATTATGAAAGCTGGCTACTATTGGCCTAGCATATTCAAAGACTATTTTGAATGGATTAGAAAGTGTAAAAAATGTGCTTTCTTTGTTGGAAAAGAACATTTAGCTTCGCTGCCCTTTGCAGCCTATTTCAGTTGATCAACCTTTTATGTAGTGGGGTCTTGACTTTATTGGCATGATAAACCCACCATCATCACAAGGGCACAAGTGGATCTTAACTGCTACAGATTATTTTACACGATGGACTGAAGCAATAGCCTTGAAGGATGCTAATGAAGCTTCAATACTATCCTTTTATGAAGGAATAGTTTATAGATTTGGTGTTCCAACAACTATCATATTAGATAATGCTTTAGCATTCCTTGGTGCAAAGATAACATATTGGGATGTCAAACATGGAATATATCTAAGTTCTTCATCTAATTATTACCCACAAGGTAATGGCTTAGCTGAGAGTACTAACAAGAATCTGTTAAGGATCATCAGAAGAATGCTCAAGGATAATCAAAGAGCTTGGCATCTGATGTTGAATTCAGCACTTTGGGTTGACAGAGTGACTCCTAAAAGATCAGTTGGCAATTCACCATAAAAACTTGTGTATGGAAAAGAAGCAAGAATGCCTATTTTAGTTGAGTTACCTGCATTAGATTTGCTGCATCAAATGGAGCTGCTTGAGAATGAACCATTATAGGTTTGTTATGCAGAGTTAATGGAATTACAAGAGCTAAGAGATAAATCCCATTTGAATATGGAAAATAATTAGAAACAAATGAAGAAGACTTTCGACAAGAAAGCCAAATTCAGAGTCTTCAATGAAGGAGATATTGTGTTAAAGTGGGATGCTGATCGTGCAAAGCCAGGAAGACACTCAAAGTTTGATACACTCTGGAGTGGTCCTTACATGATTTTAGCTTGCAAAGAACACAATGCTTTTCAGCTTTCAAAACTGAATGGAGAGGAACTTCCCATTCCTGTGAATGGTATGTTTCTCAAACACTATTATTGAAAATATTACAGTGATTGTTAGAGTAGGATTTCCATTCAATAAGTGCAGTTCCTGCACATTGCAATGTTTTTTAATTCAATAAGTGCATTCATGCACGTGATCTGTTTACCAGATCCTTTTCCAAATTTAGTTGTTTTGGAAGGGTTGGACCTTTCAGAAAAGGCAAATTTTGGTTACATGCTTAGACTCCATGCCCAATGGACAAGAGCAAGGCACTAGTCTTTAAGCTAGTAAGGCAACTTTCCTCGCAGGATCACCATAAATGTTGACAATTTTTGCACTTGTGCAAAAATGGGCAACTCAAAACTTCGTCGTTACGATGAAAAGTCTTGGGTGAAGTATACCTAAGCTAAGGAAGTTTTATGTTATTTGTTACTACTGAATTAGTTACAAGATTAAATGAAATCTACAGTTATGTGTGATGTCTCAAAACAGAACAGATCACATAGTCTGCAATTTCATGTCATCTTCAACAAAAGAACACAAATCCCCGAAGGACAACTGTGTTGTCTTGATGAAGATGACAAATTACAAAGTAGGTGAAGTGCTGAGTTTTGAAGCAGCAAACAAAATGTAGATTACAGAAAATCAGAGTTCATTACTGAATGTTACAAGTTCTTATCAATGTTCTTTCCTTCATAATTAAGACATTAAATTATGTTATTGAGTTGTTTAGTTCATTATACAATCCATACAAAAAAGCTAGAATGCACAAGGAAATATACAACTCATTTACGAAATTCAATGTTTTATTCACAAGGAGAGTCAAATGTTTCCCACACAAGCCATGGGATGTAACTGAAAAGTAAAGTACAACTACTGAAAATAAAGGTACACATGCATGAAAGAGAAAGAAAAGGAGTATGAGTGAACCCATCATTGCCTTGGGGTTTCTGTTCTTCGATTGAAGCATCTTCATCTCCGTCTTTTGTTTCTCCTTCATCTCCATGGTAGAAGCCATTGTACCTAAAAAGAAGAAAAGAATAAACTATCAGTTACGAGCTCAGGGATCAATTCATATTCCTACACTATCCTACTTCATGCATATGAATCTTCTCTTAGCAGGAGATGTATTCTACTTAAAGAGAAAACTACATGCATGCTTTATTCACTCAGAAAGAAGAAAGAGAAAAGAAAGAGAAGAAAACATGGACATAAGAGAGGCCAAAAATCCTAATTATTTTCTAAACTATTTTCTAAGTGTGCAGGTACAGGTTGCAGCCAAAGAGAAGAATAGACAAGTCATAAGTTCATGAAATAAAAGGAATAATGTAACTCAAAGTTCCAACAACTATTTCTGAAATGGAAGAAGTTACAATGTAGAAGAGAGACTAGCAATATAAGCACTTACAACAGAAGGAAAAAGTAGAATTTGAAAGCTGATGTTTGGCTAAAAGAGAAGGGTCACCGTTGAAAGGAATGAAGACAAATTTCTAATTTTTTTTTTGAATTTTTAGTTGCTACGGGCAAATAAATTTCAGTTGCTACAGGAAAATAAATTTTCAGTTACTATGGGAAAAGCTAGGTTGTTACAGGAAAAGCTAGTTGCTATGGGAACATAAAATTTCAAAGCTATTTTCTACGGGTGAAGATCAAGTACAACATTGAAACACAAGAAAATGGAACTACATTTTGACAAAACTTGAATTGTCCAAATGTACAGGAGTTGTAAACAGAGTTCTAGAAATAATACATTATGCATAGTTTCAGAAAATAGTACATTATTTTCAGAAAGTCAAGAATATTGTTGCAGTCAAGCATTAAATAGATATGATTTTTCAGAAAACAATTGCACTCATCTCATGGAGAATTTCAAGGTTCAAGTGATCTCAGTTTGAAAAGGATTAAAGCAAGTATTCTCAAAGGATGCTACATGATTTCAATGAAATAAGTTGATCATGAAACAATGAATTGTTAATAGATGGATTCTTCAGAATACAAAATGAGCCAAAGATTTCAAAATGGAATTGAAGTAATGTATAGAACCTATATTTACAGAAATTCATAACCATCTTCTACAATATTCTCAACAAATGATGAGACAACAGTTTTCCTAGCACAAAGAACTCATACAGAGAAGAGGTTGAAGTATGAATACTCCAGAAAGAAGAAAGTAAATCCATGTCTGCCACAGTAAAACAAAGGAAAATATAGATCTATAATTGATAGTGCAGATTGGGCCGAAGAACAAACTCACCGTAGGTACATTCAAATGGTCAGAAATTTTGAGCAACCGGATGATGAAGCGAGAGGTCCACAGGCCCCACGTGAAGTTTCAAACTCGGGAGTCAATCAAGAGAAACAAATCACAGAACCCATAAATATTTCCAAGAGTTTAGTAATACATTTGAAGAAGAAAAGACAAATAAAAGTGTACGTATGCAAGAGAGATTATCTTACCTATAAACAACTATGGTGGCCGATATACCGAGAAGATCACAAAGAACATAGAAGAATCAAGCCTCAAAAACTCACCATGGAGGTCGTTGCAAGAAACCATCTCTTAGAGCTATCTTAGATTCCAGATCAAAAGAAAGAAATGGCAGAGATATCAATTTTTCAACTTACAAAGCAAACTCGGATCTCGTAGGCTTCGCCACAAAATACAAAATGGAACAGACCGAGCTTGAAGTAGCAGCCATGTAGGAAAGAAAAAATGGATTTTACAGGAAAAGCTCAAAAATGGCCAAAGCACAACCACTGCACAGAAACTGTGAAACTCGATATGACAGAGAGTCTTTTCCAAAGAAGGAGCTCTAAAGTACAGTGAAAGTCTGAGCTCGACAGAATAGAATAATGGCGTTGGGAGAAATTTTTTCTAGGGGCTTCGCCCATACAACTGAAAATCCAAATGAATGTGCTTTAGGGTCAAGTTCCCTTTACCATCTGAAACACAAGAAGTGGGGTTAACTCGAACTCAACCACAGTCAGATATCGACGACATCAAGACACTAAGGACACAAGATTAATGCCCT
The DNA here is from genome assembly GCA_019776745.2 of Taxus chinensis. NCBI lineage: Eukaryota > Viridiplantae > Streptophyta > Pinopsida > Cupressales > Taxaceae > Taxus > Taxus chinensis. The sequence continues at coordinate 562,945,591 of CM034155.1, read as the reverse complement.
CAAATCATCGCAACAACCAATGCTAACCACAGTCAGTATGCCATCACCCATATTAAATGCCAGCCAGAACCCTAACCGCAGGTCATTAAATCGACGGTTTGAGATAAGACATGGTACGAAGATCAACGAAAAAAGAACAAGGTAAAAAATTTCAAAATAAACCACAAGGGTAATAATTAACCTGATAAGAGTTGATGCCACCAACCAAGTCACTAAGGGTTGAGTCACTGTGGAAGGGGACAACCCATGTGTCCACCGAATTACTCATTGCAAATGATTTTCAAAGTCTTAACCCAAGTGCATGTTTCAAATAATTTAAAGGGGCGACTAAATCATATGTCATGATCACCAAAAGGTGAGTTTTATAATATGCCAAGGATGAAATAATCAAAGGTGGGTCGAGCATAATATGGTGGCCCTTTACAAAGTGCCCCTCATAAAAAAAAAAAACATTAGTATATGCTAAGTCCACAAAAAGTGACCAAACCCAATGAAGACAAAAGTTCAACAACATGTTGTCTCCATAGGAAAAATTATTTTTGTAAATATTACCAAGTATTGTAATTATTTTGCTCACATACAGGGAGTTGTATTTTGCGTTCTTTCACAACAGGATAAAATAGAGAAGATGACAGAGTTGCATGTTCATGGAAAGAGACTTGCCTAACAAGAAACCTTATTTTTAGCAAATTATTCATCCTTCTTTTCTTAAAAATAGAACAGTCAACTTCAGTTTGACTGTAATGTAAGTAAGGCTAATAATGGACTATGTGTAATTGCATGCTCTATTTTTATTCCTTTATCTATTATTAAATAAAGGATAAAAATAAGATGCATGGGTGAGTACAAGCCTTATGCTATATTTAGGGAGAGGGTGAACTTTGTCTTTGCTATATATTGTGTGCCTTTGCAAAACACAAGGGGGGGACTACTAGAGGACTTTTTGGATATATGAGTACTGAAGAAGGATCTTGTGCAACTCTCTACTCACTTATTTAGTCATAGTTGAATCATAGTGGTATTTTTCTCTTTGTTTTAGTTTAGGTTCTCTGTATGGTTTTTTTGTTGGTTTTGGACCGTATCTGAACTATATTTTGACTAGTTTTGGGTTGGTTTGTGTTGTATGCACCAGTTGTTTTTGACATTTGGTTTTGTTTTTCTCCTTGAAATGCTATTGGATATATTTGGATTGTAGATCATTTGATATAACAGTGTAGGGTCCTTGGTAAAACCCTCCTTTTGCCAATTATCAAAAACATATCAAATTCTACCCATTACTCAAATTGCTATATATGGTACACAATTGGGTCTAATTGAGCCCCATAAAACATATTTTGATAATACAATGTCAATTTCACGGATGGATTTTTCCCAATTATACATACCAAATTATACCAATTACTTAATTTAATTGGTTTAGAATGTAAATAGGGCGAATCACGCTTTATTGAACCAATTGCAATAGTATGATGACAATTGAGATGTCCAAAAATTGTCCCAATTATGTACGAGATTAAATAAATTACTCAATTTGTTCAATATTTATTAAATTGGGGCCAATCCATTTTTTTGAAACTAATTGTGTTAATATAATGTCAATTTGGACATAATTGGCCCATATTTTGTATCAATTTAGTGAGTAAAATTTGGTTTTTGTTACTTGTTATACATTTAAGCGTGGGTAGAAATTAGTTGCAAACATCTTGTCACTTTTAGTTTATTTGGTATAAGTTAAAAGCTATAGAGTTTTGTTTATTTGTGTGATTGTGAGGAATTTGACATAACACATATAATAGATCTCGCAGCTAGAGTACCCATATTAGCAAATATGGTAGAGATGATGAGACGAGTATAGGTTGTTTGGAGGATATGAAAAATGCTCAAAATAGATGAGTGGATATTAGTGAAGGTGCACATGATGATGAAGGAATGAAAATATAACTAAGGATCATCCTGTTGATGCTGAGCATGTGGATAGAAAGAGGACCAATGTTTATGTGTCATAACAAGAATTAGGAGTAAGGAGAAGTTGAATGCTAGAAGTTACCGAGAAAGTGTATACCTAGAGAATTTTACTGACTAGATCGTGCATAAAAGGAGAAATAATTTTAGTATGAAGGTGTAGAAGACCATAATGTACTGGTTGAAGGTACATGTAATTGGATGGTGGTAGTATGTCCAAACTGAAAGATTGCATAGAGGAAAGGATGAAATACAGATTTTGGGTAGACTAGTCACGAAATAAAGGCTATGCTAATTCCTATAAATGACTAATCATATTTTTTTAGAAGCTACAAAACATACACCAAAAGGAGACGAGTGTAAGAGATTACACTAAATAGTTATATCAGATCACAATCATATCGGGTCATGTGGAAGATGATGTGAAGTATTTCTCAATGTATACTAATGGTTATGCATTTCCGTTCAAGATGAGATTAGTATTAATTTATTAATATATGTGGAGGAATTATATATATTCGTAGTAAAGATGGAAGAGAAGTTGTCGTGTTGATAAAAAAAAGTAGTACGCAAGGTAAAGGGAAGTTTTTATGCAAGGGTGACCTGGATCACGAAGTGGAGTTCAACATCATACACAAGAAGGGGAAGAAATACCAATGCATAAACATAGTCATGCATAGAAAATATAAGGTAGATCTTATTCCACAAGAAGAGAATGCGTAGAAGTGATATGATTTCAATAAAATATTTTTTGGTTTTAAAGAGAATGGACATCATGCACTTTAATTCCCACATGTTGCATAGAATAGTGGAGGGAGAAATATTTATGCGAGTAATCATGTTTCTCAACATGTGGATGCAAAGAGTAATGAAGGTGTAGCAACAATTTACACAACAATAATTATTTATATTATTCCATACGTGATCTTTACATTTTATAGGTGAAGTTGTTCCTACAATTTAGGAAACAACTCACAACAATAAATGAGTTGTTTTAACAACTCGTTAATATATAAATTATATATAAAGGTTGTTTATAACAACCTCATAAACCATTTAATCATCCCATACAAATATAAGTCTCACAAACGTGAGCACTAGCAATAAATTCCTGACATTCCCCCTGAGTGTGAATGTGGGAAGAAAGTACATCTGAAAAACTAGAAACATAATCGTATGCCTCCGCATACTTTTAGGTTTGCATACTACTGGCTTGGATCTTGTTGTCTAGATATTGTTGTACATGACCTATCTGCTTCACCACAATAAATCCCTTACCAGATGATCACACTTCCACCGATTCACCTACATGCACGGACTCAACAGTTCCCGCTTTCACTTCCAGTGAACGTTCTTTCACTGGTTGATCGATGTTAGAAGTATGACAATCGAAGAATCTCAGCAGTTAGAGTATCACTCCAATTTATCTGCCCTCTTATAAAAATGTTCTTAGCATCCATAATGCACATTTTCCTCGTTTAAATCATAAAAAGGGAACAAAACCACACACCATTTTATTTTGCATACACTACACAACTGAAAAAGAAATGCCACCATACCAAAATGTGGCCCCGTCATTGGTGATTGACAAGAGGCACTGATCACCCTCAGTCCTCCATTACCTCTGAACTCCAATCATTTTGCTGCTAACTCGACTAGATTTTATCATGAAGCTCATTATACAATTTATCCCCACAATATGGACATCGTGTACAAGCAAAAATACATCCAATTATTGAAAAGTGAGGCAATTTTTTTTTACAAAATTTAACTTCGACTTATTTACAAGTTTTTGGCTTTTGACAACGACTCAATACAAAATGACACTTTTACAATAACTCACAAGTGACACTAAAAATAAGACTATTGGAATTTATGATACTTTATACAAACAACAATGACGAAATATACTAATGCCCTGTAATAACTCAAAAATAACATAGACAATGTTTAACATTTAAAAAACTAAGATAATTACGAAATTTTCTATCTAATCCCAACTCCCAAAAGAACTTACTTTGTAACAAAACAAATACTAACAAACCTAACTATTAACAATAGGAAAACTACTTCAAAACCTAATGTTAAAAGAACAAGACAATAGATACAAAAATACAACTAAACCGAGATAAAATGGTGAGTAATGTGTCGAAACGGTGGGAAAACAAGTAGATGGAGAATGGAGCCGGGTTTTCTGCCAAGAAGGATTCGAGATGAATGAAATGTGGGTCACCGAGATTGACACACACAGAAAAATTTGTTGGCTCGAGAGGAACTCATCGATACATAGATAAAACACAATTGGCTATAGATCACGAATTGAATCCTTGTGAGTTGAGGAAACTTACTACGAACATAAAACAATCTGAAATATAGACTACTACAGGCGATGTGATGAGTTCTTTGTCAAGTTTTAGAAATCCATCCACGTATGTCAAAGACTCAACATAAATTGTAATGAATAAAGGAATGTAAACTTGAAAAAAAGCAACGATGATTTGTCCCGAAATCTTGAATGGAATAAGATGATATTTAGGTATGAAGAGTAAGGTTGGGAGCTCTAATGCACAATAGTGACATTGTATAAACTATCAGGTATAGAACTGTGCACATATCAGAATATGCAGAGAGTGAGTTAGAGACCAATTACTAAACCGGATTAGTTAGATATGATTTCTTCTTCTTTCAATGTCTTTCAAAGATTGAGTAGGACCACTAGGCATGCTAATACTCGATTTTTAATCTCTTAATGTAAATCTGCCACAAACAAAACACAATATATGTAACACAATGCAAAATCCTTAAATCTAAGCTTTGAACACTCCCACATATGTAAATCTCATATCTCAGACAACAAAGGATGACCAAGTTGCCTTGTAAAAAAATATTCCTCAATCACAAAAACAAGATTAAACCTTGCTCTTATACCAAATGAAGGTGCAACAAAAATTTACACAACAATAATTCTCTATATTATTCTATATAGGATCTTTAAATTTTATAGGTGAATTTGTTCCTATAATTTAGGAAATAACTCACAAAAATAAACGAGTTGTTTTAAGTTAATATAGAAACTGGTATAAACTCAACTTTGATGGCACTTCCAAGGGTAACTCTGGTCTTGCTGTTGGGGGAGAAGTAATCAGGGATCACAAAGGTTGTTTAGTTGCTGCTTTTGCTAGTAAAATGGGGATTCAGACGAATCATTATGTTGAAGCCCTTGTTGCTCTTTGGGGGCTAAGGATTGCCAAAGATTTTGATATCCAGAACTTTATTTTGGAAGGGGACTCTCTTAATATCATCAATCATTTAAACCAAACTTATCCTCCTAGCTAGACCATCAAGGACTTCATTATGGAAGCAAGAAATATTTGTCAAAATATCAAGAATATCATCATTAGACATACCTATATGGAGGGGAATAAGGTTGCAGACACTTTGACCAATATCGGCATCAATATTAATCTTACCATATGGGATAATGCAAACAACATCCCTAAGGAGGTTCAAACTAGCATAATGTGGATAATAATGGAATTACACACGTGGAGTAATTTTAATTATGACATGGAGCGGGCCTTAATGGAGGTGAAAGATCTCACTTGTGTGATTTATCCTCCTTTTTACAGCCACATTAAAGCCATCAAACCTCGCACAGGTGGGAGGTATTTCAAAAAATAGGATAGTCAGAAGAAAATAACAGACTCTTATGAGGGCTTCAAGCAAGATATTTGCAGAATTTATAGGAATTAGGAGAAAATGTGAGGGGTGCCGTGTCAATTGGAGCTAAGTTGCAACCCGACCTGGAAGAATAACAAGGTACTTTGGAACCTCCTGCACAAAGGAGGCATTTCAAATTTCATTGAACGAATTCAGTGTCATGACCTGAACATTTCGGTTCACTTTGCTACGGATTGGAAGGATAGGAGGGTCAAGTATGGTGGGCACAGGGTTATTGTCAACAAGGAGCTGATTGCTAAGGCAACAGGCCTAGAACTGGAGGGCTATCGTTTTTTAGTAAGAGGATTGACAGGGTCGCTGAGGCTAAGAAATTATCCAATGAGGGCGAAGAGCTGGAGTTTTTTGCTACGGGTATAAGGGTAAGTTCTATTCCCATGTCGTATGATGAAGTGATGAATATGATGGTCAGATATATTTCTCTGGAAGGGCGTTATAAAACGGTCCCTATTAAACACCTTGTTTTTTTAAAACCATTTAAGAAGGAATTTTACGGTCTGTTTCTTGCATTACCTTCTCAACTCCCTTTAGTGCTTTGTTCTAGATTTTCAAAAGCACTCCCGTGTTATTCCTTTGCATCAGGGGTCTTATCTTTCTGTTGCACAATCTTTGTATTGCCAAGTTTCCTGCCTTCCCGACTGCTCCTAGTGATCCGCTCGCTACCCACCTTCTCTGCTCCCACTCCCACTCTTGCCACCCCCTTCCAAGTCCAAATCCAAGAACCCCATGACAACAGACACCCCTCTCACTGGCAGGATTCTTAGAAGCTCCAAAGAGATGGAGGTTGCTCAAAACTTGCTTCATATCAACAATACTGGTATTGAAAAGGCCATGCATCAGGAGGAGTCTCAAGTGCCTAATAGACTGGAAGCCCTGGAGAAAGAGATGAAACTGATGAAGAAGGACCTTCAACGTATGGAGAAGTAGAAATGGAAAATAAATTTTGATGAAGAGAATAAAAATGGCAAGGATCAGTTTACTGATATATATATATATATAAGAAGTTGAACTCTCTATATACTAGATTGGGGAGAGCTAAAGATAGATATGATCACAACATGGCTATCTTTAAAGCCATAAGTGAATTTCTAGAGCAGCAAGTTCAGAGCATTTCTATGCTAAGTGGGATCCCTGCAACTATTTGGGGGAATGAGAAAGAGAGGAGTATGACCTTTTTCGCAGTTGGATCCTTCAGAATCAACGCACACAACCACTCTAGCATTGTTTACCCTCGCTGTAGATGATCCAGTGCATAATTGAAAGAGCATCCAAGAAATAGACTCACTTGGGCTGGTAGGATTCAATATAGATGTTGTTCTTTTGTGATCTTTTTGTTGTGACGTTGCTACTTTTTTGCGGTTTTGTTGCGGTCTATGTCCTTTTTTGCTTCTAGTTGTAACCTGCTCTTGGTTACCTTTGGAAACACTATTATATCTAGATTTTGATCCTTTTTTGTTGAATCTTCATAGTTATATCAGGCTGGTGAGCCCTTTATGTAACAGGGTATAGTCCCTTTAAAAACTATTTACCAATAATAAAAAAAATAGAAACTATATATGAAGGCTTTTTTTATAACGTCATAAATCATTTAATCATCCCATACAAATATAAGTCTCACAAATGTGAGAACTACCAATAAATTCCTGACAAGTAATATGCCAAATAGTTACACAAAATATCCAAAGAGCATAGAATCGCTCATGATGAAAAGAGTATTGCTAAAGCTAGTGAAGGTGGAGAATATGCTTGCCTAAAGAAAGAATATGTTCATAATCATATGTAAGTATAGCAGAAAATGTAGCAATGTTATAGTTGACAGAGGTTGTAATGATTATCTTGTCTCTAATGATACGGTTGCAAAGCTAAGTATGAAGAATATTATATGCCAAAACTAGTATAAAATATCATGGTTGTTGAAGGGGACATCATTTTCTTATGAATGAGCTATGTAATGTGCCAATTAAGATTTGTACATATGAAGATGAATTTATATATGATGTTATGCTTATGAACATATGTCAAGTGTTATTAGGTAAACAATATGGGTGTATACTTTTGAAATATAATAGATTTTGCTCTCATAACTTTAATACCAATCTTGTGTGAAATTAGTTATCCTCTTATTTATTCTAAATGACACATTTGTTATTATAGACTTATTAAATTCAAAATAGGATCCTATTGGCATATAATCTAACACATAAGAAAGGAGAAAACTAAAAACCTAAAGGAAACCAAAATCAAGCAGAATAGGTTCCCACAAAAGGTAGTGACAAAAAATGTTGTGGATATGAAACACATAAACTAGTTTCATACTATATAGAGCTAGTCACTACCTATGACTAATCCAAAAATAGGGAAAGATAGAGAAACCATGGGAGAGAATGAAAATAAGGACAAGGGGAAAATAAAGTGTAGAATATAACAACGAGGTCAACAAGATTAAAATTCATAATGAAGTCAACCATCGAGTGGCATACGAAACACACACACCAACAAAAATTTAACTTGGAAAAATAATTAATAAATACATAAGTACATTTTCACTACAATAATTGATTAGCTTTGTAATGAAATTGGGTCTCTACATATAGATGCATATACATTTAACAAAAAAAAAAGAATAAAACATATTTAAAACAAAACAAATTTATAAAAATTTAGACAACATATAAAAAAATGACACCCAAAATAAAAAATATTTGTACTTGAAAATCCAATGGAAAAAATCAAGGAGAAATTAAAAAACCAATCACACTAGTGGATTTCAATTCAAAATATCCTATGAATGTAAAGTTGCACCAATTGAATTATAATAACAACAAGGGCTGCATTGCAGAAATAGTACCTGCCGTGAATGCCTTATGCCAATGTTGTATTGTTATTCACGAAATACAAAAAAAATGCATTTTTTTCTTTCGAGAGGTTAAACAGATGTTTTTAATCCAAAAAGCGAAAGATATATTCCACTCAAAAATCAGTACATAACAAGACATGGGAGTAGATGCATCATAGATAACAATCTTAGTAAAAGTCAAGATGTTTGAGTTGAACATGATCATTTTTTGGAATGCCAATTGTAGGTTTGCAAAATCAATATCTATTAGTATTAGAGGCAATTTTATAGAGGTAACTTTGTGTTTGATTTATCATTGTTGCGGCGACTGTTGTTGTGATATGAAGGAATTATCTATTTTTACATGAATGTGATGGCTCAATTTTGTTGGATGATACATATAGCATTAATGGAAAGAAAAATGTTGCTCCTAATCTTAATTCAACTAGAGAGTTTGAAGTAATCGATGACATAAACATAGCAGTGGAAAATTCATGTAATATCTCTGTTTCATGTACACATATTCTCAGTATTACTCATTCGATTGAGCATCAATTAATATATAACATCCAGTTTATGGAAGAAAATTCTAGATCAATACAAAATCCAATATTGCTATCCCTAACATTTTCTGGGCTCAACCATGTACAAATTTATTTTGATTGACACATTTCTAATGAAAATGTGATTTACCATCAATAAAATCTCATGTTCTTGATGATGAGTCAAAACAATGATCCAAAGAGTGTCAAGCAAATAAATCTGTACACAGTTGAACCCAAAAAAATCTGTACAAGTTGAACCAAAAAGTCCTTTAAAAAAAGGGCTTAAACACCATATAGGCATAAGTCTGCATGTAAAATGGTGCCCTTCAAGCCTAGGAAAATAAAAAATCAGAGGCGTGGGTTTGAGTTGTATTAGTATATATCACTTTTGGCCTTAATCTTGTTTTTTTATACCAAGGAAATTTGAGTTTTTGTTTACAACATTTTATGGGCTCACCTGATTTTCTCTCTCTGTTGTGTGGCAAATGAGCTTCCATCCGAAGCCTGTCCTATTTGTGGATTGTATGATGAGGCTTACTCAAGATTTCAACCTTGTAGCCTAATGACAAGAAAGAGGCAGAATCATCCATAGGTTATTGTAAACGTTGGGTAGTAGTTAAAAGAGGTGAATTCCTTGTCTACTGCTTTCTAGGATTTCAACGCTATTGTCCAATTCCGATAAATGTGATTGACCCAGTTGTGGATGATACTTGGGATCATATAGCTGTCAAAAGTTATATACAGTCCAAAAAATCGGGCATCTTAATTTTGTAGGATGACACGGATAGCATTATTAGAGAGAAAAGTGCTGCTCCTAAGTTTAAATCAGCTAGAGGGTTTGAAGCAATAGATGACATAAACACAATATCTCAGTTTCATGTAGAGACATTCTCAGTCATACTCATTCAATTGAGCATCAATTGAAATATAACAACCAGTTTATGGAAGAATATTCTAGATCAATTCAAAATCCAATATTGTCATTCCTAGCATTCGAAGGATTATTTTTCTGGGCTCAACCATGTACATATTTCTATATTCAAATACAATACAGTTCAAAAAATTAGGCATCTAAATGCCTAGGTCCTCAACTACCAGAGCGACCCCCTTTCCACAAATGCGTTTGCAGAGTCAGAAGCTCCAAGTATAATGGCCTCTCTGCTGGCTTATATAAACCTTTTCATTGCATTCTCACTATAGCGGTGCGCCTCTTTCACTCTCATCATGTACCCGATTTTCTCTGGATAACTGTTGAGCGCATCGTCTCCACTCACTACGGCAGCTAGGTGAACATTTTCTCACTGAAATTCGCTTAGCTCATTACTTATTTATAATCATGTGCTAACGATTGCAGACTATGCAATTATAATTATAATTTTACCCGTGCAATCAGTTCGTGGAGTGTCCCTGTAGCTGACAACACCTTCAAAAGTAGCAGCCCAGGAATCTCTGTGAATGGGGAAATTGGCCATGAGAATATTGAACATCTTCTTAATGGTTGCTAGGATGGAGGAATGCTCGTTACGGATAGGTTGGATACATGCCAGCTTTGCCCTCAATCGGAGTCTAAAACAGGAAATTTGAAGCAATCAAGTCACCATTTCAACTACATTGCAGGATTGCCCAGCCCCGTAAATGAATATGAGGATTTCAGGCGGGTACAGCCCCCATGGCAAAAAGTGACGAAAATGTTTGGACTGGTTGGGAACCCATTTCTCTCGGATACCAGTCTTACTCGTTCAAATTCTTACAGCAGTTGCAGATTGAGCTCTGTATGCTCCATTGACCAGAAAGCACTGTCGGTTTCCAACGAATAAGAAGTGTCTGTCTCGTTTATTGATATATTGAAGTCTTCAGGTTTGTCCGCAAAGATTGAACAAAACCAGTTATTTCTTCAGTATTGGGAGGAATGTAGGCCCTCCATGACCAGATCAAGGGACTTTCAATATGGAATTAAAGAATAAAATCAGAAAGAGAGCTCGGAGAAAAAGTTCGTTCCTGCTCGCAAAAAGGTCAATGCAGGATAGACGTAACTTTTGGCAGCTTTTGTTACGAATTTCAATCCACAGGCAGCCAGAAAGATGGGAAACTCGAGGTCCCAAATCGATTACAAAAGCAGAACCAGAGTTCTTTATCCAACGGCCAATGTCATGAATTACAATGCGAAACTGAGGTCGAAAAGAACAAAAAAGTGAGTAGAAGAGGTCTAAAGTAGCAGATAAATGCCATATTATTACTTCTGATAAGACTTCTGTTAAATGTGGCGACTCGAGTGCGAGCATTGCAGTGGTGAAATCCTTGTGTGATCCGCAAAAGGATTTTAGAGAATCAATGGTGGAAATGATAAAAGAGAACAATATTCGTTACCATCGAGATCTTCAGCACCTCCTGCGATGCTATATTAAGGTCAACCTAGTTGAAAATCATGACATCATTGTGAAGGCTTTTGAACAGATTCCATGGGCACAGAATTTTTCTTCTCCCCATGTACATACAAATAAACTAAGAGATTCATGCAAGAATCCAAGTGTCAACAACATCTAAAAACAACATAGAGGGAAGTAAAAGCCGCAACAAATCCATGTGTGCTTGTTTATCAGGCCCAAAAAACTTTAACAAAATAGGTCTTATCTGCCGAATCTATTTTGGCAATGAAGGAATTACTCGAGACCAATCAGAGGAATTTCAAATTAATTTCCTGAAGGAATTTGTAGGTAAAAAGGAAGTATTGTTTGAAACTTTAGAATAACACAGGTATCCATACAAACTAATTGCAATAGGCAAAAATAATAGTATACTGTCGAACGACAGGTACTAAAAACTAGAAGAGGAATACATAGAGCACATCTTTATTAATGTTGTAAGAAATTATCGCCAAAGAATAAATGTGACATGTGGAACTAAATGATAAAGAGTAAAACAAGTCCAAGACATACTTCTTGACAAAGTCCAAGACATAATCTAAGTCAATATCCTCACGTGCTTCATGTTTGATGGAGTAGCTTTCCCACCATTTATTTACAAATCAAAAACTTTCTAAAGAGAAAATGTAATTATATTTTCTTGTTTATAGATACGATTCACCATGCATTTTGAGAAAATAAAATTAAACATGTTATTTGGGGAATTCACATCTATTTTGGTTACAAACATAAGGATGTCTTTATAGGGCACGTTTAGCAACCAAATGATTACTATGAATGAGATGATTTAGGATTATGAATGAATGATTGATCATTTGAGAAAATTTATTGGTAATAATTACTTGTTTACATGCATGATGTTCTTTCGGTTCTTACCAAATTCCTTTGCAAAGCATAATATATCAGTTTCTAGAACATTTCGCAAGGTGGTTTTTTAGGAGGATTATTTTGCTATATGAGGATGTGAAGGAAGGTTGTGTTCCCTACATACAAAGAAAAGAATGAAAAATGTAGGATCCTAATGCTACGATAGAAATGAGATCCTATGGGAATCCTCAATATACCTTGTGGTATGCAAGGCCCAATTGTGTTATAAGGGTGTTGTCTAAGGCTTGGGTATTGGTGGAAAACCACCTCTCTTCATGGAATTCAAGCAAAAATGAACTTCCACTTAGCAAAAAATTAAAATACAAGGAATTATAAGATGACCCATTTGATTCAATCCATCTACTTCCTTTTGATCAAATCTATATATTTCCTTTGTTTGGACTTAAAGATATATTTCAATATACTCGAGCTATAATTTCTATTTTTAAAAATATTCTTTATAGAGGTATAAAATATAATTTCCAGGACAGTAAAAATCCTATATAATAAGCCCTATATATGAAGATTAATTTTGGAAAGGATTATAACATGATTGAGCACAGTATTTCAGTATTGCAATGCTTTAAGAGCTTGGGTTTGGTCCTCAGTTTAATCATTAATTATTTTGTTTTTTTTCTTTATTTTTCTCTTCCTTCCTTGCTTTCTTTTCCCAAAAACCTCATTTTATTTTCTTATTATATTTTGTATTTTCATTTCCAATTCCTATATTTGGTCCTCGGTTTAATCATTAATTATTTTATTTTTCTCTTCCTTCCTTGCTTTCTTTTTCCAAAACCTCATTTTATTTTCTTATTATTCTTTGTATTTTCATTTCCACTTACTATATTTGAAAGGTAAGAATTTGTGTCCATATCTTTAGTCAAATATTTTATTTCTATGTCTTTTCATTATTTCCCACTTTCCTCCATTATTTGAGATTCTCCTTATCTATTTGGATTCTTGCCATAATTTGTTTCCTTACCCCCTTCCTAATGGGTTCTTCTATAATAACCTCTAAATCCTTATCAAAATCATATCCATCCATTAAGTCCTCTTTTTTTTCCATTTAGGGTTTCCTTTTGTTGCTCTTAATCTTCCCCTTTATCTTTGTTTTCTCTCTTCTTTTACCCTTTTTGTTTCTATTTGTTCCAAATTCCTTAATTTCATGTTACTTAATTTTGGATTGAAAAACTATTTCACCTTTTTGGCTTCATAAATCCATCCTTGTATTTTCCTTTCTCTTCATTTTTAGCTTCCGATCTACGCCCTTTCTAAGCCACAAGTATGTCTCTAATAAGATGACCATATGAATAGAAAATTTTGCTCCCAAAGGGGCTCTTTTCATAATCCATATCCTACATCTATATTATCTCTCAAACATTTAATGTCTCAACTATTCATCATTATGTGGTACTATTATTTTGGGAATCGATTACATTAATTTTGAGTCAATCTTCATGACCTATATTTCATGAGTATAATTTTACAAGAAATCATCTAGATCATGAACATAAATGGAAATTTATTGTATCTAGGAGACATTCAAGAGTTAAAACATCAAGACCTTTTATTTTGGATTAAGTGTACTTCATTATGTATTTTTTTTATAATCAAGATGAATAGTCAAATGTATAAAAAATGAACAACATTGATATAAATCCCTAGACCTGGCCTTAAGAAAGCCACAAGTGTTAGGAATTGCAATTACAAAAATAATAACAACCCACATTTATTATTTTCATTGTCACGCTCAAATACTTAAAAAAAATGGTCTTGTTGAATTCCTTCACCATTACATTTTCTTGGGGGTGAAAAGGAATAGTCTTATGGTACATAGCCATAAACCCAAGGAGCAATATGTTCACAATCTCATTAACAAAGGGAGTTCCCCCTATCACTTTTTAAGATGAGAGGGAATCCAAATAAATATCAATCCCTACCCACATAAAGATGTTTAACAAATTAGATAATGTCAATGAATATAAAATGTGGTCGGATTTCACTGATGTTGATCCTCATCCAACATGAATTAAAGTATAATAAAATATATTGTATATTGCATCGATAGTCATAATGTTTCCAATGGTATTTTCATTTATTGTTGAGTGAAAATATGGTATATACTCTGTGAAGGATGATTGAATCAAGGGATTGGACATTTTTAAGTCAAGTTAAACATTTTAAGACTGTATTTCTTGCTCAAGTATGTTGCATCCACTTCACATTTTTTGGTACGTAATTCCATTTAAACCTTTTAAGAGGTCAGCCACCATCCTTCTAGAAGGGCCAAAATAGGAGTTTAGAGTAGGGCATATGAAACCATCAAAGCTTAATTGAAGGTGTATTTTATGGATTTAGTTGTCAGCATTGGGGGAGGAAATACCCTATGTGCCAATATTTTGTTCCAAAACATACCACTCATCACAAAATAATACATACCCAAATTTCATAAATCCTTCACTATGTTGAGAAAATATAGATTTTCAAAGCATGCATAATCACTTATATAAGTGAAAAAAAGGATAGGCCAACTATAGACACAAAATCATGCACATGTGTACATTTCTAGGTCCTAAAAGCATACTAGCATTCATATGATTCCCAAGCAATAAAACTAGTAATTGATGACTATATTTGGTCTCTTTTCTTTGTTTCTTATTTTCTATTTGGTCTTACACACCCTACAAACCTAGTCGGGATTTAACTAATTTATATTTTATGGCTCCAAACCACCAGTTCCCAGCCAAGAAAGCAATGCCCAAATGCTCGTCCCCTTTGGGTGCCTCCAACACTTTCTTATCTTACTCGCTCCTTTTGGTTCTCTTTTATATTTTGGGCATATTTTTTGCTTATGGGTTTTCCTTCCAGTTGTCAATTAAGAAATCCAAACAAGGGAATTATATAAATACATAGTAATGTGTTCAAAATAAGGGACCAGGCACTAAGCATTACTATCATCACCTAAGCTTGCATTCAAAAGGCACTCAAAGCACTCCAAGGCATCCATCTATCATCCCTTCAAGGGACAAGGGAATGCATATTCTGCATACACAACATATGAGGGAGAATTTTATTCTACTCCATCCACACATTTGCATTTTTAGAGAAAATCTAGCCCGATATCAAGTGCAACTTGCACAAGGGCATCCTAGGCCACAATTTCTATGTTAGAAGCACAAGGGACTGAGGGGGGGGGGGGGTGGAGATCATTCCTACAAAAATTTTAATACATTTACCATTAATTCAAATATTACCATTCATGCATCCATTTATTCAATCATGCATTACATATATGTGCCAACTTAAGTATATAAGAGACCATAAGCAAAATCAAGAGCAAGAGAGTACAAAAGACACTGAAATTAAGTGGGAAACCCTCATGGGGAAGAAAAACCATTGAAATTTTTCTTATATTACTTAAATCAAAGTAATTTAGAGTAGCACCAACTACACAAGGAGCACTAACCCCTAATTTATTGAGGCAAAAACCCCACAAGGAGAACCAACCCATAGTTTAGTAGAGCACCAACCCTACAAGGAACACCAACCCCTAATTTAGTGAAGCACCCAATCCACAAGAGGATACACCCAATAAGGATGACCAAGCACCAACTCAGCCACCTGAAGATATCTGATATCTAATTTGTTACTACCACAACTGATGGAGATCACAATTTCAACTCATAAACCATTGCTCACACACTAGGTCTTCAATCTCACATATTCTTGCTCTTTCTTCACTTCTATTTTCTTTATCTTCTTGCTCTCATGCCATTTGATCTTCCTCAACATGTCATGCTCTTTTTTAGCCTTTAAAAAACATTCTCTCATACTTGTAAAATGTCTTCCTCTAGGTTATACTTCTTCCCTCCAAGAGCACTAGTTCGAAAATGAACCAAACAAGCACTTAAATATGCTTTTCTTCCTTTCAAACCAAAAGAGGTCAGTCAAACATAATAATTTTGACCCATACATCTCTATAAAATTCAAAAAAATTAACTACAATAGTTACATATTATCCAAATAGGTTGACCTAGCTAAAACCCTCAATACATATGCCAAAATGGCTCAAAACCCCATGGGCACATTCTTAAAATTTCTCTTACATCAAAACCACACTTATTCATGAACCATAACCCATCATACATGAGTAAAATAAAATTTAACATCCATATATGGTCGCAATTTATCTCAACCAATCAAATTATTTCGTTTACTGGGCCTAGTTTCCTTTACAAATCTACACAAAATCTGATTTTTGCCTTCATTTTAGGCATGCAAACACCATGCTCCCCTGGAATAAGCACTTACAACATCTAAAAAACATTAGTAAAGAATGAGAAATAATAATCTCACTTTGTTAGGGGCTAAAACAACATTCTCCATCCTCTAGGCATGTAAAACAAGCATAGATTCACCTTGTACCCTGTTTTGAGCTTCTTTACAAATCTTTAGTAGTCTAAATTCTGAGTCATACATACTAAAATCATGCCAAAAATGTCAAAACAACCATGCCACATACCTATTCCACCCTTCTTGAAAATTATACATCAATTTATAGGTGTAAATAATGGAATACAAGGCATATGCCTACTCTTCATACCAAGATTAATGTTATGAGGCCAAAAAAAACTTCTTAAAGCATTTTTAACCAATTTCAACAAACAAACACAAGTCAACCATGCTTTGAATCAAGAAAATATTACTCCCCCTGGACAATATGCCTCAAATACTAGCTCTAACACAAATTTAATCATCTCAAAAATCTACTTGTATCTCAAGTTATGTTTATTTTACTAGACCCTGTTAATTGAGATCCAAAAACTGTCCTTTGACCAATCCACCTATTTGGACCTCAAAATACCATGAACCTTCATGAAATTGCTCTGAAACATCCATTTACATCAATAAAAACTCCCCAAAATCATGCAACATCAATTTTACATGCTACTCCTTTGGACCAACTTGTCTTAAAACCTTCTTCTTCATACAACTGTTATTTTTAGATGGGGCCCACATATCACCAAGAAAATCTCAAGAACAACAATGTGAGCTCCTTGTTCACTCAGAATTGGACTTATACACACACTATATTCATATGAAAACTTCATATTCTGCCTTAAAATTGGATGAACTTCAATATCAAATAAACACCTACTGTCAAATTTCATAGTCCCTTGTTTAGCATTGATGATACATTTTTTGTCTTATACCATCTCAGTCATAATTTCTCTATCATGATGACCACAGTAGCAGTTGATATCAACTCCTTTTGACCCTCAAAATTCCTATCCATTATACTTTTAGAGTCAATGTTTCTGATAGAGTACTCCTTAACCTTGATATTTGTGCATGAAACATGCTTGTAATAACACAATAAGACCTAAAACAACTTCTAGACTAACTTGAATGACAAGACTTTAGATTCTCATTGAATTATCTCCTGCTTGATATTGTGACTTGATAAGCTTGAGAAATGTGTCCTTGAGACAATGTAGCATTCAAATTTTTCTAGCTCGATTTCATACTATCTGAGAAAGGTCTCCTTGATGACAACCTTTGTACTGCCATGGGTCATGATATCTCTAATTACAGGGAAAATTTCTAGTCTTTGAAGATCACAACTCAATAGACCACATTTACTATTAACATCTAGCACACTCTGGGTTTTTATACCTATAGATTTTTTTACCTTCATTCGTTGTTTTTAGAACCTTTGAGACATTTGTTACTTCATAGTCATTTGAAAATGAGGTCTGATCAGTGTCTTCCTTTCTTAGACCTGTAAGTTCTCATTCCAATGCTTAGATACATTCTCTTTTTTCTATAAAAAAGGCCTTACTCTTGACTAACCTTAACTTTAAAGCGTGTGCATAGATTTTTCAGGTCACATATGGGTTAAAATTCCTTTTCATGAATCCACCTTCACTGGTTAAACTTTATCTCAGGTTACATGATGATTCTTTACAATGATACTCAGGTACTTCAGGCATGAGTTGTCTTCCCCTTCATGTGGATTCATCACTATAGCTCAAGAACTGCAACATAAGGGTTTCACTGTGTAAACCCTTGTACCAACTGTATTCATCCTCCATTCATTATCATCTCTTGTAAACCTAAGATGAAACAATCCTAGTCCATGTACCTTTTCCCCTTAAACTATATTACCTTATCAATTCACACTCATGAGACTTTTCTATACTATGGAATGCATTTTTCAGATTTATATCATACCTGAGTGATCTTAAACAAGCCTTTAGGTTCCATGGAGAGTACTACTCAAACAATTGAAATAACTAACATACTTTCTTCTTCATCACAATTAGGAGACAAGAAAGTTGAGAAATATATCCATTGCAAATACTAGTAGAGCACAAAATTTTACTTGAAAAGAACACAGAGATCAATACTTTGACAAGTAATTAGAAACACTTACCACCTTTTGAAGCATAACAACTGTCTTTATGTTTTTTGAGGTCAATCACTATCATGTAGCTTTCATTTTATTGCCTCATGGTCATTAAAGAATGCATCCTTCTTATTCATTAAACCTTGTCAACAGTTCAAGGTTTCTAGAATATTTGGAGCTGGACTTCGTGGATGGGTCCTTAAGATCTTATAACTCAGAAATCTGCATACTTGGTCTTCACATTCCTCTGTCCACCTGTAGCTTTTAATATTCCAAGTTATAGCACATAATTTAAGCTTCCTCTGTCATTTTTGATCTAGGAGTCAACAAATTTCATGTCCTAATGTCTTCTCCTGCAAAGATCTCAAGATATCTGTCACAGTACATATCTTTCCACATTTCTCTAAGGGATTCATTGATGTAATGCATCAACATTGCCATAGTATACTTGTCCAAACCAATCAAGTCATACCCTAAATAGACTATACCTTGTATAATGACTATCAACTCTCTATGAAAGAGTTCTTATCAATTGAAACTTAGATCCATCAAGCATAAGCTTAGATCTCCACCAAGATTTGACACCTAAGACACCTTTGCAATAAGGATCATACTTCTGAAAAACTCTTTTTAAACCTTTGAAACACTGTTAAATATGAAATATTACCCTCATACCTGTAAAAATTTCTCTTCATCTTTGCACTTCATTTATACATTATTTGCAATTGTAACACGTATCACTTAAGTCCTACATTTAGCCTTGTTTTACTTGTCAATACATCCAATCTTCTAAGTGGAAAGGAGAGCACTACCCAATTCTAGGGAAACTTAGCTACCCTTAAGACTTGATTCAAACCCATGATGACTTGATGAGAAAATATTGACATCCATGAATGAATGAAGACAAAATATCTTGCATGAAACCACTAGAAAACACACACTCCAACCTTGTGACACACAAATCAATATTCACAGTAGCAATGTCTTTGAAACAAAGATACTACCATATAAACACCCCTGAGATTTAACTTGATCTGAAAAATAAGTTCATCTTACATACCTGTTCATAATATTATTCAAAGGATCTTCATATTTTACTAGCACACCAACTTATAGAGACTTCAACAACCTCACCATAATGTGATACACTTGGAATGAATTCTTCACAGTCTTGAATTGAGATAAAGACTTAGATTAAAAATTCTTTAGACTAAGACCTACAAACAATATCCATTATTTACAAGACCTCATAAACTTATGACACTAATTTGATAGTGACACAAACTTCATACATGATTTTGACACTTTGAAAGCTTAAGACGCATCTTGACATTCTTTGAAACAATATAGACTACCTTTGTACAAGCCCAAGACCACTCTTTAAGTATCTTATGCTCTGAAGTAATATTCACAGTCCATTACTTCCATGTTTCATCCATAATAGACTATTAATAAACTCTTAAAAACCAGTGAACATATATGACATACTTACAATCACCAAGGTCCTTTGACAGAGATCCATACATCTTTAATGTTATCACAAGTTTTCATAGTTTACTGTGAAAATAGTTCATACAGAGATACCACTCAAAATATGAAGGCATGGACCCAAACTCCCCCTGGGAGTATGACTAGCTTCATGACAGAGGAATATATACACTTACTACTTCTTGAAGGCAACATGATCAAGGCCTTTCATATTGATTTAATAACACTAAAGAAGCTTGTCTTAATGCTTTAATACATGATGACTTTTCATTATGTACACTTATGAGAACTCAAAATACTCATGTACCTTTATCAAGAAACCAATGAATCAATCACTTTGACTTGATTGGACCACACAAGAAATAAGAATTAGACTCATACTCAACATGATGAGAGCAAAACATAAAACACCTTTCAGATGATAACAAGACAAATTCAAACACCTACAAGTGATCAAGACTTCAAGACACACATGAGTAGGTTACTTAGGATACCTTAAAACTTTTATGGTGTCCCATAGGCAAATTTTATTCAATTTATCTTGCATAGGATCTTGAAAGCCATTCGAACACATGTGTTCTTCTTGAGCTTGAGAAAACATGCTTCTTTGACCAATCTTGAATTCTTCCTTGATGTTGTAAGAGACTTATTTGAAAAATCTAGCTGGATTGGGTTGAGAATCATTGTATTTGACCTCCTTAGTTTGAGAAACATCCTTCTTGACCTTTATATATGATAGGACTACCTTGGATTCATATACAATATTGATTTTTATCTTGAAAACACTTTTATTTGATGCTTGAAACATGTTAACAACTCTTGGTGTTCCAAAAAATCTAGCTATATGTCCTTGTTAATGATACCTTTGACATACAACATCATACTTCTTCCTTCTTGGCTCAAACACACTAATATTCCATCCATAATATATATCTCTATGCCCATACTCACAACATGAGTATCATTCACCATTGAAGACACCTACTTCATTCCTTGGAGCCCTCTTTTTACTATCTCTAGCTCTATGAAAAAATTCAAGACAAATGAAACAATATCCATTAAAAAAAGAGCCATACCTCATAGCATTAGGTTGTCTAACTTAGTTATACCTTCTTGGATCTGCCCTTTTTGTCACTTTATCAGCTGATTTAATACTTGGACTAGCTTCATCGTCATTTTTATTTTGATCTCCTTCAAAACCTAGGCTTGTTTTGTTATTTGAGCATTTTTTACCTTCTAAGCACTCATAATCTTTGGAACTCTTCTCAAGCTTCTCATACATCCTTAACTAGTTAGAAGCATCATTTAAATCTGATTCTAGAGCTCTCAATATTTCTTCATACCTGGAACATGCATTCTCTTTCTCTTTTAGGGCATTAAAAAAACTTTCCACTTGAGAATTCAAACCCTCGATAGCTAGATCATAATCTTTCCTCCATTTCATTCATTGTCTTGAATTGCAATCTAAAAAAAAAAACAACTTAGCAATCTCATATTTTCTTCTCCAAAGATTTGTAGACTTACCCATTTATGCTTCTAGGATCTCCTATATGTGGTTAGAGTTGTTTCTCATGGACTTGATCTAATACCAATTGTTAAAAGCACAAGGGACTGAGAGGGGGGATGAATCAGTCCTACAAAATTTTTAATTCATTTTACCATTCATTCAAATGTTACCATTCATGCATCCATTCATTCAATCATGCATTATATATGTGTAAACTTAAGTATACAAGCAACCATAAGCAAAATCAAGAGCAAGAGAGTACACAAGACACCAAAATTAAGTGGGAAACCCTCATGGGGAAGAAAACCCATTGAAACTCTTGTTATATCACGTAAAGTAAAGTAATTTAGTGTAGCACCAACTACACAAGGAGCACCAACCCCTAATTTAGTGAGGCACCAACCCCACAAGGAGAACTAATCCCTAGTTTAGTAGAGCACTAACCCTATAAGGAGCACCAACCCCTAATTTAGTGAAGCATTCCACTCCACAAGGAGGCTAAACCCCCTAAGGATGAGCAAACACCAACTCAGCCACTTGAAGATATATAATCTCTAATTTTTTGCTGCTACAACTAATGGAGATCACAATTTCATCTCACAAACCCTAGCTCACACACTAGGTCTTCAATCTCTCATATTACTTCTCTTTCTTCACTTCTCTTTGCTTTATCCTCTTGCTCTCATGCTATCTTATCTTCCTCAACCCATCATGATATTTTTTAGCCTTCAAAAACATGCCTCTCATATCTGCAAAATATCTTCCTCTAGGTTGGACACCTTCCTTCCAAAAGCACTTGTATAAGCTTGCTAGAGCAAGCACACATAATTAATTCCAATGTACAAGCTGATATACATCGGTACTAGTATGTTAACACCATAAACAACATCAAGACATCATCCTACAAAATTCACTTTGTCATTAATGTGGATTTTTCATCAATGACAACACCTACTAAGACCACATGTCAACATTCTACACACACTCACAAGAACTATATGGATTATGAGATGTAGTGTAACGCTCGGTCGTAATTTCACACTTGGGGTGACCATCAGGGCCAGTTTGATTCCCCATTATGTATTCTTCTTTTTTAGTTTGATGTGGTTTGTGGGATTGTGCAGGTTAAATTATATTTTTAAGGTTACAGGTACCTTTGGAGATCACAGAACGACTATCAGGTGATCAACAGGGAAAAACAATGAAGACCTCATGACACATCAGAAAGTAGATCCTGAGCTCTTGCGTAGTCCACGACACCCAAAAACAGTCTCCAACACCCAGGAGTCCTTGCCCTATCCTAGGCACCTGTGTTCTAGCCTCATCTGTGCATTTCAAAATTTATAGTGAGCACTAACAACACTCTTCCCATCCTGTTTATCACTTCTCTCAACCCATATTAGTCCCAGATTGTGCGTAAATAAGCTAAGTTCTACTATCTCCTTATCTTTCTTAGGGTTTCATATTTTAAATATTATTTTTCTTGTGTCATTCCTATATTTTAGAAGTTATACATCAGTGACTCTACAATATTTGAATTTAAATTAAATAATTTAGTGAACCTGACTCATGATCATACGCTTGGATCTTCATTTTTCTTATTCTATCAGTTTCTCTTTCATGGCTCCTAAAAATCCTCTAATCTCCTTGCATTATCTACTTCAAATACATACACCTTATGAGTTTGTTCTTTTAAAATCCCTAGACACTATGTATCTCCCTCGCAATATGCACCCACTCAAGTAAGGTTCCATTTTCGATCGTCTATCTGATGAATCTATCACATCTAATCGTCAATCTAATCAACCCATCTTAGAGTCAATTCAAGATTTGTATTTTTATTTTCAAGATAAAATCTAAGCTATGGAAACAATGATTACATATCTTAAAGCTAAAATCCAACATCTCAACGATGCTTCTCATTCTGCTTCTATGACTTCTACATGTGCTCATATCAATAAACCCCAAGTCTCGCCGCTACCCACACCTCTCAATTTTGATCTCAATTTTAAGCAACATGATATTCTTCCTTAGCTCCTCACTCATCAATTGATCAACTTTCCAAATACTAATTGCTATCCTCCTTATCGGCTTGCCAAGTACATAGGTATTCCATTTTGTAATTATCACATAATTAATGGACATAATGACAATGATTTCTATGCTATAAAATGAAGAAGCAAACACCTTGAGTATCAAGTTTTTATCACATTTACTGCACAACATTCTACCTCATGCTCATTTTCAATTGATAAATCCAAATGGGCTCCTTAAATCCGGTCCTTCCATCTCTAATGAGCATCATTCCATAGTTATTAGTGTTCCTCCTTCGGTTAGTCAAGAGCGTCATGTTCAAAACCATTCCAACTAAGCAACTTCCTCTAAGAATCAATTCATCCCCCTCCTTCTCTCAAGTCTTCTACAACGTTACCAACTCTAACTAAGTAACCTCCTCTTAAAATCAGTCTACCCCCCTCCTCCTCTCAAGTCATCTACAACGTTATTAATCCCAAATAAGCCACCACCATTTAATATTCCTCTACAACCTCCTTCAATTAAGCGTCCAATTCTTTTTGTCATATAAGCTAATCCTTACATTGATGGACGGGACACATTTCAAACTCTGCAACTATGGCATGGAGCTTCTCATATCACCACATAGATCTCTGTCACACACTTGGGGGCATCACACTTTCTCTCCCCCTTCTATTCTTATTAGCTATATTTAACACCTACTACTACATTTTGTGCTCCATGCACCATATCTAATATTCTTACGTATGTTAATACTCTTTGATACACACATTTTATCATCATTACCCTATGACACACACTAGTTCCACGGTTCATACTCGAATGTTGAGGGTTTAATTTTGAAATGAACCTCACATCATTCATACTTCATACTCTATGCTTCATGATCTATCTTACTAGCACACATTTTTCAAACCATTTCCCTATGATGCACTTTAGTTCCACGGTTCATACTCAACTGCTGAGGGTATAAATCTTAAATGAACCTCACCACATTCACTTTGAATGCTCTATGTTTCATGATATATATTTCTAGCATGCATTCTCAAGCCATTTCCCGATGATGCACTATTGTTTTATGGTTCATTCTTGATTGTTGAAGGGTTAAGTTTATAAATTAACCTCATCTTGTACACATCCACTCAGGGAACACTACTCCTAGCCATCTTCACACATTACATACAATCCCATCACACTCATACACTGTATATTACATATCTTGGTTGCACTTACTCTTGCTTACTTATACTACTTACATGATGCACTTTTCTTACTATGCTAGTTATATACTCAGTATTGCATTATCTTTCTATATACAAACATGTGCATTCACTTGGTATTTTGGAGTGAATGCAGATCTCTTACAGATTCTCACATGATGCATGATGATTGACACTATGGGTAAGTGGCAGCAAGTTGGGGGACCAAAAAGTGGACATCAAATCCTAAATTTCATGAACCGTGATCGTGGTTTTACAAATAGCGATCACGGTTTATAAACCATGATTGCGCTTTGAGACCACAATCGCGACGTCAGTTTTTCCCCACCATTTTCTACAAACCACACATTTTTTTCCATTGTTGACACTCATGCTTTACATTACCCTTCCAAATTGTAATTTTTGCTTCTAGATCGCGATAATTTACATGATGCCACCGAGATGAAGAGGTAAGCCCTCATTTTTTTATCAATTTTCTTGTATTTTAGGTTTTGTTTTTGTGGTTTTCATGGGTTTTTCAATCTTTTGTTTATGTATAAAATTAATTTGTTTTGTCAGTTGTCTCGACAAGTTGCTAATCCTCCAATTCCTCCAAACGCTCCTCCACTTCCTCAAAACCCTCCAAATATTCCTCCACCTCCTCAAAACCCTCCTTTAAACCTTCTGTTCACTCCTACTACCATCCCCACAAAACCAATAGGAACCCAAGGTGATATCATTACAAAAATATGAGAAAATAAAATTGCCATTCAAAACCTTATTCACATTATCAGACAAAATCATTCCACAAATCCAAGCGCATGACTTTAGCCAACACACTTCAAACATTGATTGGTGAAGTTAAATCTACAACAAACCAAATAGATAGATGGAATACTTTTAGAGCTGATTATAGGCATTGGTATGTAGACAAATTATCACATGTGGACGTGAAATATAAAAAATGGAAAATACCACATTTGTGCACTATTTACGGACCCCAGAACAAATGTCCCCCTCGCGACTAATTGCAACTCAGATTCCCTATCCATTGGTGTCACGATGATTGAATTATAAATGTTTTTGGGACCAATGGTGGATGGTTTTTGATTATCCACCATGCAACAACAACGAGGTTCCTCTTTATTTTTTTGAAGAAATTGTATTGTGAGTTTGTGCTTAATGAGGTCCCTAATTATTTTGACTTTTTTGGGTTTTACAGTCGAGGAGGTGGCTTTTCACAGACTAGACATGAGGTGCATGTATTGCAGTTGGTCAACCTAGGATGCCCCACACCCAAAACCCCCCACATTGCCTTCAATTATCCCTCCTACAATGAAGGAGGTTGTGGAGATCGACACACTGCATGTGTTGAGGTCTCTCACTGACACTCTATCCTAACATAGTAGCTATATTGCATCTAGCAATGTTGGTGGAGGCTCACAGTTCTAGCACACCACACCATTGTGGGTCATGTGGTGCCATATGCACTGCAGGTGAGACATCCTTTATTGGGTCACATGATCTCTTTTTTACAGATGAGATGATGACAAGATGTTTTTGGAAGTGTTGCAAATGTCCCTTGGTCTTTCACAGGTAAATGTCACATAAATAATATATATAGAAAATTTTATTTCATTTGAGATTTTAATATATACTTGATTACATCATACTTGTGTAAAAACTAATATTTTTTTATTTTAAATAGCAAGAGTTGGTCAAGGACACATCCATGTGGACATCCTAGCTACTGCAACCCATGTTATAGTGTGTGCAACATGTAAGTTTCAAGTTACTTACATTTCAAAGTTCATTTGATTGCATGTTTATTATTAAATACACATTAATGTTCATGTATGTGTTTCACGTGTACATACATATTAATATGTTTATCTTTTTTAAGTAAGAGCCAGGTAGGACATCATTTGTTGTGGGAACTGAGGCTACTGCAACACCTCACGTTACTTTTACTTTTAGCAGGTTAGTTTCACAAATTTTACTAGTTAATGTTCAAGATTGTTTAAATATTATTAACATACATATCTATACGTGTTCTAGAATTTAATATATATGCATGAGCCTTAGTTCCTTACACCATTCTCCTGGACAATTTTCAATTAATGTTGATCTACATGTTGTTTGTATAACTTATGAATGCCGCACAGACTCCTCCCTTTATGTAGACTATGGAGGTTGTTGTTGATGTTGCCATAGCATCTGCAGATCCACTCACATAGGTACAATTTTTCAAATTTATTAAATTTTGGATGAATGTTTTCTTACTAAATCTACAATATCAAATTGTACATGAAATATTTAATTTGAACTATTTATTTGTATGCAACCTGTATGAGTCAGAGTGCACTTCCATGACCCCTAGACACTCCCCCTCGTGAGTCTACCCTTGACCCTGCAGAGTGTCAATGAAAAATTGATAGGGATCATGAGATTGTGGTAAGATTTCACATGCATTAAAATTTCTAAGTTTCTAAATTATGAATGTATTTTCAATATATCCACTTCTTAAAAATTTGGGTGTTAAAAACTTGATGTTTATGAATGTGTAGGCTAAGTTGCAGGGAGCTTGACATGCCTAGGACCAGACGGATGAAATCCATAGTGCCATCTCCCTCCACTACATCCACAGGTCGTGGACATGCTTCTACTAGCAGGGCCAAGAGAGGGAGGATGTTTCATGATTCTTCATAGGATGTATAGATATATATGCCATCTGGACATGTGATACATACATTTTTTGTATGCCTATATATGGCTTGATATATATGATCTTGTGTTGGACATTCCATGGAGACGTGTATACAGTCTTATGCAACCGTGTGGTCCTATATATATGACACACTTAGTTTGATACATTATTCTTATATTTTTAGAGACGTGGCACTGACTTGAACACATGTGCATGTATTCCATGTGTACTAGATATATTATATATATATGTGGATTTTTTTCCCGGACCACTATGATATAATTTTTATGATGTTCTTGTGATCTCATGTGTTGATATTTTTCTGTACTGATATTTGACATATGATCATATTTGATGATGTGTGACATTTTTGTATATACGTGTGACTTGATGAAGTATGATGATGTGTGATAACATGATTTCATTAAATTAACATGTATTGTGATGATGTACTGACATGTACTGTGATGATGTAATGACATGATCTGACATCTTTGTTGCACTCTTTCCAGACCACACACATATATATGCTTCATAATCATCTTTGTTTCTCTTTGTGGTGGATGAAGATAGGAATTTTACACATAACAATGTGTCCATTCAAGTGATATGACATCATAATCATATTTGTTTCTTGATATGACATTAATCATCTTGTGCTTTGGAATATTGCATAACAATGGAAAAATTCTTGATATGACATCATAATCATCTTTGTTTCACTTTTTCACACATATGAAATGTCTTTGTAATTTCATATATATGCTTCATGTAATCATGTCTTTGTTTCTCTTCATATGCTTCATGTAATCATGTCTTTGTTTCTCTTTATATGCTTCATGCACAATCATGTCTTTGTTGTGACCTTATTCAATCTCCTTAAAGGCTTGTCATATATGAAGTTCACTATTGGTGCGGTGAATAATAAATATTGTGCTTTGGAAGATTGCATAACAATGGAAATTCTTGATATGTAATCATAATCATCTTTGTTTCGCTTTGTCACACACACACATATATGCTTCATGTAATCAGTGTATTTGTTTCTCTTTACATGTGGTGGATGAAGATAGGATATTCTAAATTCAACCGTTCACACAACATGGTAGTGTGTTTACCTTGTTGCAATCTCCTTGATGTGACCTTATTCAATTCAAATGATAGGGCATTATTTTCAGGCCATACAAATAATTATTCACATAAGCTTATCAGAACAGGGAGATATTCACATTTTATGATATACTTGTTCAATTTTCTAACACCACAACTATGTGTCACCTTCAATAATAGGAATAAAATCCAAACTTAACAAGTAATTACATTAAAACATATCTATATGACACCCTATTTGGATATTCATTACAACACCAACTTGAAAGGGAATATTTATTATTGATTTCCAATCTTCATTTCTTTAGCAATGAATGATGTTATGTCCTTCTTGTATTCAAGTGAATTTAGCACAAAGCCTAGAGTCTCCTTGAATTTTTCAAGACTTGGTATTTCTCCCCCCACATGGAAATCCATCTCCATGTACTTATTGGTTTGCAATATAGTGAAATTACTTGGGTGTTTGTTCAATTGAAGGTAGTTACACATGAGATGCTCATTCCACCTAATACTTAGTGGAGACTCCAACTACATCCTGGAATTGAGGCATGAAGGCTTATTCCAAACCCAATATTAGTGACTACATCCATTTTTCCATACTTGTAAGATTGAAAATATTGAAACTATTTTTTAGAGGGAAATGAGAAAATGGAAACAACCATACTAGGACACATGTAAGAATTCATGCCAAGAACGGGAGCTTAGTAGTGAACAATTCATGCCCCAACGTTTAATGCGTGGGAGTGAACTCATCTCAAGCAAAAACTTGGTAGGCCCAGTTCATGGCTGTAGGTAGTCAGTTCTGAGTCAAACCACATTCCTATCGTAGAGCCCAAGAACCCCTTCCCTATTGATCCCAATTCATGTTTTCAGCACCCGAATTTCCTTATTGCGGTCACAAATTGGTGCTCTTGGTCATCCAAACTGAGAACCATCTAAGCCAAAACTTGACAAATGGAGGCCTCTAATCATACCCATAGATTTAAGGTCTGTGGCATTCCTTGAGCCTTTGTGGCATAATTGTTTGCAAACTTCCAGGCAGTCCTAGTGAACAAAGAAGTAGTGAGAAGTCATGCCTCCGGATTTTACATGGGAGAAAATGCCACCCACTAGTGCATCTGGTTAGGGGGGTCTTTATACACCATTGGGTGCTATGGCCAAAAAATATCTATAAGGCCTATTTGTAGGTCATGACCACCCGATCTAATTGCAGCCAATAAGTAAGGGCCCCTTCCCTATTGATCCCAATTCATGTTTTAAGCACAAACCACTTTTGGTGGTCATAACTTGGCACTCGATCATCCAAATCCCAAACATTATCAGAAACTGTGATCTTAAGCCAAAACTTGTGCCATGAGGAGGCCTCTAATCACACCCAATAATTCAAGGTTGTGGAATTCCTTGAGCCTTCATGGCATAATTTTTGCAAACTACCTTT
The DNA here is from genome assembly GCA_019776745.2 of Taxus chinensis. Taxonomy (NCBI): domain Eukaryota; kingdom Viridiplantae; phylum Streptophyta; class Pinopsida; order Cupressales; family Taxaceae; genus Taxus; species Taxus chinensis. The sequence continues at coordinate 562,915,328 of CM034155.1, read as the reverse complement.
TCTAGGCAGTCCTAGGCAATGAACGAGGCCGAGTAGTGAGAAATCATGCCTTTTCTTTATGGATATCATGGGAGTAGAACTACCACCAAGTTATATGTAAGTGGCCATGGAATTTGTTGGGGGAATATACGCCTTTAGGTGCAATATGGAGCCAAGTCAGGCATCTAGGGAGGAGACTAACACCGTTATGGAGGTCTATGGACCACCTTTCTTTGATCTGGAGCCAAGAACCCCTTCCCTATTGATCCCAATTCATGTTTTCAAGTGCAAACTTTAATGGTGGTCATAACTTGGCACTCGGTCATCCAAACTGAGAACCTTTTGAGCCAAAACTTGAGAAAATGAGGCCTCTAATTGTACCCAAGAATTCATGACCATGATTCATGGCATAATTTTTTTCAAACTACCTTTTCTAGGTATTCATAGGCAATGAACCCGAGTAGTGATAATTCATGCCCCGGGATTCATGGGACCAACTTCCACTGCCAACACGTCTGGTTGGGGGGGTATACATGCCTTAATGGCAGGGCTCCCCCTTTCATAGTCAGGACCACCCAATCTAGAGCTAAGAACCCCCTTCACAGGTACATAAACCATTGTTAGTTGCTTCTCTTTGCTTGGAAAATAATGAAAGTCATTCTCTTAGCTTTGAGAATATAAAATTATCTACTAACAGTGCCAACCACATGAAGGTAGAAGCTTTTATGGCACCACTAACCTACATAAAAGTGTTAGTTCAAAGTAATTTAAGTTGAATCAAAACCATACTAGATATATACAAAATACATTTAATAAAATATATGAACTTGAATCTAGTATACAAATTTAAAAACTTCAAAGAAATATATACCAGAAAGCATTAAATTCATTCCAATGAATATCAAGATTGGATCTACTAAACAGTGCCAACCACGTGAAGGTAGAAGATTTTATGGCACCACTAACCTGCATAAAAGTGTTAGTCAAAGTAATTTAAGTTGAATCAAAACCATACTAGATATATAAAAAATACACAAATTTAATAAAATATATGAACTTGAATCTAGTAGAAAAATTTAAAAACTTCAAAGAAATATATACTAGACGAGCATGTAAATTCATTCCAATGAACCATCAGGATTGGATCTACTCTGAATAGCGGACAATGATTGCTTCATGATTTGACTCTCGAACCTTCCAAAGAATCTTGTTATTAGGCCTTCCTTGATATCTATACAGTTGAATATTTGTCGCTAGAACTAGATGTGAATATAAGAGTATTTTCTTGTGTGTCTCAAAGTCTTCAAACACCCAAACAGAGGAATTTTTTAATGGATACCATCGAAGCCAAGTTCTAGTAACTACCACTGACCCTGTAGGGTACTCAATATCTTCACCATTTATAATAGGAGAAGGAAACTTATTTCTTTCCTCGATGCAATGACATAAGAAATAGTTTGTTCCTTCTTCATTGTATTTTATCACAATAACTACAAACACATGTCCTACCAAAAAAATAGAGGTTTCAACTCAAATTTAAATTACATATTAATTTCAATGGACATAACTCAATACAAAAATTGTAAATAACCATTTACCTTGTCACACCAAAATTAAAATGTCATCAAAGTCCTTGGATGTTGCAACTTCATCTGGAGAAACAAGTCGTGATGCATGTCAAGTTGATAACTGGGAAGTAGAGTTAGAGGCCTACAAATCCATCCATCCACCCATTCTTTTGAATCACACTCAGCAGTGGAAAATTTGATACAAGATGCACAAAAACATGCCAAATTTCTTGTCCATGTGGCCCATGAAGTAGTGTTTGAGCTACAAAATGAGTGTAGATCACTGGACCCTGTGAGTGTCATACAATCCTCATAGTTAGCAATTTTTTGTTCCTCTATCAACCAAAAATATCTACGAACTATGGAATTTTCTTGAGAACCATGGGCCATGTTGTTCAATACACCATTCCACTATGCTCTTTGCATCTTTCAATTTAGCACCATCTTTGTACTTCAACTCTTCTCTTGCAAGAGCTCTTTTCACACATGCCCCTACACCGTCATGCTCTCCTTTTCCATGTCCAACCTCAATGAAACTCCAAATATGTTGCACACCCATCTTGACATGCATCCTGCTCATCTAATAAAACATTTGTGCATTCTTAAACTGAGACATGTAATTATCTGACCATATATAATGTTGATTGAAGTGGATGTCCCTATCAGACAAGTTTTCATAAAATAACTGGAAACACCCTTGCACAAATTTAGTAGAATGAGTCTGATCATCACTGATATAAAATTGGTACTCTCTTAAATTTTTTTGATCATTCTTTGTACTATCAGGAGAATGTATAAATGTTATATGCACAAAAATGGCAACATGTACTGAGTTGTAATATTGCGATTGAACCTCCATTTGTGGTTGCAATGTGTAATTATCTGCAAAATTCGACCACTGAAAACATAGTACCAATAGGAAATGTGTCCTTGCATATCTTGAATTTTTCATCCAACCATTGAGCTTTGTGTGTATGCCTAACATACTCATAAAAAATTTCATCTTTAAATTTTCTCATAAATTGAAAAACAAGTATATGTTCTGTAACTAGCTCACACCGTTTAGAATCCTTTCCATCTTTCAATTGGTATGGTACTGATTTATATTTATTAAACCCAACTAAATTATGTCCTATTGCACCTCCAATTTTCTCATGGATACAAATTTCCAATTTAGGTAATCTGCCGCACATACCACAACTTCCATCTAAACAATCCTGACTATAAAAAATTGTCCAACTTCTCTTTCACAAAATATCGTAGGAATGAAATCCCTAGAAGATATTGGTGGAACTTGAACACCACATTCTGGTAACATAGTTTCAGAATGCAAATAAGAATGAATACGTCAAAAATTATCATAATGCATCAAAAATTAAACATGTTTCCTACAACAAGTGGTGCGAGCGTGGTTGATTTTCACATAGAATGGTTTCAACATTTCAAAAAAATTGACTAATTTTAATTTCTTGGATGCTCCTATTCAAACTTACGAAAAAATTGAGTTTGATTCATATCTAAGAAATGCTTTGGATGTGGTTCACGATTAGTAGAACCAACTCTCTTTTTTACAACATCTCTTGTATTAGGTGAAACTCTAGTGTTACCATGCCAAAATTGAATAACAAATTCTCTTATAACATCAGATATATCTTTGTCTTTACACGGTGCTCTAGCCAGAAAATGCCCAAAAATCAGTGTTATTGGGTGATTGAAGGATATTATGCCTTTCAATTGCTTTCATTAGAGTTTTTTCGATTAACTTTCAACATTCAGGATTGTTTTCCTAATCAAACACTATTTTTTTTCTTGATTCACTTACAACACTAGTAGCAAGTACACGATGCATGACATTACTATCCCTTGTGCATCTCTTGACACCAATAATGTGATATGCATCATGTAGGTTTTCAAAAATTGTAGAGGTTTGACCACGTATATTAGATGTTGTCAATCCTAAGGTGTTTAATGTAGGTCTCATTTTATTCAATTTCATCAAACTAACCAACAACTGACATCTTTGGGAATCATTTAAAATTTCAAAATGATTATCTGAAATTTCAGTGGCTTTTCTTCTGATTTTCCGTTTAGAAAGTTTGTCAGACATTGGTTTCAAAATGTTCTCATCAATTTCAATAAAATAATTAGGTCTCTTTCGTAAAATCCTAGGAGGTGTTTTTGCCAAATTTTGGTTGTCTACGGTTTCAAAATGAATTTCCTGATTCAAATTTTCATTGTCTCCTTCAATTTCAACATCAACTACATCACGAGTATTTAATTCAATTTTCATCACAAGTATTTAATTCATCTTCATCATGAGTATTTAATTCATCTTCATCATGAGTATTTTATTCATTGATAATAAAAACATTGAAAGTAAAAGCATTACCTAGTTCCTCATTTCTTACAATAGTAGGGGTTGAAGATGAACCTCTTCTTGATTCACAAAGTTTCCACATTCGCTCCAAATTTTGTAATATTTTTGCCTCTAATTCCTCCGGTGTTTTTTACTTATTGATTTCCTTTTTGAACTTCATTTCTTGTCTCCCATGATGTTTCAATCGATGTAGGAAAACTCCAAATGATGCAGGGCACCTTAAAAATAGTAAAAAAATAGCTTCTGATGATAAGAAAAAAGTGTAGAAGGTGGCATAATTTCACAGAAATTTCATACAGTCAGGTTAGAGAATAAAAGCACATGGTGAATTGGATGTTGGGATTTGTGTAAATATGATTCTAAGAACCATCACGTTTTATCCGCGATGGTTCTTTTACCAATATTTAAATTTAGAACCATGTGATCACAGTCCTAACTGTATCATCAAATCCGACCCTCAAGGCTCAAGGAAATATCTTTTTTCCTCGAACCTGAGCTTTGGGAGGTCATTATGGCATGTGAAAGGCCAAAAAAATCAAATTTTCTCTTCCAGTGGACTTGAACCATGCTGAAAAATTAAAAACATGTCACAAAAATGGTACCATCGCATAGGGGAGATTGTTAGCTTCATAGAAATATTGATTTTAAAGTGAATAGAATATGATAAATATCATTTTATAATTTTTTACTAATAGTAGGTCTTTAAGACACTTTTTCCCATGAATGTTCATGTCTACATTTAAGACTACAACTTTTGTTTCACTTGTCAGAATGTGATAAAACCTATACCATCCCAACCGTGGCAAAATTCTATACACGTTCAAAAAAAATATTTGATTTCGATATTTTTTGATGAAGTTATGGCAGGGAAAATAGAAAGTGCTCCATTTTCTTTATGTTTTCAGACCACTTTCATGGAAAAAATCATAAAAAAAATATTGCTAAAAAAAATAAAAAATAAAATCTATCCCAAGATAGACATGACATCTAACTTTTCACCAAAAAAAAAAAAATCAAGTTTTGGTCATCCAAATCATGAGCAAATGGACTACAATCTTATAGGATTTTTTAAAAAAACAACCAAGTCATTGAATTTTGAGTGTTTAATATAGCTAAACTTGTCCATTTTTAAAAAAATTTAGTAGTTTAGAAACTAGATTCTGGATGCTACGATTCATATTTATATAACTTTTTCTAATTTTGAGTGCACACATTGCTAATAATCTTGTATACTTTTGGCCACTTCAGCCCTGATTGTCTTGTGACATTGTGAGTGATGTCCCTTGCTTGAAACCCACTTTTTGTGGTTTATCTTGTATACATACTTGTTTGTTACATTATCTTCTTTTAAATGTTAGCTAATTTTTCTACTAACAAATGTTACTAGCCACTTTGTTTGCATGTACCTTGGTTTCTACCATGCACATTCCCTACCCCATGTAGGTATTAGCTTCAGAACAACATCATGTCCTTTCTTTTGGGCTGCACACTCCCAATGTCGTCGCATTCACCTTGAATATATTGTGTGAACAAATGACCCCTATAACAGCTCAAATATACAATACAAATCTACACAGTAAAGGAACAACACAAGAACACAGTCACATAATGGCCCAGAATGTAACTTCGGTCCTCAACAACACAGACACCAATGCCCAAACTTAGATAGTATCTCTTGGGGGCCTATGTCCTCTCTTGGGCGCTAATGTCATGTGGGCACATACAATCAGTTTTTCAGTACATCAGAGTTCATAGAATCCTTTAGAGCAGTTTTACAGTTACAAGCATAGTCCTCCAACAACATAATGTATTCTATCTCATTCAATTGATACAACTCAAAACTAATTTGGGACAGTATGAACAAATCAGGGACGTACCATCTATAGAGGTGTTTATTGGGTAGATTCATAGATGGAGAGTAACACTAGACCTCTCTCTGTAACACTTTCTCTCAGCATGATATCACCCACAAAACTCACACTCGGCATGAGATTGCCCAAAAAATATACACTTGGCATGAGATCACGCAAAACACTCAAACTTTACGAGAGATCACCCAAAAAAATTCTCTTGGCATGAGATCGCATAGAAAAATCGCTCTTCACAGCATTGCAGGACACATTTCTATCCTTTACACTCTTTACATCAAGTGCACACTTTCCTTTACTACCACTTTTACACACTTGTTCATAGTTTTACATACTTATACACATTTTTCTCTAATTTATCATATACATGACGTTGACTACATTATTTCTCTTCTTTTGTAGGTTTTTCCTTACAAGAAGCAAAAAATACATGAAGAAAAATAAGTACAATGCAACACATACACTTCACCCTTATGGTCACTTTCCTTTCTTAGTCTCCACTTTTCACTTTACATCATTCCATGCTTCACTTGTCCACTTGGCATGCATTTGGCTGCACTCTCTATAGGATCATAAGGTACACATCTCTTATCTACTTTATTTTATCGAGTATTCACTCAACAATATAAAGTGGGGGAAAATGTAGACACAAAATCATGCACTTGGGTACATTTTTAGGTCCTAAAAACATACTAGCATTCATATGATTCCTTAGCAAGAAAACTAGTAATTGATGACTATCTTTGGCCTCTTCTCTTTGATTCTTATTTTTTATTTGGTCTTACACACCCCAGAGCCCAGTCAAGATTTTACTGATTTATCTTTGTTGCTCTAGACACCAACGCCCAGCCAAGACAACAGCGTCCAGGCGTTCCTATCCCCTCTGGGGACCATTTCTTATCTTAATCACTCCTTTTGGGTCTCTTTTATATTTTGGGCATATTTTTCACTTATGGTTCATCCTTCCAATTGTCAATTATGAAATTCAAACAAGGGAATCATATAAATACATAGTTATGTGTTCAAAATAAGGGAGAAAACACTAAGCATTACAGTCATCACCTAAGCTTGCATTGAAAAGGAAATTAAATCACTCTAATGCATCCATCTAGCATAAATTCAAGGGACAAGGGACTGCATATTTTGCATACACAACATAATAAGGGGAATTCTATTCTATTCCGTCCACACATTTACATTTTTAGAGAAAATTTAGTCAACTACAAAGTCTAACTTGCACAAGGACATCTTAGGCCAAAATTTCTACACACACTCATAAGAACTACATGGAGTCTAAGATGTAGTGTAGCGCTCGGTCATAAGTTCACTCTCGAGGTGATTGCTAGGGTCAATCCGACTCCCCATTATGCATTTTTATTTTTAGGTTTGATGCAGTTTTTGGGCTCGTGCAGGTGAACTTATCTTTTGTAGGTTACAGTTTCCTTTAGCAATCAAAAAGTGACTATCAAGTGATCAATAAGGAAAAACAAAAAATACCTTGCAACACATCAGAAAGAAAATCCTAATCTCCTACACAGTCACCAACGTGCAGAAGCGGTCTCTAGCACCCAAGTGCCCTTGCCCTACCTCGGGCATCTGTGTATGTCCTCATCTGTGTATTTCAGAATTTATAGTGAGCAGTAATGACACTCTTCTGGGATTTTTTATCACTTCTCTCAACCCATATCAGTCCCATATTGTGCGTAAATCAACTAAGTTCTTATCTCCTTATTTTTCTTAGGGTTTCATATTTTAAATCTTAGTTTGCTTGTGTCATTCCTGTATTTTAGCATTTATACATAAGAGAATCTAAAATATTTAGATTTAATTAATTCAAATTAAATTAAATCACCAATAAAGAATTATCCAAAAACAATACTTCACGATACAAGTTTTTAAATTTGTAATGTTATCACAATGTGTGAAAATTATAACAAGGCACAAATGTTAGATGACTCCCCTTTAGATTTAGTTCTCCCAGGCCCCACCAATTCTTCTCACTATCATGTGTGCTGACCATCTATCGTATTAATAGGATTTTATCCAATGTTTTGAAGGAAAAATAAGCCATAGGCAATGAGACCTACCTCACCACCAACTTACATCGTCTTAGCCTACATTTTATCTACTCATTCAATTCTAAATGTCCAACTTAAGCAAGATGATAGATGCACCCCTTTCTAGATTCGTTAATATTTTAGATTTAAAATAAACACGACGTATGGAAGGTATACGAGAGTGCATGAAAGTTAATACCAAGCCAAAATCACATAAAAATACAAAGAGCCTATCTTATTTCAATATCCACAACTAGTACATGTCATTGTATTCCTCCAAACTGAGAGGTCATTATTGAGGCTCTCTCCAAAATGATTTTAGAGAGATTTTTAGTTACAATACAAGGTCCCATGGAAGGGTATTACATTCCTCCTTCCCCCTTGGAATGTACCTTTTATTATCTTTCTTGACTCATTCTCCTCCTAAGATCCATGCAAAGTGAATGCCTCATATCTCCCTTGTACTTCACTTGGATTCATACTTGCATCGAAGAATATAATTTCACCAAGCTCTGTTTGATCGCTAAACTCTGATTTGTATTGGATTTACATTTTGTTTTAGAATCAACATGCTAGATAAATGTTGCATATATGTCCAGTCATCTAAAAGAGGATATTGCATAGGTTCTCGCTTCCTCTCCCTCCATCTCTTTCTTCATCGCCCCTCTTCCTCCTTCGATGCTTATCTCCCAAAATTTTAACTTCTTCAATGCATCCTTTTCAACTTTTCCATTGTACATTTTGCGTGTGACTACTAATTACTACATTTGTCAACTTTAATAGCATCATTATATGTAAATTTAATTCAAAATTTAATTTTTTGTAAAAGTAATTATTGTTATTAGATAAGGTAATAAAAACAGGGATTGTGGCTCCCAGAAGCCTTACAATATTATATTCATCATGAGATTTAAAAAAGGAGAGAAAGATAAAGCAATGAGGGACAATAGAAATGACCTCTACTAATGATCGGAGGAGATAAACCAAACAAAGGAAAGCTAAACCTAAATCCCGGTCAAGGAGACTTGACCCGTACCGAAGATAGATCTAAACCTTAAGACGTGCCACTGGAATCCGCCAAAGAGAGACTCCACAAAACCCGTAAAAGTAAATTTTTTATAACACTTGTCTATTTCTCTTTATTTTGTAGCTGAGATAATGTTGAACTTTAATATTTTTGAGATGTTAGTACTTAATGGTTGACTTTAAATTTCACATTCATTTCATTGTCATAAAGTATTTTCAACCTTAAATTTCATATCCATTTGATTATCATGCATAACAATTTTTTGTTCTTGATTGGAAAGGTTGATCGAAAATTTGTAATATCTTGGACATAAGGTGAAGTTTGGAGCAATTTTTTTCTTGAAATAGTTTTCTTTGTTTGACATAGTGGTGTGGCTACATTGAGGGCAGCTACAACAAGCTAATATGAAATTCACCAAGAAAAAAATTGATATTAGTCTCCTAAATTCTATCCAAAGACATAAATAACATCTCAAAATTGATATATGTCTTACCCCTAGGGTTGTGCCACAATGGTAAGCCATTGCATTAGTGATCAATAGGCCATATGTTTAATACTTGGTTTATCCATGACGTGTGGAGTGGGGTATTTATACACCAATATGACATGTGTTTGATACCTAGTTATCATGGCTTGTGGAGTGGGACTTTTGCACGCTGCTCTAGAGGCTAATCGGTGGGAATTACCTTATATTAGAGCATCACAACTCTTATAGAATACCAAAAAAAAATGTTATCTTAACATTTTACAAATAAACATATTTAAAACATATATGCCCATTTAAATAATTTATAAGACTATAATATTTAATACATATAAATTTAATATTACAAATTCTTTGAAAAATTCAAATATTTGAGACTAATTAAAAATATTTTTAAAAATGAAATGAAAAAACTTACTTAAACCAAGTTGCATATAAAATCCTCCTCTACATAGAAGTTCATTTTTGTATGTGAAAGTTAAATATTATTAACTATATTACATGTTTATGTAAATCTTATTGAATATATAGTTGGTTTCAAGTTAATGATGTCTGTTATTGACTTGAATACATGTCGACATAAACCTATCCTTAGTGTTTCTCTATCTCTTTTGTCAAAAACATGTGACAATGAATGTGTATGGAAAACAAATACAAAATAAGACAAAGAAAGGAGAGCCTAGAGCTATGAAGCACAAGCCTAACGAGTGGAAGAAGATATGGGGACATGAAACTATCTCTTATTTGGATGATGGTAGTCAAGTATGCGAATCAATTTCTTGTTTTCAGTATAAGAATGTGGAAGAGCCTATCTCTCATGCACGTTTGCATACTAGGAAAAAATATTTTCTATTATGTCACCGTTAGTTTTAGCGGAAAAGGAAACACCACATTACATTGTTACCTCTATATGTAACAATATAATGTGTTGTTACCTACAACACATTACGTTGTTACTTATATAGGTAACAATGTAATGTGTTGCTACCTATTCTGTCAAATTACCGTTTACGATTTTTTAAAAAGAACTAGTGTCGTATACCATCAAACATGAGTGCACAATAAAATGGTGGGGTACGAGAATTGGGGTGCACAGGTTGCGGGTTCGAGGTTAGATGCAAAGATTGACTGGGATGGTCAATCTTTTGTGCAGGTTCGTGTTGACTACGAACCTGTGTGATGGATAACCAACACATAAGAATGTGAGATATAGTTTTAAGACTCATATAGAAAGTGGTAGTTCTATTTTAATAAATAATGTAGTGTAAACAAAAAATGGATGAATTGTATGTGTTACAAACTACCTAAGCTGAATACAACTCACACGAAAGATGAAGGTTTAGCCAAATCAATCTTGTATAAAATGATTTTGAAGCCAAAAAAAATGAGGATAAATGTTTAAGTTAACCATAAAACTTGCATAAATAGAAAAGCTTGAAAACCCATCTTGGAGGCCACATTGATAACAGGTACAAGAAAAATAGTCCATGATACCTAAATTGGGATGAGAGTGTTGCAACTAAGACATGTAAGATAACATATCGATGAAAGTATTAAAAAAGGATAAATTTCATATTGTAAAAGCATAAATTTAATAAAATCTTGTTTTTCCTCTTTTTTGGTGGACTCGGAGACAGTGACCTGGAACCACAATTTCTGCTTTCGTTGTTTATTTTTCTCTTTGTTTTCTTCAAAATATCAACATCCAATAAATTGGTGTTAAAATATAAATTCCAAGATGTAACACATATGTCCGTACTCATTTCAAGAGTATGACCACATAACTAACATGAATCTCGGTCATATTAATATGGGCCAATTTTGTGATAGAACTCGTTCTAAGGGTCACACAGTGTTTTCTCAAATCATGAACTACAATAGTATACCACAAGAAAAAACCTTCCCAGTATCAGTTTAATGTCCTAAGTTTGTTATTGCATGTGCGGAACACTACGACCCCAAGAAAACAAGCATTTTAACAATAATAACGAGCACATCCTTCTAGTCACTCCTGAACACATTGAAGAGCTAATCTGATTTGTTGAATAAGAGGAGAATATTGAAATCACAAAGGGATGTGCACAATAATACATAAACAAGAATTGATTTGTCACCAAGAGGACTCAAGTCAATTGGATTCTCAAAGAGTTGCATCATATTGAGTTTCGAGTTGAAATTGGAGACATGATCACTTTATTGAATAGAGTACTCTACATCCCTTCTGCTTGTTTTTTCCAATCATGGAGGTACAATTTCATTTGTGTCATCCTAGATCAAAAACTTCACATTGATTTGGATACAAGCATAAGTGACACATTGCACAAGAAATTGATTGAAGTGAAGATGATGGGTCATTTCTACATGACTTCTTATGAAGGAGAATATTTACTGATTTGGAAACTAGAGGCACAATAACATTAGGTACAAACAATGCTTTTCACTACTAACCGTAGTTATAATTCAAAGCAAACATGCATCATTTTTTATGGGTCGACGATGTTTTCCTCTTCTACATCATCAGAATGCTCGAGAACAAGTCATAGAAAAGGTTTTCACATTAGATCAAAGAGGTAATTTCAAAATGGGGCATATGGTTCATCTAATTTCCTACATTTTCATACATTCATGTATGTGAATATAACAGAGTGCCCTATGAATTACCATAGGATGAAGTGACAGACCTGGGCCCTCGTGGAATTTTCTCGAAAACTTGCATCGGTAAATTGCTTCTTGGGTAAAAAACACAGATCTAGTGTACGTTTCCCTATCTTCGTTAGTGTATACCAGTGTTCATCTTTCCGCATTGCAGAGATAATAGATAAAGAGATGGCCATTGTAACACTACATCCATTTGTGAGAAGGTGGGAATTAGATATTGTTTGGATTCATGGAGAGAATTCTTGACCTGAAATACATACGCCATCTAGAGTTGGATTATTATTAGACCAGCTGTGCAGATGAAATTGGGGTCAAGCGTCATGAATACTCTTGAATGAATATGAGTCAAATAATCACATTTAGACTGAAATATGTCTCACGTGGAGTTACTGATAGTGGCTCATACATAATTGATCCTACATATGATTTGATTGTAAGATCACCTCTTCCTAAAATCAATTAGTCTATGAGAGATGACATGTTAATGTGATATTTAGGGTGTCTACAATGATTTACCTTTGTAAAATTATATTAAATATTATATCACTTATTTTAAACATACATCTAACACTCTTATGAACTCTCATTATAACTACTGATACCAATGACACTCAGGGCTCCTTAAATCTTCCCAAAGATAATGCACATCCATTAGGGTATTCACTACTACAATTCTATAACACTCAACCAGGTCAAGGAGTCTAGTTTCCCTCATATTAAAGCACCCAAAGATCCCAACCCAATATATTAACAAGAGTAAAATCATCTCAAACATGGTCTAAGTGGTTCAAGTTGTCAACTAGTTGCATTCATGAATATAGATATTACATGTTATGTAGAGAACTACATGTGGTTTGAGGACTCTTCATAGTAGTGCCAATGTAGTTAGTGCATGGATTTCACTTCAACCCAAAAATTAACCTTCTTGCATTATATTCCACCGATATTTAGGGTTTGATATCGATTCGGTTTATTCAAATGGTTTCAACGAAGTGCGACACTTAGGGTTTGTTAACGACACACATTTCCAAACAACTAAAGCACACCAAAAATTATAGAACCCAACTCGAAGTAGGTCTAAGGTTGTACAATTGATAGTAGTAGAGCTATACAGTTCTGAACTTGGGAATTTTCTAGTTATAGTCTCATGAATTTTCAAGAACTTGTATGTTTATTGTATTTAATCATGACGTGATTTAAGATCTATGATTTAATGTATAAATACTTTGTTTACGATTCTAGATAATCTTTACAGATAAATTAATCAATCATTAATCTATATGATAGTCATTACACTCTAGTACTTATTCCATCTATAGATTATGCAACACTTTTTTAAGTAAATGAAATTACTTTACTCACTTATTACTATGGGTTTGAATCTTCCATCTGTTGATATGGACAATATGAGAAATGGAGGAAATGAATGATGTTTAACAAATAAAAAATGGCACATAACCATTAAATTTGGCTCCATGCCCAAAAATTTAGGTCAACGACTATAAATATAGGCTTAAGAAGGGAAATCCCAATGGTGGAGGTTGTGTGTGTGTGTGTAACCTCCACCATTGGGATTTCCCTTCTTAAATAAGAATTATAAATAATATATATGTACACTTTACAATTACAAATAATAATATGAGGTATATATATGTAAATAAATCTCAAGTCAAAATCAATTCAGAAGCTTTTTTTGAACATTTAAAAAAACTATTAACTTTGTAAAGCCAATGCCCTTATGAATAAAACAAAAAAAATGATTAAAATTATCTAAATTGATGTTTTATCTCACCAAGAATGTTTATTGGACTAAGGGTTCAATCAAACCCAAAAAAATGTGAGAAGGTATTTAACGTGCATTTTCCTTGCAAATTACTCACAAGAATATGGAGGAACTCCCCACTTATGTGATACCTCATTTGCAACTAGTCTTCACAGTCGTCCTCAATGCGCCCCTTCTTTGTAAAGAAAAATTCAAAGATATAAAAGAAATGAATGTATCTTATTACTTTTGACTCAAGGTGAGTATCTCCTACTATAATGTTGAATGAATGAGGTGAGTTTAACTCCTTCAAGTAAAAGATGAGAAAGGTAGTAATGATAGTCAATTGATATATATCTCCCATTATGATAGAGAGAGAGTTATTATCACATAACTAATCAAACCCCCCTTAAATTGTCTTTCAAAAATAGCCTACAATCTTGACTTCATGCCTTAAACTCTTTTCAATTCAACGCTATAAAAAAAATAATGTGCACAACCTTCTTAAGATTGGAGTTTTTTTTTTTTTTTTAATGAGTAGTGCACCTATTTGGGCACTAGATTATATAGAGTGTAAGGCCTAGAGATACCCGACATGTAAGATTGGAGATTTTTTTTTTTTTTTATAATTATTATTTTGATAGGGATTTGAGTAATTTGCATTTCACTCAAAATTTTGTGTACAATATCAATGTGATTAGAATGAAATTGTATATCTTTTACATATGCGATGTTTTTAAACTATTTATTTTTGGGTTTCCGTAGCCACTTACAATCTTGTATTTATGTTTGAGCTCCTTTGCCTAATATACTCTTGTTGACATAGTTTGTATTATATTTTATGTTCCTAAAATCTATATTGAAGATGTATAAGATAGAAATATATAATCTTTTTAACAATCTCAATATACTAATGCGAACACAATATATTATATTTGAAAACCATATATAAGAATGACATCTGACACAATGATATCTCGTGCTCAAATTAATATGAGACAATCTCAAGGAATATTTATGTCAACTTGTACCTCTAATATTTTGAACATAAAATAAATGAAAATAAAAATATATTTTAAAAATAAAAATAATATAAATTAAAAGAAGCAAAGGAAAAAGAGATATTTCACACATAAAGTGAGAAACACAACTAATATTACCAAACTTAAACCCAATTAATTAACATATAAAACTATAAATTATAAATTATAAATTTATATAATTTAACAATAAATAATTCCATGATACCATTTTCAAATCACTAATAATTGATAACTATCTTTACAGAAACTTAATATAATTTAACTATAAATAACTCTATGATACCATTCCAAGGTGTATTTTAAAGATCATGTCACTATAGATTAATGTCCGTCTTTATAGTACAATCAATTGAGAAACAAAATGCTACGAAAAAGAAGGCTTCTTGAAAATTGAATAAGAATGTCAACTTGCCAGAAGTGCTAATAATTTGCAGAAAGCCCGTCTTAATGTCTCCCCTTCGCCTATTAGAAGCATCTCCTTCTTGACGTCCACAAGGTGGTCAGCATAATTCACAGAAGGAAAGTGCTCTGTTATTAGTGTGCTTGGGTCTTCTGTAAACCAATAACCTTGTGTATAGATGCCTATGTAAATCCATTTCCCCTCTGTAAGTTTCATTCTTGACCTTGTTTTATAATTCTTGCTGTTTTTTAAAAGTAATAACGTAGTGTCAGGACAATTTAGTACAGAACATGCAATAGCCCCATCATATGAATTCCTTTGACGACATTTCAACATCGATGGAGCAGCTTGATTCTCTTCAGCAAATGAGTCAACTACAGTAAGGTTGGGGAAGCTGAAAGAGTTCACAATTGATTCCACACCAGTCTCAGCCTTCCCACATATTATCATTTCTCCCGGCCATTTCTGTAAATCATTTCCAAAATTTCGTCAGTTTATAATTATGACGGAGCTTATCCCACACTTATAAAGTGGCGTAGTGAATCTCTCCATCAATCACAATTTTTTTATATTCAACACTTTTTAGTATAAATTTTGTGATTAACTAAAAGAGTAGACCCGCCACTTTATGAGTGCTAATTAGGTCTAGCATCTATTTGAATGGTGCTAAGTATTTAATATTGGTAACAGCTTAAATTACCTGTATGATCTGAATGCAAGGTTGAAGAGCTGATATGGTCTCTGCTACTACTTCTAGTCTGCTCAATCTCGTCAAGTTCTCGAAACACTTCAGCCCAGGCACATTCCAGCAAGAGTGTGCTCTCAACGTCTCCAGTGTACTCAAATGTTCTAACCCTTGTATGTTCTCAGCTTGGCCTGAATCTTCTACAATAAGTTTTCTGATGGAAGATAAATTTGCAAAACTTGGAAGCTCCTCAATCTCCGGACAACCAGAGATTTTAAGCTTTTGGAGGTTTACGAGACTGCGAATACACTTTATGTTCTTGAGCCTGTTACAAATAGATATTTCTAGTTTCTTGACCGTGCCTGGTAGGATTTGGATGTCTGTTAAATGGCCATTCCGTGAAATTATGAGAGTTTCAAGACTCGGACAACTATCTTCTGAAATTGCTATGGCATTCAGGTGTGTGAAGTTTAGCTGCATGAATTTCAGCCTGCATAATGAGGAAGGCCATTCCAACCCAAAAGGCAATTCTCTAATGGGGCACCCAGATTTTTCTGGGTACAGCGAATTTTCGCGACCCATAATTATAAGACTAGTCAAGCTAGACAAATTTCCAAGAGAGGCGGGTAATCTTGTCAACAATGGACTTCCTATTTCAAGCACTTCCAACTTGCCCAATTCACCGATATCAATCGGTAAATTCCTAATCATCGTATCATCGAGATAGAGCTCTCTCAAAGATGCCTGCTTCGTCATCGAACCAGGCAACTCTTCCATTTTCCGCCATCCTGTGAACTTCAATTTCTGTAGCTTTGTCATGTTTTGCAAGATATCAATGTTAGCAATCCTGAGTCTCCTACATGCCCACAACTCAAGATATTGCAACTGGGTCAGGTCCTTAAACGAAGGCGGCAACTGGGTCAAGGTGTAGCAATGGGACAAAGCAATATGCCGCATATTTGACAATTCTCCTAAACGATTCGGAAGTGCCGATAGTTGGAAACATGCTCGTAACTCAAGGTGCTCCAGCGATTGAAGAAAACAAAACTCGTCCGGCAGTGTCTTAAGACTGTATATGGGGCCTCCAAAATAATCACCAATCAACACAATCTTTGTCAGCTTCTTCAATCGTCCTATCGACGTTGGAAACCTTTCAAATCTAACGCCGAAAACAATTTTCAACTCTCTCAGCTGCAAAGGAGGCTGCAATTTTCAATTCTCTTTAGTTACAAGGGAACATGCTTAATTAAATGTTGATCAATAGTTGGATAATTCAACTTGTTAATATATGTGTGATTTAGGTGATATTGTCTTAAATTTTATATGGATTTAGTGATAATTATTTTTTCAAGAAAAAATCATGGAAAAAAATAAAAACTAAAAAATTGATGTAAGAGCCTATATATTACATAGGTTAGCATGGTTGAAATGTTCACCAACTAATAGGTTATTACATTAAGTGTTGGGATGTGATGGTGTGACCCTCTAAAGGTTTATTACCTATATTCAATTTAACATTCATTTGATTGTTAAAAGGTAATTTTGACCATAAATTTTAGTCTACTTTAAAAAAATAATTTTCTTATTTTGAAAAGTCAATAAAAAAATAGTAATATCTTGGTCATACCATAGAATTTGAGGCCCTATTTTCTTTTTGAGGCCCTATTTTCTTTGCATTTCCCATTATTCTATTGGAAATATGAACATCATGTAATGGAATTATTAATTAATATGATATGATATATGTAAAATCTAAAATATGAAATTGATATATATATATATACTAGTTTAATATGATTTGGGTGATATTTTTTATTGGTTGATCAACTATTCAACTTAATAATATATGTAAAATTTATATACAACAATGTTACCTTTGATGTTAATTTCAAAAAAAGGAAGAACTTATATATCACATAAATTAACATAATTGAATTGTTCACCAATAGTATTCGGAAGAGCCTATCTCTCATGCATGCTCGCACAAGTTATGTCAACTGGAAAAAAAATATTTCTCATTACGTCGTCATTAGTTTTGATGGAAAATGTAACAACACATTAAGTAGTTACCTTTTTACGTAACAACATTTGTTGTAGGTAACAACATATTATGTTGTTACCTAAAAAAGGTAACAACGTAATGTGTTTTTTTTTTTGTCGAACTACAGTTAGTGTTTTGTTTAAAAAGATAGGCGTTGTATTCAATCAAAATTGAATGTGTGATAGGAAGGTGGAACATGTGAATTGGGATGCAGACGTTGCAGGTTCGAGATTGAATGGGATGGTTAATTTTTTATACAAGTTTGCAACATTAACTACGAGCTTGGGTGATGGATAGGCACCACTCTTTTATTAAGAAAATTTATAATTTATAAAAAAAAATTGTTACACTAGATACAAAATAGATAGAAAAATAGAGAAAGTCACTCACATTTATAATAATTATTAAAAAAAATTGTAACATTACATACAAAATAGATAGAAAAACAGAGGAAGTGAGGAAGTAAGTCACATTACGGTAAATAGAAAGATAGAAGAAGTCACTCACATTAGTGCTGGTCTCCTCCCATAATTCCTCCAATTTCGTGGCGTCGTAGAGCTCCAAAACTCTTAAATTTTTCAATGACAGCCATGAAGGAAGGCACCTGTTGTTTATATGAAACCAGCGGAGCCACACGAGGTCCATTGACAGCTTTGCATATTCTCTAGTAAAATAATTATTTGTAATAACAAGAATTTTTAATCCAAGCGAGATCGGTCTCACGGGCAATTTCACGAAGAAGTGTCTCCAGCACTGATGCCAAGTGGAATCTTCCATGAGCTCCATGCACTGTTTCAAAGGCGGCTGGAAAGCTGACGTGAAACTGGGCAACCCTTTGTAGAGCATATAGTCTTCAAGCCCAGTAGTTGCTGCTATTATTCCACGAATCATAGTCCTCGGCTGAAAAGAAAGAAAAAGACATTTAGATATTGAATTGAACTGTGCTGAATTAAGGCACAAACAATGTTCCAATGGAAGAAAAACGAAGATATTAAACCTCACCTGCATGTTGATATTCTGCCCCGCAAACCAAAGACGAGAGGGTGACTGTGTTATTGCAATTTGTCTACCCAAATCACGAAGGTGATCATGCATTCTTATGTGGTTCTTCTGGTCGAGCTCAACCAGACACTTATTCACAAGCACTTCCCAACTATGCAGACCACTCCACCCAGATGCATCCCATACTTGAATAGCCAAATTTTTCTCTTCTCCAATGAAGAAACATGCTACATCAAGAAACATCTCTTGTTCTTCTTCGTCTAAGGCATCATAACTTAATTTCAGTCTATTTTTAATATCTTGAGGCAATATTCTGGACATCTTATGTAATTGAGACCTCCAATATTTCGTGGACTTGCCATAAAGTTGTCCTCCAAAGACCTGAAGAGACAAAGGCAAACCATGACAATCATTCAATAATTCTTCAACCAGAACTTCATATCCTTGGCGTGGATAAGGTTGTAAGAAAGCATGCCAGCATAAAAGCTCTCTGGCATGCCATTTGCGTAGGCCTTCCATTTTATATGAGGATGAAATACCCCAACATGTAAGGACACCCAATTCACGTGATGTAACAATAACCAAACTGCCCCAACCAAGAAGCTCCTTGGCCGGCAAGAGAGCATCGAGTTGTTCCACATGATCCACATCGTCTATAACAATGAGCACGCGAAGAGATCTCAATCGATTTGCCACAATTACCTTTCCTTCCTTATAATTGTCAAATCTCAAATTTTTGAGACGGAGGTCTTTCAACATTTTTTTCTGCAATATATGCAATGAGTTTTTGGATGAAACATCTCGCACATCAAAAAGAAAGCTTGATCTATCAATGGACGAACATTTTCTGTTATATAGCTCCTTTGCTAGTGTGGTTTTTCCACAACCACCCATACCTACTATGCCTACAATTTGTACATTCTGCTCACTGTGGGATGTTTCAAGCACAATTTTCTCGAACTGTTCTACATGTTCATCGAGCCCAACTGGATGTTTGCCTACCTCCAAAGGAACCGTTTTCATCACCCTCAGCACGCAACTCATAATACTCTTCAAGAAACTGCCCTCATCACTGAAGATTCGGCAACAAAATAATTGTTAGGAAACCACAGACTTTACAGCAATGAATATCCAGAAAGTTAAATAACAAAATAACAGCTTACAAAGATAGCCATAAATCAAATATACAAAATACCAAACATGCAAGAGATGAACACCAGATGTGCGTGGTAAAACCTCAGCAGAGTGCTTAGGGAAACATCCATGGTACAAGATATCAAGCTTTTATTAACTCAAGATGAGCATAGAGCAACTTTAAATCTCCACAAAAATATATTCACCTAATTGGTGAAGTACAATTAGGATTCCTCCTAAAAATAGAGTGGAAACATGTCATTAGGATTTTCTTTCCTAAAAATAGAATTTGGTTGAATTCGTCTTTCTAGAAACAAAGGATTGACCCCCCGAACCCCCACTAGTAAGGCTCCATAACATGTTCCACCCCCCTTGACTCCCTTGTGACATGAGTGGGGAGGCAAGTCCCCCACACGCCCACTTTAGGAAGTGAGGTACAAACCGCGCCATAAAAAGATCCAAAATTTAACTTTGTTGGCACATATCTAATAATAATTACCAGGTATTTGCAACAAAATAATACACAAAATGTAAGAAATATCTATCTTATGAAATACTCCAACAAACACGGACCCAGGAAAACAAGCATATGATACTTACTCGTCAATACCAACAATGTATCCGGATCGAAACGAAATGTCATGAAGCGCCTTTCTCCACTCGTCTAGTTTCTCAGATTTGTATCTACCCTTGTTTTCATGTGCAGAAAATGCATGAGCATATATCCCTCTTCCTTCCCCAACCCATCGGAGGTCACAAGGATTAACATGATAGAAGACTGGAATGATTTTGGTTCCCGTTTTGAGCATATATAATAGCTCGGCCAAACACCAGGGGGAATGGGCATAATTGATGGAAAATATAGCAATATGAAGCAAAGCACTACGCATTGCGTCTTGTATTTCTTCTGGGATATAATCGCCAGGCTCAAGCACTTCTTTATCCAGAAAAACCCTCAGGCCCATGCTATTAAGTGTATGATACACACTGCTGGCAAGCGTGTGTTTTACATCAATTCCGCAATGGTTGATGAATACGTCGCAGGGCACCTTTTCTATTTGCCTTGAAGATGATGCCGATGCAGATGCAAGCAGTGGTGCAATTTCGTCGAAAGCATTTCCAATCTCACTATTGGAAAAGGAAGTCATTGCCATACAAACGAATTGAGATGAATTAAGAAGAGGAAATGATGGAGGTAGGAAAAATGTTCCACTCAGGATAATAATGATCAAAGGTAGGGCAATCCAAGTTGATTCAGTGGTTTGATTTCGTTAAAACCATCTCCAATCTCACTATTGGAAAAGGAAGTCATCGCCATGCAAACAAACTTAGCTGAATTAAGAAGAAAAAAGTATGGAAGTAGGAAAGTGCTCTACTCAGGATAATAATGATCATTTAGGTAGGGCAATCCAAACTGATGCAGTGGTGTGATTTCGTCAAAACCATTTCCAATCTCACCATTGATAAGGAAGCCATTGCCATGCAAATGAACTGAGCTGAGAAGAAGAAAGGATGGAGGTAGGAAAAATGCTGCACTCAAAGGTAGGGCACTCAAAGGAAGCCATCGCCATGCAACCGAACTGAGTTGAAGTACGAAAGAAGAAACCATGGAAATAGGAAAATTGTTCCACTAAGGATAACAATGATCAAAGATAGGACAATCCAAGCTGATGCAATGGTAGGGTTTCGTCAAAACCATTTCCAATCTCACCATTGGAAAAAGAAGCCATTGCCAGCTGAACTTAAAAAACAGATGGAGATAAGAAATGTTCTCCACTCAGAATAATAATGATCAAAGATAAGGATAAGGCAGCAGTATCAAAAGCATTTCTAATCCTTACCATTGGAAAAGGAAACCATTGTCGTGCTGAACTGAACCAAGTAAGAAAAAAAGCTGAGGTGGGAAAAGTGCTGCACTCACAATAATAATGATCAAAGGTTGAATATGTAAATATGGTTGCTCAGAAACGACATGAACCTCCGTGTACAAACAGGGGCTCAACTTCGATTACAACAAACAGCGTTACAGGTGGCATGAGAGTTGTGCTCAGGCCACAGGAAAAAATAAAATGTTTTCTCGTAGAATCCGAAAACATGCGCTAATGGTAGAAATTGGAATTCACCAACAACAAATTATCGTTTCCGCCAGTATCCGATTGGAAAACAATAAGCTTTGATGCTAACGGAAAAACAAAAATTACATTGTAATAAACGAAGAATAAATCTGATAAATTGTTATTTAAAAGTCGTATTCATATAAGCAAAGGATTTTTTTGTGCGGTTTATTGGGCGGAGAAATATATTACAACAATTGGAATACGTTTTTCTTTTTTTTTCTTTAAATAAAAGGGAAGCGCTTTTTATCCCAATTTCTTAATTTGTTGAACGTTTAATTGCACCGTGAACAATGGAGTGGAGATGTTGAAGAGGATGTGTCAAAGAAGTTAAATTTGAGGGAACGAAATATTGGAGGAAGAAGAGTGTTAAAGAAGGGGTTTGCGGGATGAGAATTCCCGATGAGCCTATCCATCACGCAGGTTCGCAGTCAACACGAACCTGCACAAAACTTTGACCAATGCTATCCTTGTACCCAGCCGGCCTTGAACCCGGGACCCCCGCGCCCTATTTCTCGTGCCCCACCATCCTGCTGCGCACTCACGTATGAAACCATATGGCGCCAGTTCCTTTTTAAAAACCTCAAACGGAAATTTGACGGAAAAGGAAACAACGTATTACGTTGTTTTCTTTTCCGTCAAAACTAACGGCGATGCGACAAAACTAATGGCAACGTGACGGAAAATACTTTTTCCCTATTGTGCGAACTTGCGTGAGAGATAGGCCTAGCCGAGAATTCCAATGGTGGGGGAAATATTTGGGGGAACCAATGCAAAACTCTTCTTACCACTAGGCACATATGAACCATGTGCTATTTTTGTCAATCATTTGAAGGAGAAAGCGGGTATGGTGCACAAATCAATGAGAAAACATACTTTAGAGATATCGCAGAAAGCAAGGATTGGTCGATCAATACACCCAATGTGTATAGTTATTGTTTACAATGTCATCCATTGTGATTGTAATGTCAATGGAAGGGGAATTCGCTTGTGCATGTCCAGAGACACTTTAGAAAAAGGGATATGTGGAGTGGACTCGACATCCCATGTCAACTTGATATAGTAGTTGAATTTGATAACCACAAAACATGGTCGGTCAGGTTATCGTGCATCATCTTTATAGACCATTATCTTAGGCCATTCGCCACGCTTGCCTATGCAAGAATTGATATCAGCCACAAGAGTTTTCTTTTTGGATTTGTAGTTGACACCACCTCCTCGACATTCCAGGTTCTAAACACTCATTAAATTCGAAGCATTGTCATGTGTGTCTATGTTAAGCAAGGTTTACACAGCCACCACTCTTTCATCGACATCACTGCTGCTAGAAATGTTATCGTCAAGGTTTGAACACGCGTCCTAGCACTGCTCTAATAGTGATTACCTAATTGGATTGGTTGACAAATAGAGGATAACGAGCTAATTAGTATTTGAGTAGTGCCCCTTGCTGTACTATGTGGAGGGGTGAGTCGGCTAGTTATATCAACAAGTCTCCATCCCCACTACCTGTAGATAGGGAAACTTGCATACGTTAGCTATGAATTTTTTTTGTTTATGTACATTTGTGATTAAGATTTCTCTTTAGCAAATAAGGTAGCGATTAGAGTTTCCCTCATCAACATTCATGATGATGTCGTTTGTCAATGACCACCGACATAAAACATCAAACTTCTATTTCACTAACACATATCAGTCACAAGCACCATGACTCCCATAAATAGAAATGTGTATTAGTGTAATTAATGTTTGAGGCATTAGAAAAAGAGAAAAATTAATATTTGTATGCACTTTTGGTTCCTCCTTTGATGCTCTAGCTCATGATCCAGAGGGGGATTAAGCCTTAGGCAAATTAGGCAATTGCCTAGGGCGCCAGCAGTCAGGGGCGCCTGAATCTAAAAATTTCCCTTTTGTCGGTTAATTTTAGAATTTAACTTTAAAATAATTTATATAAAGATTTAATATTGATAAACCCATTTATAGATATTATTGTATAGTAACATAAATTTCACGTATACACATTAAAAAATTGTAATATTTTTGCAAGTAAAAGAAAATATCACGTATTTATAGGCACATATGATTTTATTAGTATTGTTACCCATTCTTTGATGTAGCTCCAGATTATGTAGGTGTGTAGTTTGTTCTAGAAAAAGGTTAATGTATTTTTAGAATGTCACTGGTGTATCTAGTAGAGGTGAGTGTAATTGAAAGAAAAAAGTATTTTATTTTCTATTCTTAATTTTTTGTGGAAAAACTCTATTATTTTGCTATGGAGGAATTCGTAGGCCTGGTCCAAATATGACTCTTCACAAAACCATGGGATCTACATAAACGTTTTTGTTTCTTTGCAAAGAAATGGTGCTTTGTTTCAGGATAGAGTTCTTGTCACCTATTTGATATGGCTAAATTAGACTTGTAAGAAGCCTTGTATAAAATATTGAATTTTTTGCAGTCTGAGCATCTACTACGATTAATGTTTTCCATCCACGAAATATTTTTCATCCTTATGTGATAATTTATAAATATATTTTTATTATTATTTTATTATGACCATGAAGTAAATTTAAAAATAAAAGAATATAGACATTTTATTTATTTACTTTATGGAAAAAAAAATATTAACTAAATTTTTTTAGGAGGGCGTCTACTCAAACTATTGCCTAGGGCGCTCCAGACCTTTAATTCAGCCCTGAGCTCATCCATGGTTATAAATAGGGAATATTTCAGTTTTAGGATTACAATTTGATTGATCATATTGAAGATTATAATTTCATTGACGTGTGTGAAGATTATAATCTAATTTATTTATCATGACACTTTGTACTTATTTGAAATTTATTAGTTTAGACATGGTGGTATGGTTCATAAAGTACGCCGGAAAAGCGACAAGCGAGCGTGAGAATCTACAGGTAACTCTTCCGCGTACCCGACCTCCCGAGGTCGTGCCGAGACAGCCGGTGGGGATGGAATATGCGTGGGATGCAGACAAACTAGTTAGGCAATCTAATGTCTTCGACACGCACTAATGGAATTTGCGAATCTAAGGCAAAGAAGGCCCTTCTAACTTGGACTGGTGTGATAGATCGATCGGCAAGGATGACTGCTCGAAGGCTCCAATCAATATCGAGCTCTGGCATGATTCGATCTATGGGTTGTGGAATACGTGGGAAATGACCTGGGATAGTTTCGTGTATGTCTCCAGATAAGGTCATATGGTGGATGGTGAATACAATTGACTCTACGGACGATTCTCTGGCCTAGTCCAGAATTCTCTAGCTTCGTTAGCCGCTATATCTAGTAAGGAAAATTGTTCGATGATGATGGGTGGAAGTGGAGTGGATTGGAATACTAGTGTGCGTAGGCCAGTGTTTATATCTGATTGACTTATGGATTCGTTAGGCTGTGGGACTTGTGGGTCACAACCGTAGACTCTTGGTTGTTGCGGTCCTGTTATGGTCATATACGAAATCAAGTCCTAATTCCTAGTATCCAGTAATCATATGCTTTCTCAGCTTCTATGTTTAGGACCAACAACTGCGTGATTTTCTCAGAATATCTCACAGGCGTTCGTGCAACCTGGATCCTTAAACTAGTATCTATGTCTGTGAGAGTGTCTCCTGCACCTGGCTGTGGGACCAAAGGATCACAACCAAAGGTTTGTTCTCTTTCGAACCCTTCTACAGTCATGTGAATGTTTGCCTAGGGTAATCTGTAGTTTGGTTGATTTGACCAAAACGTGTATGCTTGGTCGTCTTCTATATTTAACCCTCTCAACTGAGAACTGATCAGTTGTAAATCTGTTGTTGTTTGGAATACTTGTATTCTGAGATTTTGATCTATGTCAACTATTGCTGTGACGAGGTTTGGTTGAGGCACGATTGGCTCAAATATGTATTCCCTGGGCTCCCGGGGTCCCGTGATTGTCATACAAAATAAAATGTAAATCTAACTGTAACAAAGCAAATTCTAACTACGTGGAATAAATCTAAAACATATATAACTTCTATTTTTCTGAGAAACTTTTTAAGAATTTAAGGAAAGCAGCTATTTAAACGTATCTAGGAATAACAACTAAATAACAATTTAAAACAAACAAAATAACCGAGTGTAGTTATTTGTCTGTGTGATTTGTAGATTTATTCTAAATAATGAAATAACTTGCTTGATCTATTTGCGAAGATTCTCGATCCTACCTCAGAAGTGAAGAGTGAATCATAGTTTCTCAGAAACTATCAATCCTCACAGCTTCCCTGGCAATATCGAGAATAGAATTTACTGAAATGAAGCAATTTTAACTACTTTATTTGATATGATTCTAACTAAAACTTTGAAAGCTAGAACCTGGATTCCGCAGAACAGTGGCGAATCCGATGGTGTATGTGATCTTGTCCCCTCAGTGTGATCTCCTTGTTCTTTCGTGTTCACGTGGATCCAGAAAAGCGTGTAATGCTAGCATCGACAGAAGTAGATATTGGGACAAGGACAACTCAGAATGCAGACTGAAAATGTGAGTAGGAGAGGGATAGCGCAAGAGTACAGAGCTTGGCTTATGCAATTCCTAGCGGGATTTTACTGTGAGTCATGCAACATAAAGCGACCAGAACCTGAAACTATCCTGTTTGAAGAGAAAAACCTGCAACTTTAATGGCTTCCTAAGCTATTCTACTCCAATGGATTGGATAAAACAACAACACTGTTTGCACAAGCTGGATATGTGGCTTACCAACAGTTGAATAATGCTAACTAGACATATAATGAACTAAACAAGCACTCTAAGCAAAATGAAAGCTAAATCTATTGCAAAGAGAAATTCAGAGACAAACTTCAGGGCCGGATTGGGTGAAATAACAGTTGACAAGATGGGTATGTGGCTTACCAACAGCTGCAATGCTAACTAAGCATGCAAGGAATTAAAACTATGGCTTCTAAACAGAATAAAAGACTGAACTATGAAAATCAGAGCATGAAAGTGAATGAGGGGCAGACCATTTGCTTGTGCACAAACCATTTATTTATAGCTTTCATTCACCCAAAGATCAAAACCAAACTGAACTCTAAAAACCATAAACAATGGCCAAACACTATTCCAGGGGACCAAAAACATAAATGCAAGCCCAAGTCGGCAAAGAAAAGCTGGTGAAACGTTGATATTTTACGTGAGTCGCGTCAAAGCACTTTCTGGAAAACGCGTGCAGGACCGCCGCTCTGAGCAGGGCGGCGGTTACAGGACCGCCGCCCTGATTAGGGCGGCGGTCACGAGACCGCCGCCCAGGCAGGGCGGCGGTTTCGTAACTGAAGGGAAAAAGGCCAAGAAAAGAGGGAAAAAGGGGAAAACAAAGGACGCGGGGGCTAAGCGGGGCATGCGGATGTTAACGCATACTCCGAGGGCTTTTCCGGATCCCGAACACCTTGCGAGGAGACCTGTATCATCATTGGGGCACTTGTTACACTGTTCCGGCAGTACAATACCTTACAATTTTGGGTACGTACATATTGCCCCCTCGGAGAAGCGTTTTAGCCATGAAGAGGCGTAAAACGGTGGGTCTGAGTATGGCAGTCCCGAAATGGGAAGTTAGAAGTTATACCTGACACGTCCGTGTGTTGAAGTGACGCCATCCAAAATTCCCGCTACCTGCAAAATGAAAAGAGAACTCAAGTGCAGATAGATACAATAGTTCGAAAAATAAACGCTAAGAATAACAGGGAAATGAGAACGTACCATTTGTGCGGGGATAGGAACTTACCTCCATCAGCGCTCCAAACCTGTGAAAAAGTCATTTAAAACGAATCAGGGCGCTATATATATGAAAGTGGGCCCATTTTCCTATTCATTTGCGCGAGTTGATTTGATTGATTTTGAGCTCTGGGACCCACGGTGACGGTTTCTTGCGTGAGTATAGTCGAAACGTCCGCAGCGAGATAGTGATCATGCCTCCACGTGCGGAACACCGCCCCGCTAGATCACAGGTTGGTTTTCTTCAATTTTGTGTTTTTCCCCCCTTAAATTTGAAATGCTAAATTTGTTGTAATGGGGGGGTCATTTTTGAAAATGCTAGTGTTAAAAGGTCCATCTAGGGGGGGCGCCTACTGGGTAGGCTCCATTTTTAGGTTAAATGGTCATTTTTTGCATGTTTTAGGCTTTTTTAGATTAAAAACCCGCGTGGGTTTTCGGACCACGACCGCCGCCCTGGCCAGGGCGGCGGTTACACGACCGCCGCCCTATTCAGGGTGGCGGTTACATGACCGCCGCCTTTAAGGCGGCGGTTACAAAACCGCCTCCCTGCTCAGGGCGGCGGTTTTGCACAGAATGCAAAAGGAACTTATATTTGAGATTGCACTTGTATTTTTAGCATTTCTACGTGTTTTTATGACTTTCTCAGCATTGCCTGGATGCTAACTTGCTCTATTTTGTGTGTTTTTGGGTGTACGCAGGTGAGAGAGGAGTACATCAGATGGAGCAGAGAGAGAGAGTGTGATTGGCTCTCAGGGGTACTAGATGCCCTCTCACAGGATGAGGAGGACACACTACAGAGAGCCGGCATATTGCGCATATCGCGCGTGCCCCATGTTGCACCATCTAGTCACATCCTTTGTGACTTATTCTCTTACTGGGATGCAGATCGGAACACCTTCCGATTGCCAGGGGTCCGTGGTGAGTGGACCATTACATTAGAGGACGTCTACCGCATTCTGGGGGTCCCGATCATCGGGAGGTGACTTACATTAGAGACAGCAGGCTCACGGGCACAGATTGCACAGTGGGCAGCATATATGGGAGATGCAGTCATCTCCACGGGGTCGAAGAAGGGGGTGAGAGTTCGATCCATTCCTTCTTTGCCTATCCCCTTACTTCGCAGGCCATCATGGGGATCCTTGCCTCGAGATTGATCGGGGACAAGGGAGGTGACACGTTATTATACTGCTGGGGCCCCATTATTGCACAGATAGAGGGCCACGGCCGGATATACGCTTGGGGAGTAGATATTCTTGGGACCACCTACCATGATCTATACAGGGTGGTCCGTTTACAGGGGCAGTCGTTGAGCCACCCGACTCTAGTCATGAGTTGGGTTTATGAGCACTTCATCCCTTATGGCAGGGGTGTGGAGGTAGCAGATCCTGGAGCTGTTAGGGCAGCCAGATGGACAGACATGTCGGTGCTTAGAGCACCTCATCAGCCAGTTGCCTCTCTGACTACCGCCGATATGGAGGCGACACCATACCAGACCATGGCCGGTATATGGGGCGAGGAGGCCCTTACCTTGATTTCCTGCTCCACCACAGGGCAGCTTATCGATCGAGTGGGACGAGTGGAGGTGCACCCCTTTGGCCGAGTTCCTCAGCAGTTTGGTCTTCCATACGCGGGTATGCTTCCCCCAGTGGCACCAGTTTACAGATCAGTTCGCGAGGCCAGAGGGGGGCCTAGAGGCCGAGGTTGGACAGTGATTACTCCTGGCATTCCTATTGCAGCCAGGAGGATAGTTCGTGCTAGAGGGAGAGCCGGTGCACCTCGGGCACCTTTGCTTCAGATAGCCATGGGTCCTGCTCATAGCAGCGATGACCCTATTGATATTGACTCTGAGTCCGAGGAGTTTTCAGAGGGAGGGACAGAGGAGGAGACCGAGGACAGCGATCCTGAGTGGCATGACACTCAGGATATTATGCAGGCAGAGAGGGCTGAGCAGAGCGCAGAGAAGGACACTCTAGTTTCAGAGGAGCCACTCTCTCAGGGCCATGGTGGAGAGGATGAGTCAGTTGCAGGGTGACATGTTGCCCCTGCCACAGGAGCAGCCCCTCAGTCGGCAGCGGCATCCGCGGCAGGTGCCGGTCCCAGCGACCCATCTTGGATGCCTGGGGATCCGAGTAAGTTACCCTTTCTCCCTTTTAATGTTTATTTGTAGGCTCTCCTTAGTTGTTATTTTGTATCTTTTAGTTTCTTGCTTAGTTTCTAATTCATTTTCTCCTTTGTTTGTAGAGACTGTTGATGAGTGGCGGGATTTGATCCGCAGGGTATGTACCGATTCCCTGATGATCCCCATGGATAGGACCCGCACGGAGCTGTCTGTGGACGCTGGGGAGCCTTCAGCAGCCGGTAGGCATACCGATGTTTTTGCTCCTGTCTGGCACATGGCCAGGATGGTGTCGACCCTTCGCACTGAGCTAGCGGGCTATAGGACGGCTGAGCGCCTTATGAGGAGCCATTCTCATGGTGAGACTGCAGCTGCTCCTCGAGACCCTGAGCCCTCCATACATTCAGAGCGCCGGCGTAGCCGGAGTCCTAGGCGTGGGCGTGCACCTTCGGAGGGGTCGCGTAGGGATTGAGAGGCCACTTGGCTCTCGTGTATTTTGTATTATATATTTCTTTGTATATCACGGGCTCTTTGAGCATTTTGACCATGCTTAGTGCATGATGGCATTGTATATAAACGTTGATCATTTATATATATGCATTCGTTTTGGATCAAAATCTTGGCACTCATGGTTTCCTTTCTATTTCCAGCTTTTCTATGTATACTACGATGTATGTTTGTATGCTTTTTAGAATGTATGCAATGGAGAACAGATGATGCAAATGTTTGTTTCCTTTTGTGTATTTCATGATGCTGATATATGTAGATGTAATGTGATTTTGAATCTTAGCTTCCGTAAGCAATTTTGGATACCTCATGTTTGTTTTGCAAAGTGATGAATATAACCAGTATGATGAACAGATAAACTTGCCCCACTCCTAACTCCACGCAACTAGTAAGATGCGAGGGCTCTTCACCGAGAGCTAGAAAGGGCACAAGTTATGAGGTGTAGCTGAAATGATAGCGATGAAAGACAGACAAAGCTTTGGTGGAACCAAATAGGAAACTACAAGCTTACTCCACCCGAGTGACTTCATAGTTTAGAATGCAACTTACTTTGCGGTTTATCTAGACTTAGATCCGTAGATGGCCACATAGTAGACAAAATCTGGGTTTTTAGGATTTTAACTCTCTTGGAATTTTGAACATCTGATTCATTCATTTTTGACTCAAAGTTTGAATTGTTTGTTTATGACTTTTAACGTTTGCTTTGTCAAGAGGACCCCCTGTACTTTGCCCCATGCTACTAGTAAGAAGCGTGGGTTTATCACCGTGGGCAAGGTATAGGCGAGTAAGGGCATTTCCATCCTTTCCCAACCCTACGTCACTAGTAAGAGACGCAAGCTCATCACCGAAGGTTGGTGGGGCAAGGAAATGTGTAAAATTAAAATTTTCTGTTTAATCACTTGTTGACTTGTTTTCTTGAGTAAAATGTCAGTATGTGCTTATTTCCAAAGAGATATACATATGGGATAGATGTGACACCATGAAGCTTCTAGAACAGACCATAGGCAAGACACCTATCCTAAGAAGAAATCAAAGTGAGAATAAACTTGCAGATCTTGGTATGGTTACCGTTAAGACTTTGTCATATCTAGCTTTATTTGATAAAAGATTCCGAGATGATTTGATGATACATGAAGATGGAGAGGTATGATTAAAGAGTTTTATGCCAACAACATCATGAGTTTGTAATGAATTGCTTTGAGAATAGATTCCTTGATCACAATTTATGTAAGAAACAAGTGGACAAAATGATCTTAATCTATATGAAGATGCAATGTAGATAATTATACAAGTAGTGCTAGTTGCTTATGCGTAGAACCGCTTGAGGTGCAGGGAATTGACTGTTTCACCAAATTCCTCACCTTCTAGCGTACATAAGAGGTAAGCACCATTTCCGTAGTCCTTCATGACTCGGTATGGGCCCAACCATTTGGGCCGGAATTTCCTTCCTTCGCCGGTCTTCTTGTCGATCCGGCTGTCTAGCCTTAGAACTAGATCACCTTCGTATATGTCGCGTTCATAGACCTTCTTGTTATACTGCCGGCACATTCGGTCAGCATAAGCTCTATGCCGCTGTTCAGCATCTAACCTAGTTTCATCTAGGCTTTCTAGTTGGGAAAGACGTGCTTCTCTGTAAGCGTCTTCATCCAGAATCCCTTGTAGTGAAATGCGGAGACTGGGTATTTCGACCTCAAGCGGGAGAACTGCTTCTGCCCCAAATACCAGCGAGAAAGGAGTTGCTCCCGTTGGTGTTCTTATTGAGGTTCGGTGGGCCCACAAGGCCGGATATAACTTCAAATGCCAATCTCATTTGTTTTCTTTTACCGTTTTAAGGAGAATGGCTTTCAGTGTCTTGTTTGTCGCTTCAGCCTGTCCGTTGGCTTGGGGATAATACAAGGAAGCCGTATGATGGCTTATCTTAAATTTATTGCATAGTTCGCGAACCTCTTCATTCTTAAAAGAAGTTCCATTATCAGAGATAATGATTTGCGGGATACCGTACCTGCAAATGATTTGGTTCAAAATGAACTTGGCGATTACAGAACCAGGTACAGTGGTAAGAGGCATAGCCTCTACCCATTTGGTAAAATATTCAGTGGCCGTGATTATGAAATTATGGCCATCTGTGGATGAGGGAGAGAACTTCCCTATTAAGTCCAGACCCCATGTAGAAAAGGGCCATGGAGTAGCGATTGGTTGCAGAGCTTGTGCCGGCATATGAATCTCATGGGAGAATTCTTGGCACTTATGACACCTGCGTACAAACTCTATCGCGTCATGTTCTAGAGTGGGCCAGAAATAGCCCATTCGGTGTATTTTTCGAGCGGTGGCATGGCCACCGAAGTGGCCTCCACATATTCCACTGTGAGATTCATGGAGAATCTTCTTGGATTCCTCCGTGTCGACACATCTTAGGAGCATTCCATCGAATGCTTTTCGATAGAGCACCTGCTCTATAATGACGTATTTAGCTACGATTATGCGTAACCGCCTTCTTTGTTGCGGTGTAACTCCTTCTGGGTACGTATGGTCCATGATATAATTAATGATATCAGTGTACCAAAGACACTCAGAGATAGAGGGTCGGGTTTCGATGTAGTATACGCACTCATCTGGAAAGTCTAAATCTACTAAATCACCTCCGTCTAATGGGTTGTCAGCTAACCAATCCGCAATGATTTGTCCCTTAACTGACTTCTGATTTACAAACGTTAATTCGAATTCTCCCATTAAGGTTATAAAACGTCCAGCCTTTTTAGACAATGACCCTTGTGTGAGGAAAGTCCGTAAATGGTCCGTTTTTACCATGACCCTCGTTTCTTGATTCAGCATATAATGTCTTAGGCGTTTAGTAGCAAAGACTATGGCAAGGCATTCTCGTTCTGCCTGTGTATAGCGTGTTTCATAGTCGAGCAGCGTTCGGCTGATGAAATAAATCACGCGTTCCTTCTTGTCATCGTCCTCTTGGGCCAACATACAGGCCAGCGAGACATCGGTAGCTCGTGAATATAGAATTAACGGGCGATCTAACTTAGGTGGCATTAGCGTAGGTGGTGATAATAGGAAACGCTTAACTGCTTCAAAGGCTTCATTACAGTCTTTGGTCCAATCAATGCTATAGTCTTTCTTGAGTAAATTGTTGATTGGATGAACGGCGAAGCTTAAGTCTGGGATGAATCTTCGGATTGCACCCAGTTTTCTGAGAAATGATCTGATTCCAGATTCACTCGCAGGTGGGACCATTTCGAGGACAGCCCGAATTTTGGTTGGATCAACATCTATCCCCCGTGACGATATGATGTAACCTAGGAGCTTTCCTCCTGTTACGCCAAAGACACATTTCTCTGGGTTTAGTGTGACTCCGTATTCTATTAGGCGTGAAAGAATGACGCGGAGTACTTCCGGATGGTCACAACGCTTCTTGGCCTTAGCCAATAAGTCATCTACGTAGGACTCCATGATTTTATGAATTAAATCATGGAATATATATGTCATAGCTCGCTGGTAGGTAGCACCAGCGTTCTTGAGACCGAATGGCATAACAGCGTAGCAATAGGTTCCCCAAGGAGTTATAAACGTAGTTTTAGCTTGATCTTGCTCAGATATTTTGATTTGATTGTATCCCGAGAATCCATCCATGAGAGACAAAAGTTCAAATCCAGCTGTTGCATCAACAATGACATCTATGGATGGTAATGGGAAGTCATCCTTAGGACATGCTTTGTTGATGTCTCGAAAATCTATGCAGATGCGTATCTTTCCATTCTTCTTGAGAACGGGAACGATGTTAGATACCCATTGGGAGTAGTCGACTGGCTTGATGAATCCTACCTGAAGGAGTTTTATTACCTCTTCCTTTACCATGAGAGCTACTTTGGGTTTCATAGGTCTTGATTTTTGCTTAACTGGCTTTGCATCTGATTTAGTGACGAGGTTGTGCACCGCAATGTGGGGTGCAACTCCTGTCATTTCCTTATAATTAAATGCAAACACCTTCTGATGTTCTTTGAGGATCCGCGTATGTATTTCCACTTCTTCTGGGGTTAAGGATGATCCTAATTTCAAGATTTTTGGTTCGTCATCTGTCCCGATGTTGACATCGATTGTTTCTTCGATCAAAGAGGCGTTACCCTCTTCGAACTCAGGTGGTGCTGGAGGTAAATCCAAATCATCCCCATTTTCTACTGCGTATATGCTAGGTTTTATTTGTGAGGGGAGATCCATCATGGGATTTCCGAAATAGGAAGACGAATGTGGAATTAAGGACAAATCTAGCATATGATAGGAGAGATGTAATGCCGCATAGGCGTTTAAGTATTCCAAAGTGGCCATATTATTATCGACATGGTCTGGGGTGGTAGATTCACTTCCGCTTGCAAGGGGATTTGTCATTGTTTTTATCAATGGTTCATCACGAATGGACACCGTGAAATGGGTATCTTCTAACTCATTGCTTGGAGTAAAACGTGATGCTGAAGTTGCTATTGAATCGGCGAGAAGATTTTTCTCTCGCGGGATTGCTTCAATGGATATGAAGTTAAATGCCTTGCTTAAATCTAATACGGCTTCTTTGTAAAGCTGCAAGTGTTCGGCTTTGGTTTCGTATACCTCAGAAACCTGGTTTGTCACTAATTGCGAGTCTCCTAAGACTCTGATGTTATCAATACCAATTCTTTTGGCTAAGGTGAGGCCAAGGAGGAGGGCTTCGTACTCAGCGCCGTTATTTGTGCATTCAAAGTTTAACTTAAAGGCAAATGGGAGGACTTTCTCTTCGGGCGAAGTAAGAATTATACCTGCCCCCGCTCCATAACGGCATTTAGCTCCATCGAAATGGAGAGTCCAATACTTAGCCGGGAGTATAGATGTTGGGGCATCTGCTGCGTTTGCGCACTCTACTTCTACCATGCAGAGGTCCTCTGCTGGAAGGGAACCAACACCTAGGGAATATCCTATGCCTACTGAATCAAATGGTAAGAACATTGGTAAATCTTGTTCTATTAACTCAACGATTTTTGCAGTAGTCCCTAATGATACCGTTTCTTTAGCTTTATCGTTGGGGGTTGGGGTTGTTTTGGCTATGCTGATAGTTTCAAGATCCGTTGTAGGTACCAACTTCTCCTCTGGTTTTGGGTCAGTGGGTTTATTAAGTTGGTTTGTTGGAAGTTCAAATTCTGAGTGCACACCTGGTCTTTTCTTTAAATCAGCTAGGTGCAAATCGAAAGGTTTTGGATCGCCTTTGGCTACAAATACCTTTCCTAGATGCAAGAATCTTACTTCTTGAAATAACGTAGAAGGGATTGCCTTCATTCGGTGTATCCATGGTCGGCCGAGTATCATATTATAATTAGTTTCCCGATCTATAATATAAAACTCAGTCAGGATTGTTTTGGGTCCTAAGGTGACCGGGAGTATTATAGTTCCTATCGAAGTGGCTTTAAGGCTATCATAGCCTCTCAATGTATTTCGAGTGGTGGAACAGTTTGTTTCCCCATATCCTAGTTTTTGGAGGAAAGAGAAAGGGACTATGTTAACTGCGGCCCCATCGTCAACCATTGCCCATTTTACATAGTTATTATAAACCCATACTTGTAAGTGTAAGGCTGGATCACCTCGGCGTGCGATCTCAGCATCTGTAGGCATTTTACTTATTTCGAATATGAATTCGACATCCTTGTCCGGCTGCCCCGGAGGGTGGATATCAAAATCTACGTGATTTACTTGTGTTTCAGGAGGTGGAGTGATGTTAATTAGATGACCTAGACCTAATGCTTCTAAAAGAGCAGCTCTGTGAGGAGGAGAGTTCTTTAGTAAATCCAAAAATGAAATGTGCGAGAAGGTCTTTGTTAGGTCACTAATTAAATCATAGGCACCCACGGGTTTTTCTACTATTTGTTGACTCTTATCTGTTTCTGGCAGATGACTTGGGCTCGGTTGAGAGAAATATTCTCGTGTTCTTGTTATAGCTTCGATAGGTAGTTCAGCGTCTAATTCTACCAAACTGACTATCTTGGGTCTCGGTTGACTTCCTAACTGTGGCGCAACTGATGGATTTAGTGAAGTCGAGGCTTCATGATCATTGTTTCCTGTCATTGCACTTTTGTTTGTTCCAGTTGGATTCAGCCTATTGCTATCATGATTTGGGAGTGGATCGTTGAAGATCTTGAGGGGAGCATTCTGAGGGGAAACTGCCCCTGCGAGCGTATTTGGTGGTGATGACACGGGATCTGCCAAAAACAAATCTGTGAAGAACTGTCTTTGTTCTTCTGGTAAACGTTGCATGAATTTATTGTAGTCACGGCACGTTCTAGTATCATGACCCCGAATTTTGTGGAAACCACAATAAGAATTGGGATTGTAATTCCTGTTTTGTTGGTTTGGTGTATATTGTGGCCTAAAATTCTGATCAAACTGTTGCCTATTAGGATTAAAATTTTGCATTTGTTGTTTCTGGCTTTGGTTTTGATAACCAAATGAGTTTTGGCTTGGCCCTTGTATAGGATTTCGCCATTGTTGTTGTTGTTGTGGATGGTTAAAATCCACTGTATTGATTGTCGGGGTAAAGTTGTTGTTTCGTTGGTTGTTTGTTTGTGATGGAGTATTGACAACATTTACCTTCTTGGGCTGGTCGGTTACTCCATCCGTTGTTACACCCCGATTTTTGTTAAGGATTTTGGGTCCTTGGTTGACATTTGTGGTAGTGGGATAATTTGTAGTGTTCTGATTGGGGGTGATTAACCTCCCGTTTGCTCCATATGTTTTACGACCACTATCTATCGCTGCTTGGTCTATTCGAAGAGCGCTCTCAAGTACTTCATCGTAAGTTCTTAGTGGGAACTTCTGGACTTCTTCCTTCACCTCTCTGCTGAGAGAATGAAGGAATAAATCACATAGTTCCATCTGATCCATGTTTGGAGCACTTGCTGAAGAATAAAGAACTGTACGCCACCTCTGGATGAAATGGGCGACAGATTCGTTGTGTTCTTGTTTGATGTGCAAGAATTCCCTGATTCCTGTTCTCAACAGTTTGTTCATGTCGAACGCCTTAATGAACTCTGATACGAGCTGTTTAAATGAATGGATGGAGGCTTCAGGTATTCTATAATACCAGTCGAGAGCAATGCCTTCCAAGGTTTTGGGGAATATTTTAGCAACAACCCCATCCCAAGGGAGTAATTCACGTATGGCTGTAGCGTAAGCTTTGATATGCGCGTTTGGATCTCCCTCACCTTTGTACTTGGGTAAATCGGGAAGAGGTCTTGGAAGCATGACGCTTCGTATGGTGAAGTCTAAGGGCTCTTTCAGATATTCTGAATAAGTCCCTATCGCATAGTTTTCGACCATTGATGGTGGTTGCTGAGGGAGTGATGGTGGGATGGGTTGTTGATATGGCGCAGCGTATGCATTGGCAGGGGCATAGGGAAGTCCCTGCGTTTGAGAAAAAAGGCCGGGAGAGGAGAACATATCTCCTTGTGGTGATTTGGAGTACATGTTTAAGTATGACGGGATATTGTCTAGTAATGGGTTGTTTGATACTAGACCGGGAGAAATAATGTTAGAGATGACAGGCCTTGTTGGCGTTTGTTGTGGATACTGAGGAGGCATGCCTAACGTGCCTACTCCTGTGAGGAGATCTACTTGGCCAGGGTGGTATGGAGGATTGGAACTTCCTGCTTGCATGAACTGAGGATTTTGACTTGCTTGAGCAAGTTCTAACCCTCTCACTTTTTCTACTAACGTTGAAATGACTTCATTTGGTGAAGTCACGGTGCTTTGCCTGAGCGGCGTTTGTTGTATACCCTGGTGTTGTATAGGCATGTGATATCCTGCTATAAACTGATCGCTATCTTGCCAAGTTTCTCCGAGAGTATTTCCTATATGCAGTGGCATAGAGGTATTTTCTTGAAAAGAGATCTCGGGTTGTATTTGTAAACCTCCTATAGGTGGGTACATACCCCGAGAATGTTGTTCACTCCTAGGATAACGTATTGACTGTTCATCATCTAAGACCAGGTATGGGTCAGATTGTCTACTAATTTGTGGTCTAAGTAGCATCTGAGGAGACGAACCAGATTCTCCGGTAAACGTCATATTGTTCGAGCCTGAAGGCTCTGTTTGTTGCGTTCGAGGGGGTTGATCTAACTCCCCCGTTTGAAAAGACGAGTTATATCTGTTTCTTGGGGTTTGTGTTGACAACTGATTAGTTGAATAGTTGTCACCCCATACTGAGAGTGAGGGTGATGATTGTCTGTTCTGTTGGGCATAGTATGCCTCGAGACCCAAGAGGGGTCTGCCATATGCATCGAATCCTGACATATTCGGGGGGTATATGAATACCCGCAGAATAATGGGAAGGAGCGAAGGTGATTTGTGAAAGAACACGTGATACTATGACTCCGAACGAGAAAGTAGGAAGTTTACGTCAGCTTCACTAATTTTGTTTGCTTCACGTCGGGTTCACCAATTTTGTACGCCGGAAAAGCGACAAGCGAGCGTGGGAATCTACAGGCAACTCTTCCACGTACCCGACCTCCCGAGGTCATGCCGAGACAGCCGGTGGGATGGAATATGCGTGGGATGCAGAAAAACTAGTTAGGCAATCTAATGTCTTCGATACGTACTAATGGAATTTGTGAATCTAAGGCAAAGAAGGCCCTTCTAACTTGGACTGGTGTGATAGATCGATCGGCAAGGATGACTGCTCGAAGGCTCCAATCAATATCGAGCTCTGGCGTGATTCGATCTATGGGTTGTGGAATACGTGGGAAATGACCTGGGATAGTTTCGTGTATGTCTCCAGATAAGGTCATATGGTGGATGGTGGAAACAATTGACTCTACGGACGATTCTCTGGCCTAGTCCAGAATTCTCTAGCTTCGTTAGCCGCTATATCTAGTAAGGACAATTGTTCGATGATGATGGGTGGAAGTGGAGTGGATTGGAATACTAGTGTGCGTAGGCCAGTGTTTATATCTGATTGACTTATGGATTCGTTAGGCTGTGGGACTTGTGGGTCACAACCGTAGACTCTTGGTTGTTGCGGTCCTGTTATGGTCATATACGAAATCAAGTCCTAATTCCTAGTATCCAGTAATCATATGCTTTCTCAGCTTCTATGTTTAGGACCAACAACTGCGTGATTTTCTCAGAATATCTCACAGGCGTTCGTGCAACCTGGATCCTTAGACTAGTATCTATGTCTGTGAGAGTGTCTCCTGCACCTGGCTGTGGGACCAAAGGATCACAACCAAAGGTTTGTTCTCTTTCGAACCCTTCTACAGTCATGTGAATGTTTGTCTAGGGTAATCTGTAGTTCGGTTGATTTGACCAAAACGTGTATGCTTGGTCGTCTTCTATATTTAACCCTCTCAACTGAGAACTGATCAGTTGTAAATCTGTTGTTGTTTGGAAGACTTGTATTCTGAGATTTTGGTCTATGTCAACTATTGCTGTGACGAGGTTTGGTTGAGGCACGATTGGCTCAAATATGTATTCCCTGGGCTCCCGGGGTCCCGTGATTGTCATACAAAATAAAATGTAAATCTAACTGTAACAAAGCAAATTCTAACTACGTGGAATAAATCTAAAACATATATAACTTCTATTTTTCTGAGAAACTTTTTAAGAATTTAAGGAAAGTAGCTATTTAAACGTATCTAGAAATAACAACTAAATAACAATTTAAAACAAACAAAATAACCGAGTGTAGTTATTTGTCCTGTGTGATTTGTAGATTTATTCTAAATAATGAAATAACTTGCTTGATCTATTTGCGAGATTCTCGATCCTACCTCAGAAGTGAAGAGTGAATCATAGTTTCTCAGAAACTATCAATCCCCACAGCTTCCCTGGCAATATCGAGAATAGAATCTACTGAAATGAAGCAATTTTAACTACTTTATTTGATATGATTCTAACTAAAACTTTGAAAGCTAGAACCTGGATTCCGCAGAACAGTGGCGAATCCGATGGTGTATGTGATCTTGTCCCCTCAGTGTGATCTCCTCGTTCTTTCGTGTTCACGTGGATCCAGAAAAGCGTGTAATGCTAGCATCGACAGAAATAGATATTGGGACAAGGACAGCTCAGAATGCAGACTGAAAATGCGAGTAGGAGAGGGATAGCGCAAGAGTACAGAGCTTGGCTTATGCAATTCCTAGCGGGATTTTACTGCGAGTCATGCAACATAAAGCGACCAGAACCTGAAACTATCCTGTTTGAAGAGAAAAACCTGCAACTTTAATGGCTTCCTAAGCTATTCTACTCCAATGGATTGGATAAAACAACAACACCGTTTGCACAAGCTGGATTTGAATAATGCAACTAAGAACTAAACCAAGCACTGGATATGTGGCTTACCAACAGTACTGAAAGATGGGTATGTGGCAATGCTAACTAAGCATGCAAGGAATTAAAACTATGGCTTCTAAACAGAATAAAAGACTGAACTATGAAAATCAGAGCATGAAAGTGAATGAGGGGGACCATTTGCTTGTGCACAAACCATTTATTTATAGCTTTCATTCACCCAAAGATCAAAACCAAACTGAACTCTAAAAACCATAAACAATGGCCAAACACTATTCCAGGGGACCAAAAACATAAATGCAAGCCCAAGTCGGCAAAGAAAAGCTGGTGAAACGTTGATATTTTACGTGAGTCGCGTCAAAGCGCTTTCTGGAAAATGCGTGCAGGACCGCCGCTCTGAGCAGGGCGGCGGTTACAGGACCGGATCAGGGCGGCGGTCACGAGACCGCCGCCCAGGCAGGGCGGCGGTTTCGTAACTGAAGGGAAAAAGGCCAAGAAAAGAGGGAAAAAGGGGAAAACAAAGGACGCGGGGGCTAAGCGGGGCATGCGGGATGTTAACGCATACTCCGAGGGATTTTCCGGATCCCGAACACCTTGCGAGGAGACCTGTATCATCATTGGGGCACTTGTTACACTGTTCCGGCAGTACAATACCTTACAGACACCATTGTAGTTTTTAAAAATAATGCCACAAATGGGATGTAAATTGGAGTAAAAATGCTCAAGATATAAGTGAAATAGTGTCGTGTGTATTAGTTGTGGTAATAAGCATGAAATATGGACCATAGTAAAAATATTATTAAAAAGTGACTATAAATAGTAAAGTGAAAGGGTATCTTATCACTTAATTTGTCTTTTGTATGAGTGTCAGAGTGTGTACGGAGCGAGTAGAGATGCCTCAAGCAATATTGTTGCGTCTTAGTCGGTTTGAGAGAGTGGCAATTGCGGTGGCATCATGCACTACTGTGGAGTTGGTGTGTTATTTTTGTAAAAATGTAGGGTTTACTAGGCATTTTAGTTGAATTTTTGTAAATTTAGTGTTTGTGAATTTCTTGGCGTTTGGGACCTGGACAAGAGCGGTGAGGGCACTAGTGATCCTTGGGACTGGAGCACCCAGAACCAGGCACTAATGTCCTACTCTAGGGTACCCTAGTCCTACATCTAGGTGTCATGGTTCATAAATTTTTTATTTGATGGGAAATGCATAGCGAATATGTGTTTGGTATGTTGAATTTTGGTATTTGATTGTGGGAAGTGTGCTAATGTCACTTTTTTTTATTTGTGGTGTTGTGCAGAGGGATATCCACTCGAGGGAGTTCTGTGGCGGTCAACACTTGATTACATTGCTGGGATTGGGTTTGTCAGATAATGATTGGGATGTGATGGACCATGTCGGCTTGCAACATATAACATAGATGGGGGATGTGCCCCATAATATGCCCATGTTGACTGCATTATGTGATAGGTGGTGTGTTAATACATGCACATTGTGGTTGCCCACTTGGGATATGATGGTGACACTAGAGGATGTATATCATATATTGCGATTACCAATGGTTGGAGAGCGAGTATGAGTTATGGCAGTAGTAGATATAGAGCGCCAGATGCACTCGGCTAGACGATATTTTTTGGGGGCCTAGGTGCCAGCCGAGGCCCATATTTGTTTGGATGTGATACTATAATTCAGGGTTCTGTGGTTGCGAAAGTTTATTGTAGTGGTGATAGCGTCTTGTATATCAGTGGAGGGAGGAGGTGTCGACATCTTGTATAAGATGCACAATATATATCGGTGGATAGAGGAGGATGGGATGAGATATGCGTGGGTGCAGTGTGTGTTAGCCCATTTATATAGGGATTTATATCAATTTATGTAGGATGAGCATGGTGGGGGTATAAGGGCCACCACATT
This sequence comes from Taxus chinensis, assembly GCA_019776745.2. NCBI lineage: Eukaryota > Viridiplantae > Streptophyta > Pinopsida > Cupressales > Taxaceae > Taxus > Taxus chinensis. The sequence goes on along the minus strand of CM034155.1, from coordinate 562,872,558 downwards.
GCTACATGTATGGGGAATATGAGCATATAGCCATATTGAGATTGGTTGCAGGGCCATGAGGAGAGTGGGCTTGACATGAGATATTTGCTTGATGTTGGGTTGATATCTGTGGTAGGAATATGGACACAAATAGTTTTAGAGTCTTGATAGATAGGATGGGGCCAGAGTCAGTGATATGGAGGCCATATTGGGATTATGGGGGATGGACGAAGGATGCTACAAAGTTGTGATGTATTCGGAGGACCATGTGGTTAGAGGATCAATTTACAGGTGTGGCAGAGTTGTTTTAGGTGGAGAAGGTATCATGACAATTTGGTATGGCGTAGGACGTGCCCCTAGAGCCATATGTATGGTTACAAGTTGTTAGGGCCCCCTAAGAGGGTATTGGGTGCTAGGCCAAGGCTCATAACAGAGTAGTTGATACCACTAGGGCCAGATGTGGTAGACCCAATGATAACAGTTGTAGATGGAGAGGATGCGGGGTGTACAGAGGATTATTGAGCATGGTGGGCAGCACATCGATGGGTTATATCTAGTGTTCATAGGTGCCATGGAGTTACCAGTAGGAGGAGCGGGTGAGGGAGATGTCCCTGACCCTGTAGTGGCGGCGGCGGCAAATCGTAAGTATTTGTGTATGCTAATGTCATAGGAACTGAAATGTCTATGTTGGTTTGTCTGTGGTTGGCTAACATGAGGTTGTATATTATGTATGTAGGAGGTGCCCATTGGTTGCTAATAGTAGACACATCGATCCGCATGTTGATGCAAAATGTGCCTAGTGATGTGCTATGTGGAGGGATATTAGAGCGCGTGGACAATATTATAGGCGATCATGCCCATTTGTTTGAGCCAGTAGCCATAGCAACAACGACATGTACGGTGCTACTTAGTGAGAGGGATGAGGCAATACTTAGTGAGAGGGATGAGGCACGTGAGGAGACTCATCGTGCCTGAGAGGTGGTGGTCCTTTAGCCCTAGAAATGTTCGCATGATATGTAGATTCATAGGGTTAGTTCTTAGAGTAGAACATGGAGATTGTGATGTTACGTAGGTAGGTAGAGAATTTTCGGGGCCGTGAAATGCGGCGTCACATAGGTGGTGAGTCATCTAGTTCTAAGGATCTCGTGGTACATGAGAGTGATAGTGATGATGAGGTTTAATAGTGATGATTGTATATGATGCAAGGGGCCTTGCCCCCCCAGCGATGAAACATTTTTTTGGGGATGATGATTGTATGAACGATATATGTATGGACACCTATTTTTGATATATGTGAGATCGATATTTGAGATGTATTGCCATTGTGATGTAATGGTTATCGTATGGTTGTATGGTTATAATTCTAGCATATGTATTGTGTTGTATGTGATGAATATAAATTTGTATGATGATGTTTATAATGGTAGATGGAGTATGCATGGTAAATGGTAATGTAGATAACTAATGTAATGTGATTTATGAGATGAATAAAGTATGTAGCATGTAGGCAATACCATGGGGATGATATAATAAATGTGGAAATAAATGAGTGTATCGTAATGAATAGGTGATAATGTAATATAATTGTAATATGATAAAGTGATGAAAAATAGGAGGGGGGGGGGTTAACAATGCCCCGTAACGTATGGGTGAGTAGGCTCATGTAATAAGACCCCTTAACAGTCAAATATGAGCCATATAAGAAAGAATGTGTCATTAGGAAATGATTGAGGTGCTCTAGATTAACGTGATTACCATTACTGCACGCTAACCTTTCCCCTCACACCATTGATTATGATAAGGAGCTTACCTTGAATGCGGTAGTCGACGGGTGGCTTCTGAGCAATATTATGATAGACATGAGTGCAAAAGTTAATGTTCTCACTTTAGACGCATGGAATCAAATGGGAAGACCCCCCATTACAACCATCTTCAAATGTGTTGTATATGGCTAAAAAAACAAAGGCGATGCCCATTGTGTTGGTTGTGGAGCTTGATAGCGATGGGGGTTGCAAGGGGAGCTTTGACCCCCCTTGTGGGATCCCGAGGGGATGGCCTCCCTCGGCAGGGGGTTCGGGGGAGGTGCCCCCGTAAGCCAAATTTTATATGTATTTATAAATTATGAAATATGGATCGTTCCTTACTAGGTCATAGATCTAACGAGTGGTTTTCTATGTTTCCCCGAAATGATAAAAACACTAATATCTTTAAAGGGTTGTCATGTATGAGGCTTATTTTGTATTAGTGATAGCATTGTGAGAGAGAGTTTTATTGGAATGAATAAAAGGATTGGTTGTTTCTGGTGGATGTAGCCCATTTTGGGTGAACCACGTTAAATCTGTGTCTCTGTTTTATTGCATTCATTTTTTGTTTTACGTTTTCTGCATTATTCATTGCATGCTTGTTAATCTGTACAACTGGTATAATCCTAACAGTTGGTATCAGAGCACGTTTGAGATTTATTTGTTGGTCAGTATACTCACAGAGGGATTTCTTTTTGAGAGGGAGAAGCAACAATGACAAAGGAGAATAAGTTTAGAGTTGAGAAGTTTGACGGTTGAAATTACCAGCTATGGAAAATGTAGGTGGAAGATTACTTGAATCAAAAGGATCTATACCTAGTGTTGGGAGGTGAAGAAGCGAAACCCTAAATCATGTCTAATGAGGAGTGGAAGGTTCTAGACACGAAGGCTCTCGGTGTGATTCAATTGAGTCTGGCATCGTCTGTAGCTTCAAATACAGGTGAAGAGTATGGTAGAGTTGATGAAAACCCCTAGCTAATTTATATGAAACAACTAGTGCATCGAATAAATTTATTTAATGAAAAAATTGTTTAATCTACAAATGCAAGAAGGTGGATCTGCATCTAACCATCTTAATGATTTCCACACTATTATAAATCAGCTAGATTCAGTTAATATCCCATTTGATGAGGAGGTTAGAGCATTATTATTCCTGTGTTCTTTGCCAGAAAGTTGGGGACAACTTAGTAATGGCAGTTAGTAATATATCATCTACTTCTCTTAAATTTGAAGATGTAGTTAGTGTCATTTTAAATGAGGAAATTTTCAAGAAAAGTATAGGGGAAAATTCTTCTTCTAGAAATGCGTTGAATATGGAGAGTAGAGAGAGGAGCAAAGAGAAATCAAAGAGTAAGGATCATGGGAGATCTAAATCAAATATGGGCAGATCCAAATCTAGGAGTAGAGGCATTACTTATTGGAACTATGGAAAGAGAGGACATGCTAAAAATGATTGTTTGTTCAAAGGAAACAAAGAAAAACAACCTGAAGGTATTAAAGAGGAAAATCTGACAGATAATATTGTTCAGGATGCTCTTATACTTTCTCTTGATACTAGAGTATAATCTTGGGTAATAGATTCAGGTGCCTCTTTCCATGTAACCCCTGATAAGGGCTATTTTAAAGAGTATATCAAGGAAATTTTGGACAGGTTTATTTGGGTGATGATGGGCCATGTAACATTGTCAGGAAGGGAAATGTACACCCTGAAATTACAGAATGGAAATACATGGATATTGAGAGACATGAGGCATGTACCTAGCCTTAGGAGAAATCTCATCTCTGTAGGACAATTTGGTGGTGAAGGTTGCACAGTCACATTCACTTCATATGCTTGGAAGGTTTCCAAGGGTGCCCTAGTAGTGGCACGGGTAAGAAAGTATGCACTCTTTATTTGTCTACTTGTATATCTAATCCGTCTACCATATTGTCTACTTCATATAAGGATGTCAGCATGTGGCACAGTAAATTGGGACATATGAGTGAGAAGGGCATGCAAATTTTGTAGGCAAAAGGTAAGCTTTCTAGTTTGAAGCAATTGGATTTAGAGTTTTGTGAGCATTGCATTTTTGGGAAATAGAAAAGAGTTAGATTTCTCAAGGTAGGGAATACCAAGAAAGAGAAAAAGTTAGAGCTAGTTCATACAAATGTGTGGGGGCCGACCCTTGTTGCATCTCATGGTGGTTCTCTATACTATGTCACATTTATAGATGATACCACAAGGAAGGTATGGGTATATTGCACTAAGCGTAAATATGATGTCTTTGATACATTTAAGAAATGGAAAGCACTTGCTGAGAATCAATGTGGTTTTAAATTTAAATGTTTAAGATCTGATAATGGTGGTGAATATTGCAGTAAGAAATTTGATGATTTTTGTTCCTTGAACGGGATTCATAGAGAGAAAACACTTCCTAGGACTCTGCAACAAAATGGTGTTAGTGAGAGGATGAATAGAACAATAATGGAGCGTGCATGGTTAATAAGATTGCACGCGGGGCTGCCTCTTCAATTTTGGGTAGAGGCCGTAGATACTGCTATATACTTAATCAACCACGGGCCTTCAAGTGCACTAGGTGGAGGAATTCCCGAAGAAGCCTAGACCAAGAAAGAGGTGGAATTTTCATTTTTAAGAGTATTTGGTTTAGAGGCATTTGTGCATGTTAATAAAGAAAAACAAGAAGAAATTGGATTCAAAATCCAAACATTGTACATTCATAGGCTATGGCTCCAATGGTGATTATGGATTTTGGTTTTGGGGATCTAGATGAATCTAAGATAATTAGGATTCGTGATGTTGTTTGGTGTGAAAATAGAATGTACAGGGATCATGTATAGGATGACAAAAATCCCATGGAAGAATTGGTTGAGGATATAGCTCTTAAAAATGAACTCTCGGGTGGAAAATATCATCTGCAGGTTTTGACGTCGACAGTTCTGTAGGCTGAGCACGACAACCAGTGTCGGCATCGACACCTCTGTCAGAAATTCAAGAAAATGAGCAGCAAGCAAATAATGATCCCATGACACCCCCCATCTTCGGTAAGAAGGTCACAATGTATTAGTAGACCTCTAGAAATATTTTCCCCTGCTTTGGATTATTTGTTACTAACAGATAGTGGTGAGCCAGAGAGCTTTGATGAGGCAATGTAGGTGGAATCCACTAAGGAGTGGGAGTGTGGCATGAATGAGGAGTTGGACTCCCTAGAAAAGAACCAAATAAGGGATTTAGTCAAATTATCGGTTGGGAAGATAGTACTATAAAACAAATGGGTCTACCATGTGAAAAAAGAAGAAGGTGGATGGAAAATGTACAAAGTAAGGCTTGTAGTGAAGGGGTATGAACAAAATAAAGGTACCCGATTTTGATGAAATTTTCTCCCCTATTGTAAAGATGTCTTCCATTCTTATTGTATTAAGTTTAGTTGATGTTGAAGATTTACACTTAGAGTACCTTGATGTCAAGACAACATTTCTCCATGGTGACTTGGAGGAAGAGATTTATATGCAGTAACCACTTGGATATGAGGTGAAGGGTAAGGAGAAATTGGCTTGCAAGTTGAAGAAGAGCCTATATGGGCTCAAGCAAGCTCCCATGCAATGGTATCTAAGGTTTTATAGTTTTATGCATGAGCATGGTTTTAATATATGTCAATCAGATCATTATGTGTACTTTAAATGGTTGGAAAGTGGGAGCTACATTATTCTTCTGTTATATGTAGATGATATGCTTGTAACAGGGTCTAATATGTAGGAAATTGCAAAGATTAAGGGAAAAGCTTGCACAAACATTTGCAATGAAGGATTTGGGTGCAACAAAGAAAATCCTTAGTATGTAAATCAAGAGGGACATAAAAAATAAGAAATTGTTGTTGTCTTAGGAGGACTATGTAGAAAAGGTGTTAGAGAGGTTTCAAATGCAAAATGCAAAACCAATTAGTACACCATTGGTTGGGCATTTTTAGTTTAAGTAAAGAGCAATTCCCCAACAACACTAGAGGAAAAAGAATATATGGCACAAGTTCCCTTATTATTTAGTAGTTGGGAGCCTCATGTATGCCATGGTTTGTACCAAGCCAGACATTTCCCAAGCAGTGGGAGTTGTTAGCAGGTATATAGCAAATCTGGGTAAAGCACACTAGAAGGCAGTCACATGGATTCTCAGGTACTTGAGAGGGACAAGTAGTAGGCATTTATGCTTTGGAGGGTCAGATTATACTTTACAAGGATTTGTGGATTTAGATATGGCAAGAGATGTGGATAGTAGGAGGAACACTACTGGATACATGTTTACAGTTGGTAGTGCAGCAATGAGTTCGATCTCAAAGTTGCAGAAGGTAGTTGCCCTATCTACTACAAAGGCATAATATGTTTGCAAGCGACTGAGGCAAGTAAGGAAATGTTATGGATGAGCAGGTTCATGGAGGAGTTGGGTAAGGAGCAAGGGGATTGTAAGTTACACAGTGATAGTCAAAGTGCAATTCACCTCGTAAAGAACTTGGCCTTCCATTCCAAAACCAAGCACATTCAACTAAGATATCACTTCATACGACAGGTGTTGGAGGATGGGCAGCTTGAGTTGGTGAAGATTCATACAGATGATAATCATGTTGTTATGTTTACTAATCCAATAAAAAAGGAGAATTTGGATTTACATTCAAATTCTGTGGGTCTTCAATATTGATCTTGAAGTGGAAGAAACAAGCCAAGAAGAAAAGTCCAAGCAAGAGATGTAGTGGTGGAGTTACAACAATCAGTCTCCAATGGGAGATTGTTGGTTGTGGAGCCTAGTATAATCCTAACAAACAGAGGAGTTTGATCCAATGGATTCTTATTTGATGAGAGGAAGGATTTAATGAAATTGGCTAAGACTTTCACATGTTCCTCAAGTTGTTCTTGATTTTATTTTCCCTTCTCAACTCTCAAGGATTTTATTTGTTCAACCAATGCATTGATCTTAGGAGAACATGAATGGTAAGATCATTCGGCTTGTCCTTCTCCTTATGCGACCAGTCAATGGTGGGAAGAGGAGTGTACTGAATAGAATTTATGAATTATGTAGTGAATAGGTCTGAACCATCATCGGTCATTCCCTCTGGTACTACATATATCTTAAAATCTTGAATTTTTTGTAAAGATAATCTTCCATAAGATTTTTTCTCGACCTCATAGTCATCAATACATTCCTCCAAGTAGTCATCTTCAAATGTTGGCAGACGATGATATTGGAGCTGGATATTTTTTCCAATGAATTTCTTGCTATCAAAATAAGCCATCTTCTAGCAAGGATGTTAATTGAATGGGGAAATGGCCCTTTCAACATTTTGCACATCCAAGGCTGATCTACATGTGTAATTTCCCAAAGTTGTGAAAATTTTAATACCAGAGATATTTTTATCTCTACAAGTCATGTGAAGAAGATATAACTATTTGCAAAACTCAATCATAATGATCTTATCACTGTAATATTTTGGAAGTTTATACGGAGATCCCTCGAACCCAACTGTTCAGATGCAGGAAAACTTCTTGAATTGTATGAACAAGCTTCCATAAACTGAAATCAATTGCCTTGCCTCTTGGGATACTCTGATTTTCATATGTCCTTCTAGCAACCTCACCAAAAACATTGTAAAAGCATCATTGACCCTCGTATGGTGGATTTTCTATTTTCATAAGTGATTTGTGTATAGAAATCATAGATAGCCAAAAAAAATTGTTCTCCTAGCTTGATAATCCAATCCATATCTTGTAGACAACTATATTATACAACAAGTAGGATGTCATATAGAGTGTTTTTTTCTGGTGCACATGGGTAAGTTGTTGAGTCAAATTCTCGCAGATGATATATCCTCGGTTCAAATGTTGTGAACCTTCACAAATTAAGTTTATATAGATACTCATCCAATTATGAAATGTCGCATTGGGTGTTGTGGATGACCTTGTGGTGAACTAGTGGAGTGTTTAGCTTGTAGAGTCAACAAACCAAGTTCAAACCTAGCATCTTCGATTAAATTTTTAGAACTCAAGGACTTGGGCTATTGGTGAGTTACAAGTAGTTTGTAATCATCAACCCAAGATTCATTCCCATTGAGTTCATTGGATGCTTTCAATAAGTAGTCATGGGGACACCTTGAGGTAGGGGTAAAACTTCTCCATATGGACCAAGTGGAACATAGCGGGGCGCTCTGAATGTGGATTGCTCGGTGGACATGTAGGACCCATGTCCCACTTAGAGAAATTACTCCTCCACTACTCTAGTTCATAGATTTGGTATAATAAAAGTGTTTACCATCCAAATTTTGAGAATATATTTGATAAGAACAATGAGAAATGGAATAACTCAGCTAGAGCTCTAGTTTCTTGCTCGCCAATTTTGAATTTCCTACAACGTCTAGCGCCTGCTCAGATGTCGGACCCCTCTAGTCCGAACTAGGATTCCCCACCTGCTGACTCATGTGGTCTATCACCTTAGTCCCTAAATGAGGCATGGTAAAACACGGTGGTTGGGCCCTCCACTGCCCCCCATATGGAGAATTTGTCACTTGTCCTGCTTGAAGGGACACTTTCTCTGCATATTCCTTCTCACATCACATCCGTGACTGTTGCATCTAGAGCCATGTATCTGGTAGGTGAGCTGATGGGTCCTAGACCCCCCTGGAGGACATTAAAAAATGGGTGCACCTAAAATGGACCCCTTGTGGTTTTTTGGAGATTGCTGACATGCTAAATGGCTTCATCCTCTTTTCCTTTAGCCTCAAAGAGGACTTCACGCGGGAACTTCTTGGAGGACCTCGGTTGTTATGTAGGCGAGGTTTTTACATTCATAAATGAACTCCAAGCTTTAATCCGCTAACTGAAACAATGATGCATCCTCCAATCTAGGTGCGTGTACCAGGCCTTCCTCTGGAGTTCTGGGATTCAGCAGTCATTGAAGGTATTGCTCTATCCATGGGCTCTCTCATCGCCATTGATCAGGCCACTAAGGGTAAAACTAGATTTATTCATGTGCATTTCTATGTTAATGTTGATGTTAGTGGCCCACTCCCAAAATCGATTGATCTGCTCTTAGATTTTGGAGTTTGGACACAACCCATTGAATATGAACATGTCCCATAAGCTTGCTCTATCTACAAAAGCATAGGCCATAAATCCCCTACTTGCCCTACTAAGCCACAAAATAAATCGAAAAATGTTGAAATATCCCCTAAGAAGAAAGGGAAATACATACCTAAAGTGACCCCGGAGGCGGCCCCTGAGCTTAATACCTCTAACCCCTTCACTTTCTTGGAAGACAGAGAAATAACTATTGTAGACTCCACTATTTCCACCTAGGTTTCCCCGCTCCCTACTACAATTGTAAAGGCTCCTACCCCTGCATATTTTTTCCCTACTGATATGTTGACCCCTTCTTCCATTTTCCCCTCTATTGAGACCCTTTCTCCTTTCCCCCACTTTTTTCCCTCCCTATGCGGGATCTTGAGACACCCATTTCCCCTTCTCTAGTAGCATCTGATGACAACAATCAACTCTATATGACCAAAAGGAATAGTAAGAAAGCCGATATTGGTATAGAGAAAACTAAAGGGAGAAATCCCAACAATATTAAGCTACAACAAGAATCAACACATAATGTGGTGCAACGAACACAAAGTACCATCCCTATGGTTGTGGGGAACAAAACTAAATCTAAAAGATGAATATAATCTCATGGAATATTAGGGGCCTTAATTCTTTACAAAATAAAAGAGTCCTAAAAGACATTAGATTTAACCACTCTCCTGATATCTTCATGCTTCAGGAAACTAAACTTAAAAATGAAGATAATATTCCAAAGCATAAAAAGAGTGCACCTTATTCCTTTATACTTTCAATCGTGCTTTGATTTGAATCTCATATAATAAATATGATATATAGCCAAACTCAATCCTTGCCTAAATCCTTCAATGGGGTTAGTAGATGGATATCCAAAATGACCAAGTAGTTATTTTAAGAGGCCATTTAAACTTGTTTGGAGTAGCAACCATAGCCATTTGATTTCCCTCTTGGGTCTATTTAGGCCCATGTTAGGTAATTCAAGCATATTAGTAGGCATGTTTAGTTATATTTTGTATTGTTTCCATACTAGCTAAGCATTCTTGTAAGCCTCTATCTTAATGTTACATTCCTAGACTTAGAACCTTAGCTAGATGGATGGCAATGGTGTTAGCTTTCCTTGTTTATTCATGTGGTTTTCTTTGTAAATTTTAGGGAGCTTTCATTTGGCACGCTCAATGGGACAATACCCCATTGCATTCAATTTTTAAAGCTTTTTTAACTTAGTTTCAAAGTTTTCATTTTAAAGTTTTAGATTAGTTTCAAGTTTCCTAGATTAATTTCAAGTTTTCTAGTTTATTTTCAAGCTTTCTAGTGTAATTTAAATATTTTTAAATTAGTTTCTCAAGCGTTTTACATTAATTTCAATTTTTTAGAGTAATTTTCAAAGTTTTAGATCAATTTCCATTTTTTTTAAATTTGTTTCAACTAGATTACTGGTTTCAACTATGATGCACAGAATTTGATCTGGAAACAAAGGTCATCACCATTAAGGGTATATGACAATGAAGAACGACAATCAGTTGGAATGATCAATTTCTCATTATAAGTGGGTCTCATAACACATGATACGAAGTTCCATGTCAGACCTGGAACTCCCTTACAATATCTTGCTCAGCCGCCCATGGATTCACACCATGCAGTTCGTTCCATCAACATATCATCAATGTTTAAAGTTGCAATATGAGGGACACACATTCACCATACAGGGGGACCCTTAACCTTTTTCTCATTGTAGAGCATTTTCAATATTTTTCCCTACAATTTATGAGTTTCCATCTACGGAGATCGTTATTCATATCCAGTCAAAGGCCCACACTTCACGAGTGGATCCAGATACCCTGTCTATCAATGACAATGGTGCTTCCACCTTAGAAACTCTTTTATGTACTTGGGAGATGAAGGTCAATCCAAGAATTTGTGGAGAGTGTTATCTACAAAAATCCCTAATGGTTCTCAATGGTCCACTATTAGCCCAAGCGCATGGTAGGCCATGTTTTAAAGTTCAGAGATCAAGAGAGGCTTGCACTTTCAATAATTTTACTCTTGGCAAGTTGCTAGAAGATGAAAGGTTTTTGTATGTACTCAAAATTATAAGGTACTGTACTGCCGAAACAGTGTAACAAGTGCCCCAATGATGATACAGATCTCCTCGCAAGGTGTTTGGGATCTGGAAAAATCTCTCCGAGTGTGCATTAACATCCTGCATGCCCCGCTTAGCCCCCGCGTCCTTTGTTTTTCTTTTTTCCTCTCTTTTTCTTGGCCTTTTTCTCTTTAATGACGAAACCGCTGCCCTGATCAGGGCGGCGGTCTTATAACCACCGCCCTGCTCAGAGCGGCAGTCCTTTACGCGTTTTCCAGAAAGTGTTTTAAACGCGACTCACGTAAAAATCAACGTTTTCACCAGCTTTCCTTGCCAACTTAGGCTTGCATTTATGTTTTTTGGTCCCCTAGAATAGTGTTTGGCCATTGTTTATTGTTTTAGAGTTTCAGTTTGGTTTTGATCTTGGGGTGAATGAAAAGCTATAAGTAAATGGTTTGTGCATAAGCAAAAGGTCTGCCCCTCATTCACTTTCATGCTCTGATTTTCATAGTTCACTCTTTTATTTTGTTTAGAAGCCATAGTTTTAATTCCTTGCATGCTTAGTTAGCATTGTTCAGCTGTTGGTAAGCCACATACCCATCTTGTGTAGGCAGTACTGTTATTTCACCCAATCCATTGGAGTAGAATAGCTTAGGAAGCCATTAAAGTTACAAGTTTTTCTCTTCGAACAGGATAGTTTTAGGTTCTGGACGCTTTCTGTTGCATGACTCACAGTAAATCCCGCTAGGAATTACATAAGCCAAGCTCTGTACTCTTGCGCTATCCCTCTCCTACTCGCATTATATTCAGTCTGCATTCTGAGCTGCCTTTGTCCCAATATCTACTTCTGTTGATGCTAGCATTACACGCTTTTTTGGATTCACGTGAATAAGAAAGAACGAGGATATCACACTGAGGGGACAAGATCACACACACCATCGGATTCACCACTGTTCTGTGGAATCCAGGTTCTAGCTTTCAAAGTTCTAGTGAGAATCATATCAAATAGAGTAGATAATTGCTTCGTTTCAGTAAATTCTATTCTCGATATTTCCAGGGAAGCTGTGAGGATTTATGATAGTTTCTGAGAAACTATGATTCACTCCCTCACTTCTGAGGTAGGATCGAGAATCTTGCAGATAGATTAGATAAGTTATTTTATTTGTTTAGAATAAATCTACAAATTACGCAGGAAAATAACTACACTCGAGTTATCTTGTTTATTTTAAATTGTTATTTAGTTATTATTTCTAGATACGTTTAAATAGTTGCTTTTCTTAAATTCTTAGAAAGTCTCATAGAGAAATAGAAGTTATATATGTTTTAGATTTATCCCACATAGTTATAATTTGCTTTACTACAGTTAGATTTACATTTTTTTTTGTATGACAATCACAGGACCTAGGGAGCCCAGGGAATACGTATTTGAGCCAGTCGTGCCTCAGCCCAACCTCATCACAGCAATAGTTGACATAGACCAGAACCTTAGAATATGAGTATTCCAAACAACAACAGATTTACGACTGATCAGCTCTCAGTTGAGAGGATTAAATATAGAAGACGACCAAGCACACATGTTTTTCGGTCAAATCAACCGAACTACAGATTACCCTAGACAAACATTCACATGACTGTAGAAGGGTTCGAAAGAGAACAAACCTTTGGTTGTGATCCTTTGGTCCCACAGCCATATGCAGGAGACATTCTCACAGACATAGATACTAGTTTAAGAATCCAGGTTGCACGAACGCCTGTGAGGTATTCTAAGAAAATCACGCAATTATTAAGTCTAAACATAGAAGCTGAGAAAGCGTATGATTACTGGATACTAGAGATTAGGACTTGATTTCGTACATGACCATTGCAGGACTGCAACAACCAAGAGTCTACGGTTGTGATCCAAAAATCCCGCAACCTAACGAATCCGTAAGTCAATCAGATATAGACACTGGCCTATGCACGTTAGTATTCCACTCCACTCCACTTCCACCCATCATCATCGAACAATTGTCCTTACTAGATATAGCGGCTAACAAAGCTAGAGAATTCTGGACTAGGCCAGAGAATCGTCCGTAGAGTCGATTGTATTCATTACCCACCATATGACCTTATCTAGAGATATATACCTAAACTATCCCATTGTCATGTTTGCCACGTTATTCCAGAACCCATATCCAGATCGAATCACACCATAACTCGAGTATTGATTGGAGCCTTCGAGCAGTCTATCCTTGATGATCGATCTATCACACCAGCCCAAGTTAGAAGGGCCTTCTTTGCTACTTAGATTCACAAATTCCATTAGTGTTGTGTCAAAGACAGTAGATTACCTAACTAGTTCGCTTGCATCCCACGCATATTTCATCCCCACCGGTTGTCTCAGCACGACCTCGGGAGGTCAGGTACGTGGAAGAGTTACCTGTAAGATTCCCACGCTCGCTTGTCGCTTTTCCGGCATACAGTTTCTTATGGACATTGTATTTTGTCCAAATGATGATGACATGGATACATGCTATAAATCACATAAGTATTCCATTCCTAATCAGATAATGCTTGTCATGGGGTATAAAGGACATGGTTGTAACAGCCAAGAACAAGGTTCATTAGAAGCTCTTACAATACCTCAGCATATAGTAGGTAAATCAAGTATATGCATCCATTTATATGAGTCTCACTCTTCATATGATGAGTATGTTTCTATTGAGAGTGAGGATAGTTTGTCTGGAAATGAAAGTGAAATAAATTCCTGATGTATTCTTTATGAATACCTTACCTCTACGAACCTATTCGCCAATATAGATATCCTTACTATAACCCCTATTATACCCACCATATCCCATATAACTCTACCATTAACCCTCACCTACCCATCACTCGTGAATTGGGATCAATAAGAACATGTACCTATTGACATGTTTCAGAATGATGAGGCCATTGGTGAGTTCCTGGGAAGTAAAGACAACATTCCAAGAAATGATCACAAGAAGGGGTTCTCCATTCAGCTTAGCGCATACGCATACTTTGGAGAGGAAGTAGAGTTGTGCAGGCATTTAAGTAAAAAAGTGAGCAAGGGAAAATTTTCCAGATAAAATCCTTGTGGAAATAAAAGGGGGAAGACCTATAGAAAAAACCTCTTTGAGGCGCTTGTGGAAATAACCTAGGCAGAACAACCTATGGAAAAGATAATGTACCCACTTCAAGATGAAGAGCTTCCTGAGCCACCTATGATATAGGAGGATATCAATCTCCCTCCTAATCCTACACCCATGGGGGATGAATAAAAGTTATTAGTGGAAGATATAATAGATGTTAATATCAGCACAGAGGAATTGTCACAGATAATTAAGTTGGGAGCTTCCCTCTCAACCAAAGAAAAAAAACATTCACAAGACTCTTAAGAGAGTGTGCAGACATCTTCGATTGGTCTTACACTAACAAGCCATGACTTGTATCTTGCACTATTGGTACACAATCTTGTGGTACACCCAAGATGCCAAGCTCATCAAACAAAAGCTTCGAAAGATGCATCTTAATGTCACCCTATGAGTAAATGCAGGGCTAGAAAGCTTACTAGAAGTATGCTTTATGAGGCCTATCAACTACTCAGAGTGGATCTCCAATGTGGTCCCAGTTCAAAAGAATCTAGTTGGTATCAGAGTGTGTATGGATTTTAGGGATATAAAAAAAGTTTGTCCTAAGAATGATTTTCGTCTTCCAAACATTAACATGATTATCGATTCTACAGTAGGCTATGAGATGCTTTCACTCATGGATGGATTCTCAGGTTATAATCAGATAATTAGTGTGGAAGAAGATCAGCACAAGACATCTTTCACAACCCCATGGGGGACATTTTCTTACCAAGTCATAACTTTTGGCCTTAAAAATTTAGGCGTTACATATCAAAGGGTGATGACTGTAATATTTTATGATATAATAAGTGACATCATGGAAGATTACTTAGATGATATACTGGCTAAATATATAACCCGCAAGGAACACCCCAAAAATTTTGTGCCGTATCTTTCAGCATCTAAAGGATTACAAAGTCCAACTTAACCCAAAGAAGTGTGTCTTCGATGTGTTATCTAAGAAATTACTAGGATTCATTATGTCATGGAGAGGAATAGAAGTGGACCCTACAAAGGTCACGACTAGTACAGAAATGCCTCCCCATAAGAATACCAAACAGTTACGTAGCTTCCAGAGGGAAAATTCAAGCCATTAGAAGGTTTATTTCACAGGTAGCAGAAAAGTGTCATACATTTATTGACATATTCTTAAGAAGGGTATTAATTTCAACGAGGGACCAAAAACAAAAACACATTTTCTTTGTTAAAATAATACTTGGCCAACCCCCCTGTTCTCATGCCACCCATGATAAGAGAACCCTTGTTACTTTATATCTCTGCTACACATTTTACAATTGGAGCACTGTTGGCCCAGTATGAAAAAGAACAGAGAGAAAAGGTTGTATACTATTTGAGTAGGACATTGGTAGCATATGAGATAAATTATCCACAAAATCAAGAAAGCTTGCCTAGCCATGGTGTTTTCTTTCCAGAAGATACATCATTATATGCTTAACAATAAAATCAAGCTTATTTCAAAGGTCGACCCTTTGAAGTATTTATTTTCCAAACCAGCATTAATTGGAAAGATGGCTAATTGGATCATCTTATTAAGTGAGTTTGACATTGAATATGTTCATCAAAAGTGAATAAAAGGACAGGTGTTAGTAGATCAACAGTAAGAAGCTCCACTACAGAGGTATTGAACCCTTGAGTCTAGAACCTACCAAATGCATCCATTATGTACCTTGAAGAATCTATAGTTTGTCAAATGTAATTCAATGGCTCTTTTACCTTTCATGGTTTAGGTGTCAGAGTTGTGCTAATCACTCCCATGGGCATTTCCACAAGAATTTTAAATTCATCCCTTGCATAAACAATATAGCAGAATATGAAGCTCTCATTGCAGGAATGAAGTTTGGCCATCAAATGGGATATCAAACAAGTAAAATGCATTGGTGATTCAATGCTTATTATCAAACATGTCACAGATGAATATAAAGTTAAATATGAAAAGTTACTTCCATATAAAAGAATAGTCGATTCCTTAAAATAATTATTTGAGAAGATAACATTTGAGAAAATACCAAGAGCTCATAATAGAGTGGAAGACACCATGGCTATGGTAGGATCTATGTTGAGCATTCCGCCAGAGAGTAATGATATGCCATTCTTTGTTGAAAATTTAAGAACAACAACATATGACATACCAGACTCTTGTTTAGTGTGTGAATTTGTTGGTCCCTTTTCACCATGGTACGCTGAAATATTTAATTATCTCCATGATGGAACCTTCCCTATGAACATTTCCCATGTTGAAAAGTGAAACCTCATCCAGCGTATAGCCCACTATACCCTACTTGGGGGCACCCTCTTCTGTCAAGGCTACGACGGGAATCTATTGCGTTGTTTAAATTCTGATGAATCTATCCAAGTAATCAAGGAGGTACACGAGGGCATTTGTGGAGCTCATACTAATGGGATTGTCCTTGCAAAGAAGATACTTAGAGTAGGCTACTATTGGCCTACCATGGAGCATGATTGTTGTCAACATGTGAAGAAGTGTGTGGATTGTCAAAAGTATGTAAATTTGATACATGCACCGACACAATCCTTGCAACCAATCACGACACCCTATCCATTCTCAAAGTGGGGTCTCGATCTAATAGGGAAACTTAATCTTGTCTCCTCAGATGGCCACAAGTTCATTATAACGGCCATTGAGTACTTTACAAAATGGGTAGAGGTTGTTCCTCTAACCTATACAGAAGGTCCCCAAATTTCTAAGTTTATAATGAATCATATCATCTACAAATATGGAATCCCTTCTTCTATTATCACTGATAATGGTAAGTCATTCAAAAATAAAAATGTGAAAGCACTCTTGCAAATGCTTTCAAATTTCCCTTAAGTTTTCAACCCCTTATTACCCTCAAGGTAATGGGCAGGCCGAAGCTTCCAAAAAAACCTTAATTCACATTATGGAGAAAATGGTGAATACCACAGGCCGTAACTAGAATCTATAAATTCACCCTGCCCTCTGGGAATTCAGAACTTCTATCCACACTCCTACAGGTGCAACTCCATATTCTTTAGTATTCATTTCAGAAGTCCATCTTGCCTTTAGAGATCAAGATCCCTTCTTTGTGTATCGAGCTAAGGGATTACCTGAATGAAGAGGAGGACTATAGAGTATCCTGACTGGTAGAGTTGGAGCTATTAGATGAGAAACACCTTCATGCCCTCAATCACCTGAAAGTGTATCACAATCGAGTGTGGAGGAGCTACAACAAGAAGGTCATACCTCGTCATTTTGAGGTAGGAGACATGGTGTTGAAAGAGAATCATAGAAGAACACCAATAAAGATCGAGAAAAGAAAGGGAAATTTGAGCCCAACTGGCTAAGACCATACATTGTGGTTTCCAAGTTCGGTTCAGGTGCATATAAGCTGGCCTATTTAGATGGCCAAGAGCTTCGAGAACCCATGAACGTAATGCATCTTAAGCACTTCTATGCTTAAGTATGGGGTCTCTGCAGAATACCAAGAAAAGTAAAACAAAAAATTATAAAAATAGAAAAAAGATAAAGATAAATAAACAAGTACGTCCAATAGTGAAAACCATGCAATGGTGGCACTTTGGACAAGTCCTTTGGTGAAAACTGGCTTCCGACACCAAGGGAGGGTCCATTGTTCACAAGCAGTTTAGGTTTAAGGAGTACGACAAATTTTTCCTAAGTTGATCTTTCACCTTCGTCTAAGTCCCTTGTGAGCCTATCCTTCTTTTCCCTGATCCGGCTAATCTAACCTTTTGAGTGTGGAGAATTTAACATTGAATGAACCCATCTCACATTGGGGGAAACTTCGCAGTGTCACTTCTGACATATACCACATGGCATTCTTCCCTTGTACATCCCATCTAATGCTGGGGGCATCCACGTTTCTTCATTTCCTTGCACGTTTGCTTTGGAAAACTGTTGAGAAAATGTCAAAAACATTCGTATAACTTTTGAAAAACCCAAAACATTCAAATATATTTCGTAGAAAAACTCCAAAACAATATAAAATTGTCTTAGAAACCAAAAACAATAGACGAAAACATCCCAAAACTGTCCCACAAAAACAAAGTAGTGGTTTGCTTACTTTTAGTTGTTGGTTTGTCATGGTTTTGGTTGCATTACTTTTTCATATTGTATGCTTTAAATTGGATTTACTTGCTTACTTAGATTAAATGTAACTTTAGTCTGTAGTGTATTGCATTAAGTCCATTTTATATTGCACACTTGTAAATAAATGTGTTGCTTTGATTAGATTTGTTTAAACTTGTGCTTGTTAATTTTTACTTGTACATTGTGTTATCATTTCATCATCATATCACACATATCCATCACATCTATACATCATATATCAAAAAATATGCTAAGTCTACATCACACATGTATACTAAAAGCTAATCATCAAATACCGTATCACCAATGGGGCAAGAGGGGTTGCGCATGATCACAAATCTATCCCCCCACACCAATATCAAAAATATAAACATGTTTTACTCAAAGTATCTCATTAACGTACAATATGATATCAGCTAAGGCTATCTCATAATCTAACAGGTGATACAAACATAAAGAAACAAATTAAGCATGATATCTCATACAACATGTGATACATCGGTAATCCATCTATCATCATATATATCATCAAAAATATAAGTTTCCATATACATCTGATATAACAAGTCATCATGGGAATCTATACAAAAAAAGTGCCTTCATCACAAGGCATGATCAAAAACAATATACATACATCCGTATAAAAGTATGCCTTCATCACGAGGCGTTACACCAAAAATAAAGTAATACATCTGGCATGTTAATAAGAAAGTCAACCATGAATCTCACCCACACCAAGAACTATCCCAGTCCAAGAAGACTGCTAGGTGGGGGCATCTAAGGGTTGAACGTGTAGAAGGAACCACATCAGGTTGAACTGCATCAGGTTGAGCTAACCTAGGCTGAACTGACCCATGCTTCTCTAAAGCCTCCTGTCCTGAAGGACCCTCTATAGATTGCATTGATCGGGATGGTCTATGGGATCTAGATCGTGACCTGTTGCTTGCTATGTGACTATACTGAGGAACTCTCCACTCGACTGGAACAACCACATAGTACTGCATCCTATAATAGGTGGCCTCACCTGCTACAATAGCACTATGCCCAATCATCAACTGCATCCTCAAGGACATATCTTCCTGCTACAGTGTATCACACTCTTCCCTAATGCTAGCTAGCTCTATTTGTACAGCTGTGACCGCTCTACTATAATCTGATCTCACTCTACATGTAGCTATAGGCTATCTGCTATCACTCGGTCCCACTGCAGTCTGTAGTTGATCTCACTCTTCCTGTAGCTGATCTCGCTCTACCTATAGCTTGATCTCAGCCCTTTATAGCCTGATCTCGCTATAGGCTATCTACCATCACTTAGTCCCGATCTCATGTCTGATATATAGCCTGATCTTTCTCTATCTGTGTGACTGTAGGATATCTACAATCACTCGATCTCACTTTGTAAAGGCTTGATCTCACTGTGTCTATAATGGCTTCACAAGCTGATCCCCATCTGCAAGGGCCTGATCTATCTCAACAAGTGATGGTCTCTCTCAAATACCATCTGAAGCTACAAGTCTGTCACCTGTTGAAGTTGCTACTGCAAGGAAATAACCTGTGTATCTAGTATAACTGTGTATCCTACTATCATCTATTGAAGCTGTATTGCAAGGCATATCCTGCATATCCTATGCTATATCATGCATGTACATATCCTACATATCATGCACATCCTGTGTATATCTATTATATTATGCATAGCCTGCGCATCATATGTATCCTAAATATCTTGAAATTCCTCCTCCATATCCTCATCATGTCAGTCCTCTCCTCCACACCCTGGTGGACTATGTCATGGACTCACGTGAGGGGGTGATAAAGGTCCTTGCACTAGATTTACACTGGTACCCCCATGTATGGTACTACCTGTCTCTGTGCTTGTGCCTCTACCGGTGGATCTGGATCCTGTAATCATCATGCTCAATTGCGATCAATATCTCCTGAGGAATAGATAATCTGATGTGGCAACACTAGCACATACCACGTTGCATAGTTTGGTGTAGTACCTGGATCTACTATCTATGCTCCCACTGTACCCAAGGTTATGAGACTACCTATGAAAAGCTTGCAAGGGCTCAGTCCAACCTAATCCATAGTGGGTCCGATGTCAAAAATCTCTCTGTAGCGGCACACATACCACATCTCATCACCAAGAATCCCCTTGGATAAGACCAACCTGATGATGAACCCGGTCCACCCTACTACCAATCTAAGACGTGGCTCCTAATCCCAATAATAAAGTGGTCTACTGTAGTCTATCCCCAACTCATCTGCATCTTGTGGCCACTAATATAACATGTATGGTCACCAGGTGATCATGTGGGGTTGTAGCTCATTGAATGCTCCTCAGAAGTAATCTATTTCCCTCCAATGGCTATAAATATCATCTCCATCAGGAACCCAACCCATGAGAGAAGGCTCTCTAAGAACCATAAGCTCTCAATGCTCCTAAAGGACATCCAATGACAATATGGTCCCAAACCCAAATCTGTAACAAAGTAGCATGGCCTAGTGTCCTTTGACCATGATATGTTATCAAATGTAAGTCATAATATAAGTGAGATAGTATATACTGACCTCAGAGTAGTAGAATCTACCCTGAAGTAGGTTGTGGATCACTCTAATGAGACCCAGGGAGAATCGAGGCACTAGTCTTTTCAGGAAACAACACGTCTGCTGATAAGAGCTAATAAGTATATAGGGAACCCATCCTAGCCATGTGTCAACCATGCATCTCCTAACCACAGACTATCAAGCCTTGGCAAGGGAATGTCAGTCAATCCAAATATCATGGCTATATAATTCTCAACTCGGTCTGAGCGACTATCGTAAGTAATCAAACGGCTCTGGATTGAAACTCACAGGATCCGCCAAACATCCTCTAGTGTCATGCTCATCTCACCTATTAAAAGTCGGAAGGTATGAATCTCACCATGTCCATCTCTCAACTAAGGCTCTGAGTAGACTATGATCAAAAGAGATATGGGTCATGCGGCTATGTAGGATAAACATGTCACCTCCAAGGTAATCTCTAGGAAAATCTAGTTTGGAACGTCCAAACATTGCCTCGAAAGTCTGAAGTCATGCATGCCACTCCTGCATCCCTAGTGCATCCAAATATAACTACTTGAGATCATTTAAGTCAATTGTTGTAATCTATCTTTCTATTCTACCATGCAATTTCTTCTAAAAGGGGTGTAAATTTAGTGTGTTATTCTTCTATTTTCATTGGTAAATTTCTCTATGGTTCACATTTTTTCTTCTACAGTGGGGTTTACTAAACAAAAGCTAATTTTTTTGGCCTACAAAGCAGTTTTAAGAGTACCTTTCGTGTGTAAATGCACCCTCCCTGTGTGTGCACTAACGCTAGGCTCTTTAGCATAGGTGCCTGCGCGCACCCATGCACAGTCAAAAAATAAAAATAATAATAATAAAGTGGCTCAACACAGGTGCCTGACACCCATGCTGGCCAAGTGCAAAAATTCACAAAGTGGCTTAGTACAGGGTCAGCACTAGGCACCCATGCTGGCCAACTAGCAAAAAAATGTCAAAGTGGCTCAACACATGAGCTCAGGCGCCCATGTTGGCTCAACCAAAATGCCAAGAAATGTCAAACTAGGCTCAGTATAGGTGCCCATGCTGGCCAAACAAAGTTGGCTCACTACATGCAAAGTGGCTCAACACAGGTACCCAGACATCCATGCTCAGCACAAGCAAAGTTTCCAAAGTGCGCCCAAAGTGGCTTAGCATAGGAAATCTCAAACACCCATGTTGTCCATGCAAAGCTAAAAAATGCTAAAGTGGCTCAACACATGTGCTCATGATGGTAACATAAGTCTCAATAATTTTATCAAATTGGCTTAGCACATGAACCCAGGCGCCAATGTTTGCCAACAAAATCCAAAAAATGTCAAAGGGGCTCAAGACAGGCACCTGGGTGCCCATGTTGGCCAAGTAAAACTAAAAATTGTCAAATCAAATGGCTCACCACAGGCGCCTGAGCACCCATGCTGGCCAACTAAACTCAAAAAAACAAAAAAAATAGTTGAGCATATGCGCCCATGCTGGTACAAAACATTTCACAAAAAGCAAATAATTTGCTCAGCATAGGCACCCAGTTGCCCATATTGGCAAGGAAAACCTTTTTATTTTACATAATCACACCTAACATAGGTGCCCCCTCCCCCCAGTTTTTCCCTAAATTTTACTTTAAAATGCATATTTTCCGTTAAAAATTCAAAAATTTTGAACTACTCAGGGTAAAAAGAGAGAATTGTGTAACCATGTGGTCTATCCACTAGGAAGTCTCAAGGTAGTCCCTCATGAGTTCTACACGATGCCTTCGATTCGCTATCTCTCTCCATTTCCTCCCATAGGTTAAAGCTTAATTCAGTAGTCAAACGACAAATAAACGTGGTAAAATGACTTGACGTGATGGCTTATATGCTCATTTCTACCTCTCGCAGTGTGTTTCTCACTCTGAAAGTGCCTCAAGACCGCAGCCATGTATCTTCTAAAATTCTTCTAACACTAGCTGCGATGATTATTTTTTAAAAATTAATTATTTTCGGCATGGTTTTGCTACGTTGGGGCATATTTTTGCTTCCCGGAAAACCTTTTCTACTACCCGAGGGCATTTTTTTTTCCTTGCGGTCACTTTTAGCATTGTCTCGCGACTTCGTTATCTCCTCTAATAATACTTTCTTCCGTAAAAATTAAATTTGATTGGTAAAATTATTAAATATTAAAAAAATTGTAAAAAAATTTAAATTTTTTACAAAAAAATGGTAAACAACACATATACAGCTGAAACATGTGTTAATTGCATCATCCTCGCACGTTAAAATATGTCTTATAGAAGAGTCTTTCTACGGTTCTTTCTTGTTCTAGTCTCAAATGACTTGTCGATTATTGTAATCTACCCCCCTTTAACAAAATCTCGGCTGCATACTATGTCGGTACTCCTGTCGCAATAGTGAGTTGTCTAGAGACTGTATGTCGTAGTGCACGAAGGTTTTTCCATAGGACTACTTGTGTCCTTTGTTTTTCTCCATTGCATGTGTTATTACTGGGGGAATAATTTTGAATCCTTTTTGTTACAACACAAACATTTGGGAACTGCATCTTGATAACAAAAAAATGGCTGCAACACGCTATTTGTTTAAGTACACGCGTGATTGTACTAGTTTGTCTCTGTTAGGTTAGGTTGGTTTAGTTTCTCGTATTGCATTGCATAAATGTATATTACATGGAGCTAAATATCATTTTGAATTTCTCATATTGCATTGCATAAATGTATGTTGCATGAAATTACGTATTTTTCGCAATAAACAATTTTTAGTAATTTAGCTTTTCATGTTATCCTACACTTTTGTTTATTTTAAAATAAAAGTCTGATGATGTAGACATAGGGGTAAAATGATATAAACAAGGTTGCTTATTGAAAGGTTAGGATGGTAAATATTGAGCTTGTCCTATATTTCTCCATTAATCATTTCTTCTCCATTATCATTTATTACCATTACTAATTTTTCTCCTAAAAACTCACTTGGGGAAATAAACAACCACGTTTATCCCTATCCTTATTCCTTCTCAATACCTAAGGGTTTCATGCCGTTTTGACTCATTTTCTTCTATTCATTTCAAATCATATTTTCAATTGTCGATTGACTTCTTCTATCACCCACTTGACATTGAAGGCGACATCCTTCATCCTGCTAATTTTTCTTCAAAAATTACCTATTTTATGTTTTTTTACTATGTTTGAAGTGAAGTCACTAACTGCACCTCAAACAAGGGAAAATGTAGACACCTAAATTCCACTTTTGCAATCTTATTGCCAAAACGCATACAAATCACTCTTATTCTTCCCAATTCCGTTATAATTAGTGCTCTTTACTAATTAACTAACATTTCTTGCCACTTTGGTCGGTTAACAAGCACTTCGTTGATCACCAAACCTCTTTCACATTCAGGATGTCACTTTACGACGAATCGTAAGTCAAAATCCTCTTCAAAACAGAGAATTACTTTTTATAAGCTAATTAAGACTATTTTTCCCTTGTTTTAGTCACCATACCCTAGTATTGGCTTAAAACCCTTTTCCAACCACTCAAAATCACCCCATTCACCTCCACAATGTTTCAGCAAGCTTTAAAAGCTTATCCTAGCCTCCTAGTTGACCCTAAGTGATCGATTATGGCTCCACACCTCTTAATCACTTAGTAATTCACTAATTGTGATTATCAAGGCCTAATCATGATTATCAATTCTAATCTAATTTGGGGCTTTTAGTCCCACATACACTAAAATACAAGTTTCTCCCTAAAGGAAAACTATAAAAAAATTGCACGTCATTCCTTTATACTTTACACCATACTTTGATTTGCATCTGTAATAAAGTTGTCAGAGGTGTAGTTATGCTTCCATAATGCCTTACAAATCTTTGGTAATAACCTGTAAGCCCCAAAAATCCTCGTAGATTATTTAGGGTTTTTGGAACTTTCCACTCCATCATGGCTTTGATCTTATTAGGATCCACTTTAACCCCTTCATGAGAGACAATGTGACCCAAATATTCAACCTCCTTGAGTCCAAAAGAACACTTAGAGGGCTTTGCATAAATTTGATGTTGCTCAAGGGTTTCCAAAACCTTATTTACATGATGCAAATGTTCCTTCCATGTTTTGCTATAAATTAATATATCATCAAAAAACACTAAGACAAACTTCCGCAGGAATGACTTAAAAATAGAATTCATCAAACTTTGAAATGTAGAAGGTGCATTTGTGAGTCTAAAAGGCATTACCAGGAATTCATAATGGCCTTCATGTGTCCGAAAGGCGGTTTTATGAACATCCTCATCCTTGATTCTGATTTGGTGGTATCCCGAACGGAGATCAAGCTTTGTAAAATAAACAACACCATACAACTCATCAAGCAAATCATCAATTACAGGAATAAGAAACTTATCTTTGATTGTGTACTTATTAAGTTCCCTATAATCAGGACACATGCGCCACATGTCATCTTTCTTCCATACCATCACTACTGGAGAAGAATAAGCACTCTGACAATGACGGATGATTCATGCTTCCAACATCTCTTGTACAATCTTCCCGATTTCACTCTTTTGCACATATGGGTACCTATAAGGTCTGATGTTAGGCGGTTGACTTCCTGGTAATAACTGAATAGCATGATCATGATCTCTCTTTGGAGGTAAGCCCTTTGGTATATTTTCAAATACAACAGAGTGTGCATCAACCATTGCTTGCTTATCTGATGGTATAATGTCTTTAGAATGATGAGCCTCCAATGAAAAGAGTTGTGCCACAAATCCATCTGCACCCTTTTTTAGCATTTTATGCATCTGATGAGAACTTACTATTTGAGGAGAATTTTCTCTTAAGCCTCTTAGCTCAAAAGTCCTTCCTTCAGAGTGAAATCGCATGAACAAATCTTTGAAGTTCAACTCAATGGTTCCCAAAGTGGTAAGCCATTGAACCCCTAACACAATGTTTTCTCCTCCCATAGAAATGACATACATGGGACTATTTAGTATGTAATCTCCCATGGAAAGTTTCATGCTATGGCATTTTCCAAAACAAGTAACAATACCTCCATCAGCAATCATTACTTGACATTTAGGAGCTGGATAAATGAAACAGTTTAGGCGCATTGCTAACTTATGATTGATAAAGTTGTGAGTACTTCCTGAATCAATCAACATTGTGACCCTCTATTTTTTTAGAAATCCAACCACCTTTAGGGTTTGGGGGATGTTAATACCTGAAATTGCATGGCATGAGATCGTTCGCTGAGGGTCTCCCGACTCCTCCTCTTGCTCAACCAAGACCTCTGACTCTACATTTTCATCCTTCTCTTCATCTTCACTAGGCCCATCAATGTAGAACAACTTCTTTTCAGCACATTTATGTTCGGGTCCAAATTTACCGTCATAGTTAAAACATAACCCTTTTTCTCTTTTTTCTTCAATTTGTTGAGGTGTCAATCTAACTGGCCGAGGGAGTGTTGGGGCCAAGGAGTTGCGATCTCTGGTATAAGTGAAATGTTGTCTCCTACTAGAAACAATTTTTTCCTCTACCCTTCTTGCCATAATCATCAAATCAGAAACCTTATGAGGATTAAACATGCACACCTCATGCTAAATGTGATCCTTAAGACCCCCAAGAAATAGGTCATTCATATTCTCTTCAGTAATATTTTCCACCCGCAAAGAAAGGTTTTGGAAGTGATGAATGTAATCCTTAAGATATCTTGTCTGTCTCAACTTTGCTAATTGGCTGAAGTAATTATCTGACACACTAGAACTGTAGTGTAATTGCAACTCTTCGGTGAAGATTGTCCATGTAACATTGATACCACTCTTCTGCCTTTGAGCACATAACCATCGATACCAGACGAATTGGTCGGGTTTGAGATAGAAAGCTGCCATGGTCACCTTTTGTCCTAATGGAATCTGATGTAGTTCAAATAAATTCTCCATTTAGTTGATCCAATTGAGTGGATCCTTTCCATCAAAATTTCGCATCTCCACTTTTGGAAACATAGTACGGGCCTGCAAAGTGCTCGATTTGGATTCTGCACACTCGAAGATCCACTCTGGCTCATGTGTTTATTATGTTGACCTGAGGATCCACCTTGATTTACATAAGTATGATTACCCATCATATGCGTACTGATTTTTTTGATGAACTCCTCCAATCTTTGTCCAATCCTATCCATGTATTCTTTGCTGGCCACCCAAGATTCGAGGTCTCTCAGGTTAAACTCAAGTTGGCTTACTTTATGGTCTATCGAAGTAAACCTTAACCATGAGGAATCTGTAGTTATATCTTCTATCTCAAACTCCTCAACTACTATCTCATCCTTTTCTGGTGTTTTACCCGGAGTGATGGGATTCTTTTTTCCTCTTGTGGAAGGCACCGCCATGATGCCCCAAAATAGTAGGATGTAGGGATCACGGTCAAATTTTAGGGTTTCGTATTTCGATAAGAATTCAGCCAAATATAAAAAAACTTAAAGAACAAACCCCAAATAAAAAAAAAATCTTTCCAAAAATGTAACAAATTTGAAAAAAATCCACAATTTACACCCTAGGGAGCGATTTTATGAAAAACCCTAAATTTGTAATAACTTTTGCAAAATAAATAAAAAAAGTCTACAATTTTTAAGGAACCTTACTTGAAACGTTTCGGAACTCTGGTAAAAATATCTCCCACTAATTAGCTTTGGTTCACAATATATGGCAGAAACAAAAAATTAGGGTTTTGCCCTAATTTTGGCCCAGATCACAGCTCTGATACCACTTGTAATGAAATTACTTGTATAATTCAGATCATGAGCAGCAATATAACACCAAATAACACAATATTCTAGAATAATGATCTCAATATGTAATTATAATAGCTTCGCCACTTCGAGGGGGCAACCTCTAAACCATACAATAAGAATCAAATGCTCCAATGATGATGAACTACTACCTACAATCCCCTATATATACTATTCATATGTTATGGCCATCACCAAGGCCGACCTACTAAGCATGAGAAAGTATAAATGATATAATAAAATGATATGGTAAGCCACAAATCGGCTACTCATATCCTAATACAAGCAATAGGTTAAGGGCGTAGCATGCCCTTCCCCTTCAAAACAACATTGTCCCCAATGTTGAGAAGCTTTGGGTGTTGCTGCAGAAATGTCATATCTTCCAATGCTTCATCTTCATTGTCCATATTCTTCCACTTGATCAGGTACTCAGTAATAACATGTGTCCTCAATCTTTTAATGCGTGTTTGAAGGATGCATTCAGGTTCCAAGATGACTCTACCCTCCTCATTGAGCTCAGGTAACACTATTTGGGCTAATACGCTTTTTCCAATTACTTTCTTCAGGCAAGAAGCATGAAAGACTAGATGTATTCTGGTTGATTGTGGAAGTTCTAATTTGTATGTTAAAGTACCAATCTTCTGCAATACTTGATAGGGGTCATAATACTTCGATGAAAGTTTGTTATCCTTTTGTTCTTTCAAAGACATTTGCTTATATGGTTATAAACGCACAAAAACCCAATCACCGACTTCAAAATGCCTTTCTATGCGATGTTGATCAGCCTATTGCTTCATGCGGTTTTGTGCCAGACCAAGTTCTCCTTGAGACTAGAGAGGACCTCTTGTTGATACTGAATGTGTTCTTTTACTGCTCTAACCCGCGGTTGTCCTCTCAATGATGATGTGATGGATGGTGGATGGTACCCATAGAGTGCCAAAAAAGGAGACATTTTAGATGAAGTATGGAAGGAAGTGTTATACCACCATTCTGTAAGTGGCAACCATTAGACCTATCTTGCTTGTTTATCTGACGTAAAGCAACAGAAATATCCCTCCAAACACTTATTTACAACTTTTTTTTCCCATCAGACTGGGGATGATAAGAAGAGCTATGAGATAACTGAGTACCCAAACATGAG
The DNA here is from genome assembly GCA_019776745.2 of Taxus chinensis. Lineage (NCBI taxonomy): Eukaryota > Viridiplantae > Streptophyta > Pinopsida > Cupressales > Taxaceae > Taxus > Taxus chinensis. The sequence continues at coordinate 562,843,871 of CM034155.1, read as the reverse complement.
AATAAATCAGTCCAAAAATTACTAGTAAATATAGGGTCTCGATCACTTACTATAATCTTCGGTGTCCCATGAAGCTTCTGAACTGTGTCCATGAAGGTTGTTGTTACCGTGCTTATAGCAAATGGGTATGCCAAGGCACAAAAATGAGCATATTTGGTGAGTCTATCCACCACAACCATGATGACATTTTTTCCTTCAGATTTAGGTAATCCTGTGATAAAGTCCATGGAAACCTCTTCCCACCGCTGGCTAGGAATAGATAGAGGTTATAGAAGACCTAGGTATCGAACTGTTTCACCCTTATTTTGCTGACAAACCATGCATTATGCCACAAATTTTTGGACCTCCCCTTTGAGCCCTTCCCAGAAGAAATATTGTTTAACTCGATGATAAGTCTTAAAGAATCTAGAGTGCCCCCTACTAGAGAAGAGTGAAGCTCGGATAGAATCCTATTTTTAAGAGTGGAGTTCTTACATAGGTATAATCTATCTTTATACCATAAAGCATCCCCTTTCAATACGAATTTTCCAGACATGCTTGGATCATTCTGGAGATGATGAATGAGGTTTTGTGTGGTTGGGTCATTTCTCCATTCGGACCTTGCCTCATCTATCCAATCTTCCTGTAATATGGATATGGCACATAACAAGGTTGCAATTGAGTCATCTTTCTGCGACAGAGCATCCGCAACTACATTCTCCTTCCCTTTCTTATAGATAATCTCAAAATCATATCCCAACATCTTGGAGACCATTTTTGTTTTTCTTTAGATGATAAACGTTGCTCCAAGAAGTATTTTAGACTATCATGATCTGTCTTCACTTTAAAGTGTCTTCCTATGAGATATGGTCTCCATTGCTTTACTGCATGAAGTATGGCTAGCATTTCCTTCTCATAAGTCGGCTTGGAAAGATTCTTACCTTTGAATTGATGGCTCAAAAAGGTAATAGGATGGCCTTCTTGCATGAGAACTACTCCCATACCCACTCTTGACGCATCACATTCAACAATGAATGTTTTGGAAAAATCTGGAGTAGCCAAGACTGGAGTGGTGCACATGGCCTCCTTTAGTTGCTCAAATGCTTTGGTTGCAACCTCACTCCAATGGAAGGAGTCCTTATTTAATAAAGTTGTGAGAGGTGCAACTATACTTCTATAATGCCCGAATCTTCAGTAATAACCTGTAAGCCCCAAAAATCCTCATAGATTCTGTAGGGTTTTTGGAACCTTCCACTCCATCATGGATTTGATCTTATTAGGATCCACTTTAACTCCTTCATGAGAGAAAATGTGACCCAAATATTCAACCTCCTTTAGTCCAAAAGAACACTTAGAGGGCTTTGCATAAAGTTGATGTTGCTCAAGGGTTTCCAATACCTTATTTACATGATGCAAATGTTCCTCCCATGTTTTGCTATGAATTAATATATCATCACAAAGCACTAAGAAAAAATTCCACAGGAATGACTTAAAAATAGAATTCATCAAACTTTGAAATGTAGAAGGTGCATTTGTTGGTCCAAAAGGCATTACCAGGAATTCATAATGGCCTTCATGTGTCTGAAAGGTGGTTTTATGAACATCCTCATCCTTGATTCTAATTTGGTGGTATCCTGAATGAAGATCAAGCTTTGTAAAATAAACAGCACCATGCAACTCATCAAGCAAATCATCAATTACAAGAATAGGAAATTTATCTTTGATTGTGTACTTATTAAGTTCCCTATAATCATGACACATGTGCCACATGTCATCTTTCTTCCGTACCATCACTAGTGGAGAAGAATAAGCACTCTGACTATGACGGATGATTCTTGCTTCCAACATCTCTTGTACAATCTTCTCAATTTCACTTTTTTGCACATATGGGTATCTATAAGGTCTAATGTTAGGTGGTTGACTTCTTGGTAATAACTGAATAGCATGATCATGATCTCTCTTTGGAGGTAAGCCCTTTGGTATATTTTCAAATACAACAGAGGGTGCATCCAACATTGCTTGCATATCTGATGGTATAATGTCCTTAGAATGATGAGCCTCCAATGAAAAGAGTTGTGCCAGAAATCCCTCTGCACCCCTTTTTAGCATTTTGGGCATCTAATAAGAACTTAGTGTTTGTGGAGACTTTTCTCTTAAACCTCTTAGCTCAAAAGTCCTTCCTTCAGAGTGAAATCGCATGAACAAGTCTTGGAAGTTCGGCTTAATGGTTCCTAAAGTGGTAAGCCGTTGAACCCCTAACACAATGTCTGCTCCTCCCATAAAAATGGCATACATGGGACTATTTAGTATGTAATCTCCCATGACAAGCTTAATGCTATGGCATTTTCCAGAACAAGTAACAATACCTCCATCAGCAATCATTACTTGACATTCAGGAGTTGGATAAATGAAACAGTTTAGGCGCACTGCTAACTTATGATTGATAAAGTTGTGAGTACTTCCTGAATCAATCAACACTGTGACCCTCTATTTTTTTAGGAATCCAACCACCTTTAGGGTTTGGGGCGTGCTAATACCTGAAATTGCATGGCATGAGATTGTTGGCTGAGGATCTCCTAACTCCTCCTTTGGCTCAACCAATACCTTTGACTCTGTATCTTCATCCTTCTCTTCATCTTCACTAGGCCCATCAATGTAGAACAACTTCTTTTCAACACATTTAGTTCTGGGTCCAAATTTACCATCACAGTTAAAAGATAACCCTTTTTCTATTTTTTCTTCAATTTGTTGAGGTGTCAATCTAACTAGCCGAGGGAGTGTTGGGGCCAAGGTGTTGTGATCTCTGGTATAAGTGAAATGTTGTCTCCTACTTGAAACAAATTTGTCATCTACCCTTCTTTCCATAATCATAGAATCAGAAACCTTATGAGGATTAAACATGCGCACCTCATGCTCAATGCGATCCTTAAGACCCCCAAGAAATAGGTCATTCGGATTCTCTTCAGTAATATTTTCCACCTCCAAAGAAAGGTTTTGGAAGTGATGAAAGTAATCCTTAATAGATCATGTCTGTCTCAACTTTGCTAATTGGCTGAAGTAATTATCTGACACACTAGAATTGTAGTGTAATTGCAAATCTTCAATGAAGACTGTCCATGTAACATTGAGACCACTCTTCCCCCTTTGAGCACATAACCATCGATACCAGATGAATTGGTCAGGTTCGAGATACAAAGCTACCATGGTCACCTTTTGTCTTGATGGAATCTGATGTAGTTCAAATAAATTCTCCATTTGGTTGATCCAATTGAGTGGATCCTTTCAATCAAACTTGCACATCTCCACTTTTGGAAACATAGTACGGGCCTGCAGAGTGCTCGTATTTGGATTGTGCACACTCGAAGATCCACTCTGGCTCATGTGTCTATTATGTTGACTTGAGGATCCACCTTGATTGACATAAGTATGATTACCCATCATATGCGTACTAAATTTTTGCATGAACTCCTCCAATCTTTGTCCAATCCTATCCACATCTTTGTTGGCCACCCAAGATTCGAGGTCTCTCAGGTTAAACTCAAGTTGGCTTACTTTATTGTGTATCGAAGTAAACCCTAACCCTGAGGAATCTGTAGTTATACATTCTGTCTCCAACTCCTCAACTACTATCTCATCCTTTTCTGGTGTTTTACCCGGAGTGATGGGATTCTTTTTTCCTCTTGTGGAAGGCCCCACCATGATGCCCCAAAATAGTAGGATGTAGGGATCACGGTCAAATTTTAGGGTTTCAGATTTTGATAAGAATTCGGCCAAATATAAAAAAAAATTATAGAACAAACTGCAAATAGTTTTTGTTTTTCTTTCCGAAAATGTAACGAATTTGAAAAAATTCCACAATTTGCATCCTAGGGAGCGATTTTATGAAAAACCGTAAATTTGTAATAACTTTTGCAAAATAAATCAAAAAGTCTACAATTTTTAGGGAACCTTACTTGAAATGTTTCGAAACTCTGGTAAAAATATCTTCCACCAATTCGCTTTGGTTCGGAATATATGGCGGAAACAAAAAAATTAGGGTTTTTGCCCTAATTTTAGCCCAGACCGTAGCTCTGATACCACTTGTAATGAAATTACTTGTATAAGTTAGATCATGAGCAGAAATATAACACCAAATAACACAATATTCTAAAAAAAATGATCTCAATATGCAATTAGAATAGCTTCGCTACTTCGAGGGGGCAACCTCAAAACCATACAATAAGACTCGAATGCTCCAATGATGATGAACTACTACCTACAATCCCCTATATATACTATTCATATGTTATGGCCATCACCAAGGCTAACCTATTAAGCATGAGAAAGTATAAATGATATAATAAAATGATATGGTAAGCCACAAGTCAGCTACTTATATCCTAATACAAGCAATAGGTTAAGGGCGTAGCACTAATTCAGAGGAAAAAAGGTTACCTTCAGAAGAAAACAACTCCTTGATTTTGTCTTTGCTTTTGTGCTTAGAAGCCATGACATGGAAGAATTTTGTGTTTTTGTCTCCCTGGTTAAGCTAGAGGGCCCTAAATCTTTGTCTCTAGTAGGCTTCCTCCTCGATTAGGGTGTTATGGTAGTCATTGGTCAGTGTAATTTCTTTCTTATGGAACCTTCTCTATCGATTTCCACTGAGATGCTCATAATTTTATGTGTTAGCTTTTGCTTGGGGAGCTTAATGTTACCAAACACTTTAGCCTAGAAAATTTTGAGTTGTTTTTTTATTTCTTTTAGTTTTTTTAACAAATTTTATCATTGTTGATCTCTGAACGTTCATATCCCACCAGCTCTTGATGAGGTTATCCAGCTTATTATTCTCGAACCAAGCCAACTCAAATCTAAAAGGTAGATTTTTAGTGTTGTGATTGGTGTTGGCACAAAGTAACAAAAACTGCGGTTCGAAGCAACTCTAGAGATAGCACTGAGATAAAAGTCTGAGCAGTGCAGGATCCAATCCATTGATCACAATGCTCTGTCAAGTCGGATTTGAATATGATTACTTCCCAATCTGTGGTTAGACCAAGTGAAAGAGGCCCCGTGTAGATCCATATCAAAAAATTCCCCTTGTCTTATAAATTTAGTTAAGGCTTCCATACTAGTAGGGCTAGCAGGTGCACCACCTTGTTTTTCAGAGGGGTAAAGAGTGTTATTGAAATCTCCCATGATTAGACAAGGAAATTGTGCGCAACTCCTTTTGAAATCCAAAATGTCCTGCCATAGTTGTTCCCATTGTGAATCCAGATTTGGAGCATATATGTTGATAGCAATCCAGTATGTATCTAAGCCAAATTCTTAGAAGAGCATGCCCAAGAAGTTTAGATTTTTGATGAGGCAGTCACCATGTAGAACTTTGTGGTTCCAAATAGTGCACAAACCCTAGAGTTACCAACTGAGTTTTGGGTGAAAGCACCATAAACTTTACAAAGCAAATTGCATGACTAAGCAAGGAAAGATAACATCATTTCCATCCATTTAGCCAAGGTTCTAAGTCTAGGAATGTAACATTAAGATAGAAGCTTAAAAGAATGCTTAACTAGTATGAAAACAATACCAAATCTAACTAAACATGCCTACTAGTATGCTTGAATTACCTAACATGGGCCTAAATAGACCTAAGAGGGCAATCAAGTGGTTATGGTTGCTACTCCAAACAAGGTGAAATGGCCTCTCCAAATGACTACTTGGTCATTTTGGATATCCATCTACTAACCCCATTGAAGGCTTTAGGCAAGGATTGAGCTTGGCTATATATCAAATTTATTATATGAGATGTTGTAACGAATCGTTACACCAAAACCTCAAGGCATTAGTGAAATCCACACATGAGGATCATAACATCCCACCACACTTCTTTAGCCCAGATCCCGGGCTAGATTTTGCACCCATATAGCGGGACCACACCCTGCCCTATACGAGCCCCGGGCGAACACTGCAATGCCAACGTAGTTACCCGTATCAGGACTTGAACCTGGGTGGTTACTCTGATACCAAATGTTATGAACCGTTACACAAAAAGCTCGAGGCATTAGTGAAATCCACACATGAGGATCATAACAATTAGAATTTTGTAATGAACTTATCTCTTTTTATTCTAAACTCCTGCAGGAAGAAGCTCCTCCTAATGAAAATAGCATTCCTAACCTTGTCACCACTAAGATGAATGACAATCTGACGGAACCCTTCTCTATGGATGAAATTCATAAATTTGTCTTCACAATAAAAGGAGATAAAGCATCAGGCCTAGATGGTTTCCGTACTTCCCTTTTCCAAATCAATTGGGAAATTATCAAGCATGATCTCTTTAATTCAGTGAACAAATTCAAGAAAAGTAATTCCCTATTAAATAATGGAGTGCTACTTTCATTGCGTTGGCCCTCAAATCTCTGCAATGTAATTCAATTTCCAATTTTCATCCTATAAGTCTCTGCAACACCGCCTACAAGATAATCACCAAAATGATGGCAGCAAGATTAAAATCGTTGATGAACAGTCTAATCTCTGAACAACAGAATGGCTCCATAAGTGGATGACTTATACAGGTAGGTATTATAACGATTCATGAGGAAATTCATTCAACTTAGCATGTTAAGACAACAGGTATGATTCTCAAATTGGATATGCAAAAATACTTTGATAGAGTCAGCTGGACTTTACTCCTGCGAGTCCTACCCAGCTTCGGATTTGATAACAAATGGTGTAGCTGAATTTTTACTTGTATCTCCTCAATGTGTTTCTCTATCCTCATAAATGTTATTATGACTGGCTTCTTTAAGAACACTAGAGGGATTAGACAAGGCGACCCTCTGTCACCCATCCTTTTTCTGTTAATGGCAGACATGCTAAGTAGAGCTTTAGAAGCTGCTACTATTTCTCGTATTAAAATTACCACACGCTCCCCCGTTGCTACTCACAACCAATTTGCATATGACACCCTTCTCTTGAGTGCAGCTTCGGTGGTGGAGACAAAATCTCTTAAAGAAATTTTGGAATGTTATCAAGCGGCCTCTCAACAATTGATAAACTTCTCCAAAAGTGGCATTGCCTTTATAAACACCCCACCAAGTAGACAAAGGAAGATTGCTAACATCTTTGGCCGCAATATTGTGTATCTATCGTCTTTTTATCTTGGTCTACCTATTTTCAAAGGAAAACAAATTACCAGCCTGTGGAATCCGGTTATAAAGCGTTATTAAAAGAAACTGGCTGGATGGAAAGGGGCCCTCCTAAGTCAGGCAAGTAAGCTCCAACTGGTCAAAGCTACACTCCAAAGTCTGCCTATTTACTTTATGTCACTTCTCAAAATGCCTTCAATGGTGATCAATGCTATTGTTAAAATTCAAAAAAGATTTCTCTATTCGGGTTCAAAAGATAAGAAAAGAATCCACTTGGTCTCTTGGAATGTTGTGTGTCACTCGACAAACCTGGGAGGTTTGGGGCTTAGGCGCATTGCTGACATGAATGAAGCTTTGCTAACTAAGATTGGTTGGGAGGTTGCTTCTGAAAACTTGGCCACTTGGGTTCATCTCCTTTGTTCTAAATATCTCACGCACTTGGGAAACTTTTTACACTCTTCCCCACCAAGATTTTCGGTCATATGGAATTCGGTGGTGATTTCTCTCCCCCTTCTGCATGTTGATACTAAATGGTGTCTAAGAAATGGCAATCAAATTGACTTTTGGTCGGATTGGTGGATTGGTAATAAACCCCTCTGTCATGACCCTTTCTAGGATCTGATCAAAAAATCTCTAATTGTTCACTATGGCAGAAAAGTTTGTGGTTATTGGCAGATATCCAACTCAAAACCTAAATGGCTGATTTGTGATTGGCCTCGCATCAGCAATATCCAGAGTCAACGTGTGATAAGTTTACATGATCTTCTGTCTTCACAATACATTCCCTTCTCTTTACCTCTGGATGAACACATTTGGCCTCTTTCTTCTTCTAGGAATTTCAATGTCAAAGTGGCCTATGCCTCTAAGCCTTGCACCCCTTGTGGTCCTCTCTCCGCCATATTTGGCCCTCCGAAATCATACCCAAAACCAACTTTTTTCCTGGTTATCCTTTAGAAACACCTTATCTAGTGAAAACCTTAAAAGGAGAGGCTTCTCTCTTCCTTCTAGGTGTATCTTCTGTTGTGCGGATCTGGAGTTCTCTTCTCACCTTCTTATTCATTGCTTCTTTTCCTAAACCATTTGGAACTTGCTCCTAAGCCATTTTGGGGTGTCATGGGTCTTTACTGAGTCTTTGTGGGCCACTTTCAACCAATGGAGATCCCCTTTCTCACATCAGATTTTTTCTCTGGCTTGGAAGGTCATCCTCCCACATGGCCTTTGGGGTATTTGGAAGGAGCGGAACAGGAATATATTCAAAGATCAAATTATGGATCCTACGCAAGTTGCCAAAAGCATTACTATCATCTTCAAAGAGAAACTTAACAGTTGTCTCTGGAAGAAGTATCAACAAAAGGTTAACTTCTGTGGAAAAAAGAACTGGTGTCAGCAACTGGCAATACAATTATACCTGAATCCTCGGCTTCTATGCATGTTAATGTGATTTGGATTCCTCCCCCTCCTGAATGGCTAAAACTCAACATTGATGGCGCCTCTAAAGGGAATCTGGGGAAGTCCAGAGGGGGTGTCATTCTCCGCAACAATGATGGTGCCCCTCTTGCTGCCACTGCAGCTAACCTAAGCAAAGGCACCAACCACCGAGTGGAGGCTATGGCTATTCTTAAAGGTATGGAGCTTACCCTACAAATTGGGAGTGAGCATCTAATAATTGGAAGTAATTCTCTGAATATTATCAAAATCTTAAATTCTAAAGACCCTGGAAAGTGGACTATTAGGAATATCATTGCTAACATTCGCATTCTACAAGATAGATTCCAGGAAATCAAGTATCAACATGTTTATAGGGAAGACAATAAGGTGGTTGACCGCCTTGCTAACATGGGAGTCCAACAAGAAGATCAACAAATTTAGATTGGGAACTTCCCAAGTTATCTCCTCCAACTTATACACAATGATTACTCTCTTAAGCATTAACCTTTTGTTGATTATGTATGTTTTTTCTGGTGTTAGCAGGGATAGTAGTAAGGAAACTTTTTTTAACGGTGGTTGCCTTAATATCAACATTATGATGATGTGACATACAACTAATATGGGCATGTGTGGTAATCGAGATAAAATTTGTGCAGAGCTTGGGGAAAGATGTGCTTTTATACTTTGTAATCATTCGTATTCATGAGGAGATCACCTCGCAAAACGTAAACAAGAATTATAAATATGGTGCTCTGAGTTGCATTTCGACTATTTCTGCCTCGAACGACACCATGAGAGGACAATTAAAGCACATTAAGCATGTTTCCTGCGATGATTATCAGGAGGATGAAGAGGTGTGGGACATTCTCAAGGATAATGAAATAACCACCTTTATGGAAAGAATTTTGGGTTACTCAGCCAAAGTCTCATATGGTGTGCTAGTTTCGTGGACGAGGGGCAAGGTTCAGGTGGGCAACACCTACTTCACAATTTCGACCAATGTCATTGCTATGACGAATGGCCTTCTGGCCTCGGGTGCTATCTATTTCAAGTGGTTGCTAAAGACGAAAATGGAGAAATTTCTTGATCCTGACAAGAAACCTATTAAATATCTCTTAGGTTATGAAAGGGAGTCTTTATACCCTCTTTGGGAGAGAGTTGCAGAAATAATCATGCGCTATTCACTATCGATGGGTGCTATAAGCTGGTGTATGGCCCTCATTTCTTCATTCTCTTGCACCTGTGCCACGGTAAGAAGATTAACCTCTCTGCCTTTTTGTTTCAATCTCTAGAATATTCAATCAATTGTGCTCGTGAGGGAGAAGGTCCCCTTCTGCATTTGTGTTTTTTTTATCTCCTTTTCCAATATGCGGCCACCCTTATTAACTGCTCCACTTCCCACCTAAATTGGGCAAGTGTCGTCGTACTCTTATTGCCTCTCTGCTTTCATCCCCTGTTTTCCATCCTTCTTCCAGCGACTGGCGACACACGAAAAATATCCTATGATTCTGATTCTGAAGGGGCCATTGTGGGCTCCTCTTTTATGGGTTCGAGTTCCCCTGCTGGTGGCGTCTCTCCCACCCGATCTCCTAGTTAGCTCTATTTGGGTTCCCCTGTTGGTGGCACCTACCATGTTCTTAACCTTTCCATTGTTATACAACTTCCATCTCCCGCTTCTAGCTCAGAACAACTTCTCATTAAAGCCCTTCTGGGATTGGCTTCTCTGTATCTGGACTCTCCCGACACTGAGCCCGTAGCAATGGAAGAAGTCCAGCCCATAAATTATGTTGCTAAGAAGATCGATATGGATGAAGTCATGCCAATAGTTATGGAAGAAGTCCAGCTCGTTGCAGTGGAAGAAATCCAACCCCAAAATTCTGTTGGAAAGAAGATCGAAATGGAAACTGATGAAAATCAGCCTAGGACTGAAACTAACAGTAGTCAAGTAGAGATTGTTACTTCTATCCTGGTAAAACTTCATAGGTATTTTACTATGCTAAGGAACTGGGAAGAATTCACGGAGAATACCAGAGTTGTCATCAACAAAGATTATGTTGAATTGATCTCCTTAGCAGACTTAATGGCTGAAAAAATTGGCTCAGTTAGTGCTAAGAATGTTGTTACTGAGTTGAAATAGCTCATATGACCTTTTGATGTATTTCGTTTTGGTTAGTTTTGCTCGGTTGCTCATTTTTTTGGGGATTTCTATGGGTATTAACATTGTAATTTTCACTGGTCTATGTAGCCATATGGGATTTTTGTAAAAGGTTGTAGGACCTCTTAAAACCCCCACTTTACCCTAATTCCAAAAAATTCTAAAACTCCTGAGTTGAGGGAAACCCCACTACCCTTTCTAATAATGTTATCATATCTCATAATTCCTCCAAGAATTAAATTCTGAAGAGGGTCTTGGGAAACTTAGATGGTCATTTCCTTTTATCCCTTAGCCAAGATTTGGAAATCATTGTATGATACTTGTCGGGAGTGCGATCATATTCCCTTTGGGCATCGATCATGGTTGGAAATTTGGAACCTTCAAAAGTTGGAATACCCAAAGCTACGTTTATGTGGTGAGCATCTAACTATGTAATAACTCGCCCTTGAGGATCCTTTAGTTCTTTGGTTTGGGGATCGAAGAAAGAGGCATAGGCTATAATTGTATCAGTACACTAGAGTGATGTAGGAAAACCTGTGGCATGAGCTAACCCACTATTCATAATGCTTCAGGCTAACGGGTTTGGGTTGTCATCTTTCATTCTAGCCCAGAAATCATCCAAGTTCATGTGTTTTACATCACTATCCCCTATTTCAGGGAATAAGGTTTCAAGTGAGTAGATATGCTCATATCTAGAATATTGAAACTGCATTGTGGCAACTTGGGTAGGACTCAGGAAAAGATAATATTTTAACAGTGGGTTTTTAAGAGGATATGAAGGAAGGGGATAAAAAACCCAAGAAAATGTCAAAGTGGATTAAATAAGGATGAAAATACTCACTTCTTGAATGCAGATGAAGGCAACCTTCCCACGCTTACAATGTAACTGAAATTTTTGAATTTGGACAAAAAATTGCAAATTTATGAGCAAAATAGTGTATCACGACGCAGGAGAGCACAAAATGACAACATGGGTGATTTTAACGCAAATGTGAGAAAAGGTGAGTGGAAAAATTATTATATAAGCCTTGGGATTTTAAACAGTCCACATTTCCACCATATAACAATGAGTCAGGGGCTACAAGACACGACGTAACATATTTAACGCACTTCCCATTCACGTTTTTGAATTTATAGGATAATCAATAATGAGAGGATCATATGGAACACACTTTTCTCAACTCTCAATTCAAATGTATTACGAAGAAATCAGGAATGCATAGAACTAGGGAAAGCGAGGAACCATTCCTCAGGTACTCAAAGTACCCAAAATGACTGATTTATCCGATGAGTGAGAGGGGAGTCAGGAGGAACAGATGATTGGACAACCAAAGGCCTGAAGGAATAGGGCCCAAGGTTCCCACGGTACCCAACTTACTCGATGAATGTGGAAATGGTGGGGAATAGGAGGAATAAGAGAACAATTCCTCTTGTTCCTCAAATGTTTGAATCATCTAGCCAAGCTCAAAATAACCCAAAAATTTGACTAACTCGTGAACTTTTCTCCTTTAGACTTGACACATGTAAGGCAAATACAACTCAGAGGAGCAAGATACTTGGCCAAAGTTCAATTTTTTTCAAAATTTCACATTTTAGATCTCATGACAACAATTGGCTCTTTTAGGGGCTTGACTTGGTTTGAAACAAAGTATAAACAAGGAAAGGAAAATAACTCTAGAATTTCGTGGTTCACAAGACCATTGCCTTATCCATTGGGCATAATACAAATAAATATACAGAAGATAACCAAAACAAGGGGAAAGGAAAACACACACACACACAAGCACAACCAAAAACAAAACCAAAACAAAGACTATATACAAGGGACTAACACCCACTCAAAACCTTTACAACTTGAGGTTCTTCCCACTACATGGAAATGAGAAAGAAGTCCCATCCATATAGGCTAAGTAATAAGAATTTTCACCAACAAAGTGTCTGTTAGGAAATCATTAGTGTTTACATTAATATTTGATATTTACTGTACAATAAATATGACTTACGATATGATAAATTGTTAGTAGGTTAGATATGTTGTAATAAACAATATATTTATATAGTTTAGTTGTTACACTCGTAAATCATTTAAATGGGCAAGTTGTTGTATTGACTTCCTATTTTAGAGGAAGTTGTTTTGTATCCTCCGTGGCTATATAATAGCCTTCATATTGCTTTGTAGAATGAACAACAATAATATTATTTGGTGTGTAAAACTGTTTCTGCCACATTATCTGGTATCAGAGCGATGAAATACCTTTGAGAACCTCTGAGGGGCATCTTCACATTTTAAGATTGCCTTGATTAATGAGAGTTCCAATTAGTTTTACAACTCGTGTCATTAGTGGTTTTCAAGCTAGTTTTTATAGTTTATTATATTTATTTTTGTGAGCATTTATAGGTCCCTAATTGCATGCATTTCAAATGATATTCGGTGTTCCGATGTAGTCTTGGTTGTGTCTGAGTGTGAAAGACGAGGAGCACTGTTGAATCTTTGTGCAAGTAAAGATCTAAAGAATATCGTACTCGCTGGTTCAGTTGTCTTTCCTAATTTCCACGTAAGCGTGGATTATCTGGATAACAAAAGAATATATATTATTTTCTCTGAATTTGGACTATTAATTTTTGGCTTCGTGTATCAAGAAAAATATAATACTCATCCACTTCTGGATTTGCACCCAAGTTTCATTTGGTATCTAGTCCTTGCAAAGGCGTCTGAGAACCAAGTGGAAGCGTGTGATCTCTGGTTTTGATTTGAACCGTTCTGTATGCATGGATACATGTGTTTCGTTGCTGTGTAGAACAATAAAATCATGCTCTTCCTTTGCCTCGTGTTATTTTCAAAACATTATCTTATGTCAGTCGTCATGTTTTATTGGAGGATAACACATCAAGGTCAAACATGGTTCGGAGGAAACACGTCAATCTGAGGTGATTTTATTTTGAAGGTTTCATTAGTTCTTTTCAAACCTTAAAAATATCATCCTCCACTTTTTATGGTTGGCGAGCCATGTGCACACTCCTCGTTAATGAATAAATGGGCGGTTTGCATAATCTTATGGTCTTTACAAAAAAATATAAGTAATTTGTTCTAGGTTAGTTGTCTTTTATTTAGTATTTTTTTATAAGGGTATGCCCAAAAAATAGTCAATCATACACTTATTTTGTGTCAATTGTTTTTAGTTACATTTGAAAGAAACTTTAGGTCAAAGTCTATGTATTGTTATTGTCAAAATTAAAGTTTTATTGTTTTCGAGAGTCAAAGTTATATAGGTGATTATACGATTTTTTGATATTGTCAAAATAAATTTTTTTTTAAAAATTGCCTCATGGACGCATTTTCGGTGTTACCCGATGTCGGAAAATGGCAACCATTGAGCCTCAAAATCTAAATTTGCAGAGTTAAAAACTTCATACACTGGAGGTTGGAGGTAACAAAGGTTGGAGGGCGATCAACACCTCTCGTCAGTCACCAACGACGAGGTCACATATAACATTGGTGACACCATTTTTATTATTTCAGTTGTTTGCTTAGAGTGGTGTGTGCAGAAATAAAACATGGTATTAATTCCCTGCCATAGTTTGAAATGAGGAGAATGTGCATTGCGAATGCTTAGAACAATTCTATAGGAGGGCAACTGAACTATGAGTGATCCTATGACTGCTGAGATTCTTCGACTGTCATACTTCTAACATCGATTTGTCAGTGAAAGAGCGTTCACTGGAAGTGAAAGCAAGAACTGTTGAGTTCGTGTATGTAGGTGAATCAATGTAAGTGTGATCATCCGGTATGGGATTCACTGTGGTGAAGTGGATTGGTCATGTGCAACAAGATCCAAGACAACAAGATCTAAGCCAACAATATGCAGACCTAAGAGAATGCAGAGGCATACAATTCTGTTCCCAGTTTTTTAGATGTGCTTCTTCCCATGTAAACACTAAGGGGGGGGGGGGGGAATGTTAGGAAATCATTACTGTTTACATTAATATTTTATATTTACCTTACAGTAAATATGACTTACAATATGATAAATTGTTAGTAGGTTAGATATATTGTTATAAACAATATATTTATATAGTTTAGTTATTACACCCGTAAATCATTTAAATGGGCAAGTTGTTGTATTGAGTTCCTATTTTATAGGAAGTTGTTTTGTATCCTCCATGGCTATATAATAGCCTTCATATTGCTTTGTAGAATGAGCAATAGTAATATAATTTGGTGTGTAAAACTGGTTTTGCCACATTATCGAATTTGGAATGGAAAAAGTCAAAGTGATTCAAACTTACCATGGTTCCCATAAGGCTCCCTCCTTTTATCCTAAGAGAAGAACACTATCTCCAACCTGAAAGTCATGGGACATGGCCTTCATCTCAAAATAGTTGTTTAAATTTTTTTTCATGAGCCATGAGATGTGATCAAATACTTTAATCATTTATTCTTCAAACTTTTGCAGTTACATAATTCATCTTTTAAAAAGCATGCTTGAAACTGACCATCCTCAATGGCCTTGGCTGAATTGTAATGTTGGTAACTCAAGATTAACTATAAATTGAGCATCGATCACAAAAACTAGTTAAAATGGAGACATTCCAATAACTCTTTATGGTGTTATATGATCAGCCCAAAGAGCATCAAATAAATTTTTATGCTAGTTTTGTTTTGATTCATTAACCAACTTCTTGACTATGGTTAGAATGATTTTTGTTGGTTGATTCAGCTTTGCTCATTTCTTTGTGGGTAATTGTATGAATAATGTGAAAAGGAAATACCATATACTATAATAAAAATATATGAGATCATAAGAGAAAAAGTTAGGAGCTTCAATCTATTACAATTTTTCTTGGAAAATTAGAATTGAACCAAAGTATTCTCCTTGATGAGTTCACAAATGAATTCAGAAGATTATTATTTTGATTGGGATGTCTTCCACCAACTTTGTGAAATAACTTGTTACCAGTCAGAACAAGGGCGTCTCTTACACTGGAGTTTCAGATTGACAATTCCAATGAAGTTTAATCCCCATTGTTAGAAAGTTTCTTTGATTACAATAGGATTCAATGGAAGATTTTCCAGTTTAGATCATTCTAACAAATGTTTGAAAAGCTTCACACTTTGAAACCCACTTAGCTTGCATCTTTGAATAAGGATTGGCCAATAATAACCTCCCTGAGAGAATGTTGTGAGAAGTCACTGAAGAAGAAAAATGTCCTCTATAATCCTAACCATGATGGGCCCTCAAAAATTTCTTCTATTGCTCTCTTATCTACACATCTTAATATATAACCATCATTTCCTTCTTCTGAAAAGAGAGTTGTCCCATGAAGAACAGACCTTGCAACTTGAATTTTAATGGCAATATCTTTGATCCTTGGCATAAATATGTGTAGGATATTCCCCATATGTGCGGAATTGAGAAATTTTGGAATGCCATACATTTGTAGAGATCTGAAGATAGAAAATAGTGGGAATTTTAGAAAACTCACTCATTACTTTAATATTCCTTTGAAATTTTTGCTATTAGCTGATACAAACATCACCCTTGGACCAGTTTGGTGGGATTGATATATAAATTCATGCTTCCTAAACATTTGCAATCTATTTATCCCTATTTTATCAAAATTCATGTTGCATTGGACATAGGTTTCACAGTGGGATCTAGTGACAAGAACAATGGAATGTAAATTAAGAATATATAAATTTGAATTATTTTACATAGCTTTGTCTACATAGTAGAAACATGTTTTTCAATCTAAGATTACTTCAACTCATGATACTTAATAACATAGCTCATAAAAGCAATTGGTACCTCACATTCCTTTGATAATTATCTCTGAACTAAAATAGAAGATAGAGGTGTATTCTTAGATGCATAACAATAAATGTATGAAATCTTTATAAAAATTAAGGAAAACAAGAACAAGTGTATTTGCAGTTGCCTCCTTTATTTCATCGAAATGCCTTCTTTCCTTCTGACACTATAGTTTAAAGAATGTTTTTCTCTTTCATTATCTTTGTTATGTACTTTGACACAAATATCTGCAAAATCTAGGTATAAATCTTGTGAGGAATTTAATTTTACCAAAGAAAGAGTGAACTTATTTCCTGAATCCTAGGAAGATATATATCTTCTGTATAGCTTGCACTCTCTCTAGATCAATTTTGATCCCATCCCTTGAAATAATATTACCAAGAAACTTTCCTTCTATAGCTCCAAAAAAATGGACTTCTTGGGGTTAACATATATGTCATGATCTCTACACTATTGGAAGAACAAGATTAAGGTGTTGAAAGTGGTCTTCCATGTTCTGTATAGAAAACTGGTACGATCATTTGGGTAAATGACAATACACTTGTTTTTTATATATCCAAAGGTTAAATCCATATCTCTTTGGAAAATTATCACCTACATTAATGAGACCGAAATGAATTCTTCCAACAAGAAAATGCACCCTATGGAGTTGCATTAAGGAAGTTTTATGTTGGTCTTGGACATCTGCTTCAATTTTATTATAACTTGAAAACCCATCAAGCATTGACAGCATTTCCGAAGCTGATTATTGAATTGCAAAAATTTGATACATCATGGGAAGAAGATAATTATCTTTTAAAGAGGCCTAATTTATATTGTAAAAATCTACACAAATCCTTATCTCCACTATTCTTCTTTCACGTTCGAAAACAATGTTAGCATTCCAAGTAGAATGGTTGAATGAGGAAAAATAATCTTACCACTAAATAACTTTTGATTTTCTCGATAGATTGTTCCTACAATCTTGGAGGTTATATTATCTTTATTTTTTTCTGAGAAGGATGTAATGCCTAGATATAGGGGAATATAGTGTTGCATATATCTCGATCTTGAAATTCCTCAAATATTTGTAAGAGTAAGAAAGAAAATTTGTGTATTTTCATAAAAATTCAACCAATTTCTTCCTTTCCTCAACAAAAGAACAATTCCCTATTTTAACTAGCTTAGGTTCTCTCGTCACTTCCCAAGTTTCCTTTTTCACACTCTGATAACTGATCTATTACTATGTGACATGTCCTGCATCTTGACATAATTGGTTATTTTTTTCAAACAGATACTTCTAAAATGATAATACCTTTAGGTATTCTGTTACCTTTCAACTTGATACATCCATCATAATCAGACTCAAATTTAATTCCTTCCTCAATTGTGGATGAAATTGACTCTCTTTAACCAAATTCACTACCCTCAAAATATAATTTATTGAAATTATCTTGTCAATTCAAGAAAATAAATGAGATGTTATTCATCATTTAATGTCCTACTAGTTATCTAAATTTTTTGGGAAACTGAGTCGAAAAATCATCTCAATCATGAACTTATCTTGAGTGAATTTTGGGTGAGGAATTAAAAAAGAGAAAGATAACTACCAAGCCATTTTATATTCTAGAATTGTTATATCTTGTCACAAAATTAGTTGAAAAGGATTAAAAAAGTCTCTATAAAATCCCACACTTTGTTTTAAAAATGCTTCAAGCTCTAATTCTTGAATTAGAAGTAAACCCCAGACTTGCTCGACGATGAGTCTCAGCATCCCCTTCGTGGATGAACCTTTTTTTATCCCCCATTTCCCTTTGCAGCTGTTAGACCAAGAAGGAGATCCACATGCTCAGTGCAATCTTATTTGTATTAGGAAATTGTAACTTATATGGGAATGAGTGAGTTTTGCCTGTAGGGTGAGACAAGAACTACCCCTGCTCCAAGAACTAGCTATAGAAAAAATTACATTAAACTCAAGTGTATAAATATCATTCCAATTATCTTGAATGAATTCAATGGATGTTCAAAATTATGGAAACAGACATTAGCATATAATTATTATGTCCAATATATTCATATAATATTTGTGCTGTGAGGATCATCAATGTTTTGAACAATGTACATAGATTATCTTTTAGGAAACAAATTATTCATTTTCTCCCTTCACAAGGATCAATTGCATGAGACCATGTCCATTTGGATTTCTCTTCCTACATACTCGGTAAAAGTTTCTGATTAAGATCATTCTATAAGTGGGAGGTATATCAAAAACCAAGATAGTAACTTTAACACTTTTATCAGGAAAAATCTGCAAAGATCTACTTGATCATCCTTGATCCTTCCTATTAAAGGCACCTCTTTAGTCTACATGGAGTAGCATGAACCAAATATCAGAGTAATAGGCTAAGGCCTAATGCATGAGCTAATTGTGCATTCATTACATTATTTGATGCTCCAGAATCAATAACACAATCGCTTAACTTATTTCTCAACTATCAACAAAATTACATAAAATCGTTCAATGTTCTTCAGATGTGGAGGGAGTAGAGGCTAGTAAATTTTGTGGAGAAGGAAGCTTTAGGAGTAGGCAAGATTTACTTTGGAAGAAGGGAGCAACTTAAGTAGGTTTAGAACTTACAAACTTAACAACCTAGGGGAAAAGGCGCTGGGTGGGTTTGATAGTACTCATCTTCAAAGATATGAATATTGGTTTTCTTGATATGATCTATTAGATCAAAAGACACTAACAAAGAAGAAATTTCTTGATTAGACACAATGGGAGTTTTAGGCTTATCAACAACTTAACGTGCATGCATGAAAAAACAAGTCAAAACAAAACCCATTACTCGATAACCAACATTAGAAATAACCCTGTGTAGAAATATGTAATAAAGGCCAAAATATGATGAATCGAAGGAGTTTGTGCCAAACGAAAGATTAAACAAGAACATGCACAAAAATTACTCAATAATGAATTAATAAATGTTTATAAAACTGGTAATGTTTGATTAAACGAGAACATGCACATAAACAACTCAATATAGAACGAATATACGATTGTAAAATTGGTATTGCTTGCAAATGTGCTCATTGCAGGAAGCCCAGAGAGAACAAATATAAATAACTACGAAAATGGGTTCACCTCATGACCCACATGGCAATTCAGATGGGTCTTTAGCTCTGTTGTAGGGTAAAAAGGGTCCGACAACTGTTGATACGCATTGTCCTTTGGCTCTGTTGCAGGGTTAGAAGGGGTGGGAATGTTCAGCTCCTCGCTCCCACCCGCATGTGCACTGCGAAATGCAATGTCATGCAGTTAATGATTGCATTGAATGTGTTAGTGGTATGCAGTGAAAAACAGTCGGCAGAGGCTGGCAGAGTGGTAGGGGATGATGTGAAGTGAATTCAATGCAGTTTTTTTGGGAATAGAAGTCAATTTATTTGCTTGTCAAGTGGGTACAAGCAATTTTTCGTGTGTGAAAATATATTTTTCGGTTCACTATGCAAATTTAATTTTTTTTAGGTTGTGTAGCCCGCCACATGGCAATTAACGTGGCACTACACTGGCTTCTCCACTTTTTCGAAATCACGACAAAATTTGTGGCGTATCGAAAAAAATTTAGAGCCCCTCATCATCACGAATTTAATCAAGACATTGTTAAACATAAAATGCTCAATGACTGGCACCTTTCCCCTATTCGAAGACATCCCAAAAACATTTCTCCAAAAAAATTGATGTCAAATTGATGTTTGCCCATTATAGGAAATGCTTCATGAAACTAGGTCTAATGTTTATATGTTTAAATAACATAGATTATTTTCATTTTATTCCTCCATAATACTATAGCAACAATGCAATGTGAACGCCGAACGATATAAGTTATTTGATTTGGAGGGATACATTAATTACTTGATCATAGTTGATGTGGTTTGAAATTATTTGGGGTGATAATGTGGTAGTGTTGCAATGTGTTTGAGACGTTGCATCGGTTTTTTGATTGGGTTTTTGGTGAAAAATCCTTAAATGTACTACTGATAAAAGGTGTGATTGATAGTGGAAGAGTTGGAATATAGATAAAACATTACATTGAAAGGTTATGTTAGTGCAGAATCGCAGCACCCCCTAATGGACTCTTGGGCGAGTGGGGCATTCAGTGTGATTGCACAACATGGGACCATCTCTCAAGTTGTGGGACTTGCAAAACTCAAGATGGCCCTTCGGAGAAAGTCGATTCTTGCTTCCTAATCTACCTGCCACAAGCTACTTCAGCGCAAACAGAACCTATTTTATCCTAATCTAACCATTCCAAGGGGAGAGAGAGGGAGAGAGAGAGGGTGAAAGAGCCCACACTAAGCGGTGATACACCAGAAAAGGAAGTGGTTGAATCACAGACCCGACTGCCTGAAGTGGAGAGAGGTGAGCAGAGGAGAGGGTAGACAAAACGCACCACAGACCAGAGATAGATTTCACACAAAGCAACACTTCGAAACCCATTAAGCACAGCTCCCAGAACCTGCAACAAACATCAAAGTATGCACAATATACCCTGCGACGATGAGAGGTAAGAAGAGACAACAAAATAAGCCAAAGATGGACAGATGCATCACGAAACAGATTTTATTACTCCAAAATGTTATACGGTACATCATTAGTGGGAAAGAGGCAAGAAAACGCCATTACAGAGCCATGGGAGGAAGCTTAGACTCCGTATTCTACCCTAAAGAAGAAAGAGACAGGGGCAGAAGAGAAACAACGACCAACCTCTTGAATATGCCCCTTCATTACAATATATATGAAGAATAGGAGAGAGAAGAGGGAAGAATTCGAATCCTGCTCCAACCACCTTGAGATATGCATTGAATCTTGTTTTGAAAGCTAAACCACCGCCCCTTAATGCCCGTTGCGGATCTGCCCACGATGTCGCTTCTAGTTCCCCGACAGATCAAATCGAATCAGATCTGGTAGTTGGAGAAATTTGGCTTTGTATTAATGGCCTAGAAGACGTTTTCTCGTTTTTCACCTACCAGGGCCTGCTAAGAATGATATTTTATGTTTTCATGGCGTAGAGGGTATCGAGACATTTCCAAAAAGTTTTATCCCGCCCAAATCTGAGTTTCTAGTCAAAAGATATAGCCATTTGAATATTAGGGCTGTGGGGCACAATATTTAAAGAGTCTACCCATACAAGGTCCACATGGCGGCCTCGTGCACCTTGAAGATTTAGCCCCTTGCCTTCGCTCTTGATATTGCGTCAGATTAACACATGGCAGCTTTCACGAGCTCTTTGGGCTCCTTTGTATTTTTCCTGAGTCCTTTTTGCTTGGTGGGGCCAAAAGTCTGACCCTGGACATGTGGAGGCTTGGCGCTTGTTTGGAAACCTGCCCCAAAATTCTACCTTTGAAATGGCGTCGTGCTGACACTTGGCACCTTCCGCAGCTTGCTCAGTTTCCTCATGTATTGGCTAAGTCCTTTGCTCGACCGGGTCACATATCTAACTAGGGACACGCGGAGGCCTAATGCTTGTTTGAAAACTGCCTCCAGACTTTCCTTTCGAAAACGCGCCAATGAGACACATGGAGGCCTCCGCAGGCTCTTGGTCTTTTCAACGTTCGCTCTTACTTTTTTCGGGCCCTAAATACGTGGCGAGTTGGCGCTCATTTGGGAATCACCTTTTGGGCCACGCCTTTGAAATTGCGTTGATGCAACACGTGGCGCCATCCGCTGGTTCTCTATACTTAGTTGATTTTAGGGCCGCTCTGTCCCATTTTTAACTCGAACTACGTGGTGAGACTGCGCTCATTTGGGAACCTGCTCAGGATTTTACCCCTTGTAACAACGTTGTGTTGACACTTGGCACCTTTCGCTAAGTTGAAGACTTTTCAACGGTCGGTGCAACTTTTGGGGCTCTTGACACGTGGAGGCTTGGCGCAAGTTTGAGCTTGCCCTTTTGGATTTACCCTTTGAAGATGCATCATTTGGACACTCAGCAACTTCCGTTGTTTCCTCCATACTTAGCCAATTTTGGGGCTCGTTCTGAATCATTTGTAGAGCCCGAAGACTTCGAGCCTTCACCGTTTCTTTTCCTTTGAGCCTCTGGCCCTTTGACATTGTCTTCACTTTCCCAACCCTGTTATTCCATCTTAGAGCCCGTCTGTAACTTGTTTGCTGGATTTGAAGTACGGACTCGCTCGACAGAGCCGTTTCTTGAATTTCTTCTTGTATGGGGTTGTGTTTGATCCATTTTGCTGGGGGCAAAATTGGGATAACAGGTTATATCTGTACATTTCAAATTTGTTACAAATTCATACATATACATTTGCAAATCTTATATCATGAGTGGTAGCCTTTTGTGGACAATTTTAATTGCCCCATTGATATAATTTTTACAGTAGAACAAACATATCTATGGCGAAGTTTTTTTTTTCCGACAAGGTTTCCTTAATGTCAATCTCTACAATTTATGAAATTGATATCATATCTATGCTTTCGCTTCTCATTTGTATTTCCTCTTGCTACATTTAGAAACCATTGTTTCATTGTTGGCTTCATCAGACATGATTGCAGTTGTCAATTACTTGTATTCACACTCGAAGAAAATTGGTTATATTTAAAATTTGGGTAAAACTCCTTTATAGTTTTTTCCCAAAATGGAAGTTTTGCAGATCTATCTCAGTCACTTGGTGAAAAGGTTGATTATCTACTTTGGGTGGAGAGAATTCAGTCCCGTATTATAATGCCAAAAATCTATTGTTGTATGAAATTTCAGATGTTTTGCCATGGCAAAGTAAGATTACTTAAATATGTCCATAAAAGGCTCCTTGGCCGAGGCTGGAAGTTTGTTCAGGTCAAAAACAAGGCCGTTCTTATGTATGCAGTACTCTTGTGCAGAACTGAAAGAATTTCCATCCTTACTCCATTCAATTACTCGCATGTAAGCTTCATCTTTGTTCTGGAGTTGAATTAGAATATTGGTAAAGCCAGTTGTTTAATATCATTGTCTTGTGTACCATTTACATCTCTAAAAAGAAAAAATAAAGAAAAATTGCCACACTAAGTTTTACTATACAAACATGAAATAAAGGATCAAGTATCTGATGTTATGGTACCCCTAGCTGAAATAGGCATGCTTCCATAGCAGGGAAAAGCACTATGCCATTTCTCAATGTATTTTAGTCAAGATATGCGGGGATGGACATCAATAGATTACCATCATACAATGCTTGCAGCCTATGTTGGAGAATGTACCAAGCGAAGTAGAGAATTGAAATTTTATTTTCCCAGAGAGAATCAATAATCCTCTAAGATTTGGTAAAAATGAAGTTAACCTCCAAACTGTGGAAAGGACCTTATGAGGATGAGATTCTATGAATGTAATGATTCCATGTGTATAAAAGCAATAGCTTTGAAAAATTATACTTCCAGAAGAGGCATCTATGTTGTCTTCAAGCTAAAAGCTTAAATGATCGATAAACATTTGATTATGCACATTATTGCACCTCTACATTGCTAGATAATTACCTAAAGAATATTTTGAAACATAGTTCTCTCTCTATATAATTTTTATTCTTAATATGGGTACCTTCTCCTTGATTCTACAGAGGGAATGAAGATGCCACATGGACTATTTGTCTGGTTCTTTGGGAGTTGAGCTCTGCCTCTACACACCCTCTGAGTCTTGATCTTAGAACTTTTCCCCCGTCAACACCCTGTTCTAACCATTCAATCTGGCCCAGCTCCTAATCATTTTACTTATTAATGTTAACCCACATCAAAAGGCCAAACCGGATCTTTGTCCTTTTATATATTAGTCTTATGCAGTTTTTAATTTGTAGGTTTATAAATCATTTAAGCAAATCAATCAAATGGCTGAAGAACTCTACTTACGATGAATTCGTGGGCATTTGCAGCCTTGGCAGCTTCAATCACCTCTGCTTCGGTTGCGTCCTCTTTACCATATACAATGTTCTGTCGAACACTCCCCACAAATAATGTAGGTTCCTGCCCAACCAGAGCTATATGCTCTGACAGGGTCCTCAGATTGAAGCTCCTGATGTCTTTCCCATCTGTTTTCACCCTTCCTTTCAGTGGATCATAGAACCTCTCGATCAATCCAATAATAGTAGACTTTCCACATCCACTTTGTCCTACTAGAGCCATGCTGCTTCCAACCTTAACTCTTAGGCAAAGGTTTTGGAAAATAGTGATATTTGGACGAGCGGGATAAGCGAAATCCACATTTTCCATGTCCACATTGCCCTCCAATATTTGAGGCTTAATCCCCTTTGGGTTATTAGGACATATGAGTGTACTTTTGTCTAGAATTGTAAACACGGACTCCACAGCGTCAGCTCCCTTGGTAAGGTTCGAGGTCATGCTCCCTGCATCTGCTATTATTCTCCCCGATCTTATCAAAACTAAAAGAGTTTTTAACAGATCCTCGTTTGTTATAATTCCTTGGTGAACCAACTTGCCTCCATACCAGAATCCATAGGCCAATTCAATATAGTTAGAGCCTGAGAGGTCGCCAAGCCCAATCCTGCATACCATGATTCCCTATTGATTTCCTTGTGAGGGCCTTCTTGAGTGGAATCAAATAAACGGAGAATTCAATCTTGTGAACAGAGAACAGTTACAGTTCTGCGGTTTACCCTGATTCTGCGGCTACCTGTCAGCCTTGCTCTTGGGCTTTGATTGACCTTTTGGACATGTTCCGGAGGAGAACGTTTCTGGTGTAGTAGTACGTGATTATAAGAGGTTGCATTGCAATCACTACAAGAGCCAGGCGCAATGCTATGAAAAGACTGAGTATGCAATCAATGCCCACTGCAGACACAGCTACAGTTAACAGAGATAATCGATAAGCAACCAGAGATCTCACCTGTATCACAAAATTAGACACAAACACGATAAATTTTACGTGTTTTGAGAGTAAGACCATTCCATTAATATCAATTTCGTCTTAAAGAACTCAATATAGTTTATATATTTTGCAGTGCTAAAAAAATGCTTACAATATCTCGAAACTCGTACAGTTGCTATATTTTGGGGAATGGTGCCTGTCAAGGTGTTGCTCCTAACATCACTGCATCATTAAATCCATCATTGCATCTAAATGCTATGAAAGATGGTGTCTAGAAAACTAACAATTCTGATTTTCTATTAAAGTCAAAATAAATGTTGCCTCTTACCAGTACCTCAGTCCAGTTAACTGACACATATCAGGGGACAGAGTTCCCACCAAGAAATTGTTACGCAAACTCCTGAATTTACCTATTCAAAATGGAACCGTCTTAGTTTGTATATAAGACATAACAGCTAAAGAAATTTAGCTAGTGGCATTGATCCATTAGCAAATAGGGGAAATAAGTGTTACAAATATTGCAAAACTTCATTCCAATAGATAAGCCTAGGAATGTCTCCGCTTAGTTGATTTTGGGCCAAATCCCTGAAACAAAAAATGCATATCTTTGTCATGATCATTTCAATCTTATCAAATAAATAAGATAAAAAACCAAAGCAAAGGGACTTGCAATATCATGATATTATTTTCCAACTTACAAATTCTTTAAGTTTGGAATCTGTGACAGATGTGCACAATGATAAAAACTGAGAAACTCACAACGTTTTTAGGGCTGAGCAATCGCCTATCTCATCAGGAATCTGACCAGAGAGACCATTTCCCTTCAGGTCGCTGCACCCCACCCACATTAAAGTCAATCAGCAAAATAGCAACCACCACATAGGGAAAAAAATGACAGTCTTATCTTATTCCCTCCATATTATGCCTTGCAAGACTAGTTCACATCTAAATAAGCCACAAAATACACATTGTCGTGTCCCCATTAACCATATATCCTCTAATCATGGTTGTCCATGATATCCCAGTTCGCTGAGGCATTTTGTCAAACAGATCACGTGCCTTCTTTATCTTTCCGCATTTTGCATACATATCTACAAGGGCATTTTCCACCAAGCTATAACATAGGAATCCATTTATACTTAACATAAGCCGAAATAATGGCAGTCCATGAAATCACAATTTGCTCAGTCATTTCGTCAAACACTTCGCGAGCTTTCAAATTTGAGTTATTGTCTACAGCTTCCTTCCCGAGAAGAACAATTCCGTAACTGTATACATCAGATTTCTCATTAAGCCTTGATGTTCTTACATATTCAGGGTCAATGCAACCAATAAATGGGGTAGCAGAGAATGTTACCGTGAATTGTTCTAAACGGTAAGAACAAGGGGGACGCCGTCACATAATTTCAATATTTCGTTGACGGACATTTTCTGAAGCTACATCGGTAGGTTCGAAGAAAGTGCAGTGACATTTTTTCTGTTTTCCAGTCAACCGCACAAAAGGCTATCTAGTTCCAGGAGCTATTTTCCAGTCATATTTTCTCTTTTACATCGTGATAATTAAAAGATGTCACTTCGAATGCAAATTATGTATTGGGAGACTGGTCGATTATTAATTTGGCTATGGTTGGTGGGAATCGCCGCTGCAACATGCCCTCCTGAAGGATGTGGATCAATCAATCTGAGTTTCGACTTCTCTCAAAGCCATGTCAGGCAACAGAACGAATGATGACTTTGTGCTATTCACGTTACCTCCAGATGGGCACTTAACCATTTCCTCCGTCAATAAGGGTTCTATACATCTGCCTGTCAAAAAACGTTTAAATGCCCATCAAATTTAGGCCACTGGAGTGAAGGATAGCATGAACACTTTCAAAAAAAAAATTATGTCCGTTCCAAAAATGAACCACTAACATCATTATAGTAATCCCAGTTGCCACTGTGCTTCTCGGTGTAATTATAACTAGCGATTGCACATGAGTTTCAAATTACACCAGAAAAAATGTCAAACTATTTATGTTGTGAGGGATTTGCAAAAATAACATCTAACAACAATCCACTTTGTCAATTGCATATATGTGAAAGTTACAAGGCATTTTCACAGTCCATGAGACCAGATTTGATTGTTTGATTTGGAAGATCTGATTTCAGCACAGGTTTAATTTATGGGAAAAATAATAGTAAACATACATCAAATTTAGCTCAATCTCCATCTACCCTGTATTGAGAAAATCTGCACAAACTGGTTGGGATTATCCATCATTACCTCTGCAATCTTAACCACCTTGTTAATTCTAATTTTTTCAATGCGGCTGTTAAATCAGATAAATTTATTTGATTTGGAGTATGTACATGATCAGAAGCCATTTTACTTATTTTTTCTTGTGCGGAATCGGGAAGAAATATCTGCAGCAGTTTTTTCTTGGCAGAATTGGGAAAGGATATCTGCATCAGCTTGATCACAGGGTGAATTGAGTAAGCAAAAGTGTTGGACATGAGCAGATGAGAATAGAGAATATATTTGAATGGTTTTAGAGATAAATAAGACATCATGAAATTAGAGAAGAAACTGTATAGAACATAGTCCACGTGGTGTGCTATGTCGTCTTCTCTATGGTCTATATTATAAATGTATTGTACTCGCAAAGAAATTTTCTAACTTAATTTACTAAGTTACAAACAGATTCCTATAAACAAATAAAATATCTTTAAAATTCGTACAGCCCTGCTGGGTTCCAACACAACATAGATTTATTTATAACCAGACTTTTATCCATATGTAAAACCCTAAATTTCTTGTGAACAAGGAACAATATTTTTGTAACAAAATAAACAAATCGTATTTATAGCTTGAAATCCAAATTGTTCAGAACAAGGGTAAAACTGACTGAATCCTAAAAATACACAAATTACAACGATGAATTGGTTTCTGAGTTTTTGCTCCAGCATTTCCTTGGTTTCATCTGTTATACCGGTCACAGTTTCCTTCACCTTCTAGCCTGTGCCGACGGTGCTCTCCCAGGTGTACTGCACCTTAAGTTTGGCCTCCTCTTGTCTGGATAAATGACGTTTTTGACCTGAGCTAAAACCCTCGTACATTTTCACACTCAAACATTTATAATAAATATAGAATAATTAGTTAAAATAACATTATTTTGTGTTTTTGAAGGGCGGTATTGAAAATTACCGTCACCCGAAAATTGTTTGACAGGTATATGTGGGCGTCAAATTTAACCCATGTTTTCACCTCTTTGTAAGATAGTTTATAATTGCAAACAACCAAACCTTAAATATAACAAAAACAGAGTAAGAACTAGGAATCAAAATCTTAAAAACCTTTTGTGAATTTGTGATGTCTCATCCCCAAATGATCATCTAGGAATAGAAATATAATCCATCTGATAGACTGAAAAGGATGGAATCAATATTGGGATCCGTATTCATCTCTGTGGCATCAAATATATTAGCCACAGAGCCAAATTTATCAGTTCCCTCTGTCTGCTTCAAAATAACAGAAAACGAAAACAAACAAATGTAAAGATTGAATGTTCTATCATGGAATGATCAACCAGATACAGTTAAATCTAAATCTAGCTGAAATAGGGATAAAAGATGAAGTCAGTGCAGGGCACCGCCTATCTCCAGGGCCGAAAAACCAACACCGGCCATAGAATCAAACAGACGCCCTTCCATCTTTATTATATCTGCAGAAAAATCCCTCCCACACCGCTAAATTGCATTGTAAAGAGATTGTGGTTCTTGTTTTCTAGGGAATCATACAGGCAAATTGGCAATGGATTAGGGTTTTATTTTTAACCGTTTCTCGAAGTTTCGTTAGGGTTACATGGCTAACATTGTCAATGCTGAGTTTAGAACAATTTAGATGCTTGTCTTCGCATAGGAAAAACGTTAAATGAGATTTCGTTATATAAATATCATTAATGATCTCATTATATTCATAGATATCGATGTGGATGTATTTATTTTAAATTTTGTAAAACATGATTTTGTTTATTGAAAAATGTAAAATTGATAAATAATTCCATCAATTTTTTTGTAAAATAATATTTTAATTGGCTATTGTGTGAGGTCAAAAAGTCTTCCCTGATAAAATTGAGCTCCAAACTCCACGATAGGCACAAAGATATATTGAGATTTATCAATATCTTCTCCAAGCAAGAAAGAAAAATTCCTTATGATAGTCAAATAAATGTTATATTTAAGTTAGAACATTCTATTCACTACGCAATATTACACTCCATCACAACCCCCTTAGCTACAACCATTATACATTATGTCTATCAACATAATTAGAAATAATAAAATTAAATTCAAAAATAACCATTACATTTTTTTACAATATTATAACCAACTACCCAAAACTCATTAAATAATTCAAAAATAGATCATTAATCTATAATTTAACACTTGCATCATAGCCTAAATATATTGATAAGCATACTACTAGCAATCGTACGTGGAGTGTTCGATGAAAACGTCGAAGGGGGTGGAACGAAGAATTGAAAATTGAGGAAGCGAAAAAGAGGGAGAGGATGAGGGGCCATTGAAAAGTGGTTTGATGGGGGAGGGGGGAAGGGAATTGTGTTCCACTATATCATTTATAGCTTGAGTGCATAATTCACGTGAGTGTGAATTACATTTAAAGGGGACAAACCAAAAAATGGGGAAAATTCAAAGTGTTCCATGTTTGAGACCCAACTGAAAAGTGAGAATTAAATACCTACATGTTTCGCACCTTTTTCCATGGCTTAAATTTTAACACCCAAATAAAATTTGTTATATATGTTACACTTTATCAAATCGATCT
The DNA here is from genome assembly GCA_019776745.2 of Taxus chinensis. Taxonomy (NCBI): domain Eukaryota; kingdom Viridiplantae; phylum Streptophyta; class Pinopsida; order Cupressales; family Taxaceae; genus Taxus; species Taxus chinensis. The sequence continues at coordinate 562,813,710 of CM034155.1, read as the reverse complement.
CAGTCGCATTATTCATGTGAGTGCAATTTACTCTTAAAAGGGCCAAAATAAATAATGGGAAAAATCCAACATGTTCCATGTTAAAAACCCAACTGAAATGCTTGTTTCTTGTTTTACTTTGTAGCCCTCCTTTATAATTCTAAGCTCAAGTAATTGCAGGGAAACAAAAGATGTGTGAACAATCATTGAGAGTTGAGTTTACATTATTCATGTGACTATAATTTTTGCTTAAAGGTGCCAAAATAAAAAATGAAAAAGCCAATAGGTTCAATGTTTGAAGTTCATTCAAAAAATTTACTTCTTGGAGCACTTTGTACTCCCACTTTACAATTTTAAGATCAAGTAGGTGCAAGTAAATAGGAAACATGCAAACAGTCATCGTATAATTGTCCTTTATGTGTTCCAATTTATCGTCACTTTGTATTCCCCATTTACATCTATAACCCTGATTAGGTGTAGGGAAATAGGCTAGGTGTAGGGTAATAGGTGATGTGCAAACAATCATTGATAATTATCTATTATATGTCTTCCACTTTATTGTCTTGATCCCTCTTGCATTATTCACATGAGTGCAATTTGCGCTTAAAGGGGCCAAAATAAAACTGGGGAAATTCGAAAGGTTTAAAGGTCAAGACCTATCCGCAAATGATGTCAAGGTTTTCAGTTCAATAGTGTTTGATTTGTAATATAAGACGAAGACACCAATTAAAATTTAGAAATGAAAAGGTGAAAATTCAATACCTGCATGTACCGCACATTTTCCATGAGTCAAAGTGTAACTCCCTAGTAACTTCCACTATTCATGTTCCACTTTATCGACTTGATCTCATTCGCATTTTGTGAGTGTAATTTTCCCTTATCACTTAAGATTGGGACAAGACTGGTTGTTGGGCATTGTAAACATGCTAATTTCTTCTAACATGGGTTTTGTGCTAAGTATGACAAGTATTTTTGTTGTTGGAGTAGTTATACAATATAGAAGGCACATATTTAAGATGAGAATCTCATTGTTATGCCTATTCATGAGATCATGCTAAGTATTCTATAGCTGGGGATTTTGATTTCACTAATTTCCAAGGAAGAGGAGAGTTATGTCGAGAAAATATAATTAAATCTGAGTTGTAAGTAGGTCCTAGAAACAACATACGAGAAAAAAAATGGACTATGTTTCATTCCCCGAGAAAAGAAAAACAAAAGTTGAAAAATAAAGAGAAACATATAAAATATGTTGCGTTATAGCTAAAGAATTGAGATCTACTACTGGAATGTGGAATCAATAATGCGTTGAAGAGTATAGAGGTGGGGAAACCACAAGGGAGTTCACTTAGTAAAAATATGGTATAACACATTTGTTCAAAGGGTATTAAAGAATATGTTTAATGCTAGTTATTACCTCTAATGATTCAATTGATAATACCCCCTCCTTTTATATTATTAGAATGAAAAAAACCCCTATTTTTTAAACCCCCTATTTTTTCCATGTACCTTACTTACCCATATTTCCATTACAATTTTATTTACCCCTTATTTATTTCTACCCTAATATATGAAACACAAAAATATATCATGCTTCCCACTTAATGATTAGTTTTTTAATACATTTTTTCTATAGAAATTTTTGAAGTCATCCAAGACCTATTACCAATTACCTTAATGTTAAACTTTAATCATTTATCAACAGTTATTTAAATAATTAAAATACTAAAATAATTTCAGTTGTGTTGAAAACCATAATCAATTCTAGTTTTCTACTTTTTTTTTCTTGGTTAAGAGTTTCCTTAGTCCTAATTGATATTTCCTTATTCAAAAAGGTATTAAAATTTTAAAAAGACGACACTGCAATTTAAGGCAATTAGTTTTAAAAACTAGGGTTTAAATGTTTTATTTTTATATTAAAATTAAACCCTACCTCTCCTTTGACCCACCTCTCTAACCTACCCCTAATACATAATTCAAAATATTAATCAATTAAAATCTTTCACCCCCTAATGTATACCGGTATATTGACTTTGATTTTATCAATTTTTATTACCTTAATATGAAAGTATGTGCTAGGATATTGCCTAGATAATGAACCACCCATGGGGGAAATTACCATTCTCACAGTACAATACAAGGGCATGGTGCCCTAGATCAATGGTTAGATCTATAAAGAGGTACCACCAGGTTTGGCTGGGAAACAAAGAATAAGATGCCACCACATGTGTATGATACTACAACTCAGAAATTTTGCGATAACACCGCCATCACCAAGTCCTCTTCCCACCCACCATCTACGGATTCACATCTGCCCACCAACGACATAGGCGACAATTGCTTTGGGAAACCACAGGTCTCCCAATTTTCTGCTCTTCATGAAAGTGTTTCCTTCGAGTGTGGCAACAACAGTAGGAAGTATGGCCATGTGAAAGGATCACTGTGTGTATCATGTTGTCCCCGTCAAACAAATGGTGCCCCTCAGAAGGCTCGAAAAATGGATTCGCATCCTCCCCGTCGAATAACCGAATTTTTGTAATTGAACTTTCTCTAGCGGTGGACTAGTAATAAGATGCGCATAAACTAATTTCTGTGACAGGAGATCTTTTCTACCCGACGGCCTCTCAGTTCCAACTCCAGATCGTGCATTGATTTGCAGAGGCGGATCTTCTACCAAACATTTTGTGGCAGCCATACTAAAAAATAGAAAAAACACAAAAAACACAAAAAAGGTCTAAACACCCATCAAATTTAATCCCTTGATGTGAACGACCAAAGGCTCTTTCTCATAGGGGCAACGCCTTTTGGCGTAATAAGCTATTAAAATTTGATTTTTGACCTTAAATTTTACATTGATTTGACTCTGCTAATAAAATATCAACATTAAATTTAATCCCATGGAGGGGCTTTGACTGCTTTTTTAAGGAGAAGGTCCCATGATTTTTTTTGAAGTAAGCTATAAGAAATAAATGAATCCTTCCTTAGAAAATGGGAGCTCCATCTTTTTTACGTGTTGAATTTAAGAGGTGGTTGGGGAGAGGGGGTTGGAAATTTCCCTCTACATGGTGATTTTTATCCATTCAACACATAATATACATTATGGCTGTCAAATTTTTGTGATTTTGGAGGGAAATTTAATCTTTATTAACCTACAAATTTTTAGAATTATGTAATCAGATCTTAAAATATGTCAACGGGTATTGTTGAGGAATTTGATAACAAAACATGGGACCTTAAATATATGAAAATGCCCCAAAAAATTTCTCAACAACCCCTACTAAGACATTTAAGGAGCCCCCTCCATGATATGTAAACCTCTAGCTTTGGAAATTTACAAGACCACAAACCTTTATTGTTCTACTTCCAATTATTTTGAAAATGAAATTTTTTAATGTTAGTGAATAAAAACTTTGACTTAGAACTATTTTGTAGCAATGGAAAGCTACCAATTTGACTCACAACACAATATTTATCTTGAAAACCCCCAAGTTGAGGTAAAACCAATCGGGAAGGGAAATTGCTCTTTCTTCCCAATATTATATTGGCTAATTTAAAAGAAATTACAAATTACAAGAAGCTAAAGTAAGGAAAACAATGTCATATCCTCCCTTCTCTACTTGATTGGTTTGTTCTCACACTTTGCTTCTACAAAAAACTTCAAGCTCCAATGGTTTTGTTATCCCAAATTTTCCCCCAGTAAATTTGGTCAAAACAAGCCCCGCACACGAAGAAAACCTAAAGGAAACGATTCAGACCCGTGAGCTCACATACTATAACTACAAACAAGGGGACATGCGAGTTTGACTCAAGGAACACAGGGGAAAAGTCTGAATGACACAAAAGGAACCAAAGGCCTAAAAGAGTCAAAACGACCCTGTGCAAGAAGAAATTCAAGAAATGGCCCCGTAGAACAAGTCATGCTTCAAATCCAATAGAAAAGTTACATGCGAGCTCTAAAATGGAATATCAAGGTCGTGGAAGGAGGCCGAGAAGTGTCAAAGAAGCCAGAGGCTTGAGGAAAAGAGACGGCGAAGGTTTGAAGTCGTTAGGCTCCGAAATGACTAAGAATGGGCCCAAAATTGGCTAAGTATGGAGAAGACATTGGACGTTGCCTAGTTTCAAAGTGACGCATGTCCAAGGATTAAATCCCAAGAGCTAGATTCAAACAAGTGCCACACCCCCACGTGTCCCAGTTCCAAAGCAGGGGCAGAGTCAACAGAAGTCAAAAGGTAGACATGGCGGGCCTCAAAAGAGACTAGAGTATTGAAGTCTAAGTGGAAGGTTCCAAGTGTCAGCTCGGCGCAATTCCAAGATGGAGACTCAAACTTGTGCCAGCCCTCCGCATGGAAAATGGTCAACAGAGGTCAAAAAGGAGAGTGGGACCAAATGACTAAGTACAGAGTTCTAGCAGAAGCTGCCACGTGTCAACTTGGTGCATCTCCTAGGGCGAATCCAAAAGTGAAGGTTCAAATGAGCGCGGACCTGCCATGTGTCCTAGAGTCCAAGAAAGGGACAGGGTCGGTTGAATAGTCTCATCATTGAGACAGGCCAGCGGAGAGTGCCAAGTGTCGACACTGCACTAATTCAAGAGAAAAATTTGGGGCAGGACCTTAAACGATCGCCAATCCACCACATGTCCTAGAGTCCGAAGAAGTGTAGTCGGCCATTGAAAAGTTAAGAAGCTCGCGAAGGCGACCACATGTCAATCAGGCGTTGTTTCAAGAGAAAGGGTAGGGGCTAAATCTCTAAGGTGCGTTAGGCTGCCATGTGGACCCTGTATGGCAGAATCTTTAAATATTGCATGCCCGTAACCCTAATATTCAAATGGCCATATTTTTTGACTGAGGAATTAGATTTGGGTGGGAAAAGACTTTATGGAAATGTCTCGACACCCTCTACACCTTGGGAACATAAAATATCAGTTTGGGAAGGTTATGGTAGGTGAAAACTAAGAAAAGGTCTTCCATGCCATTAACATAGAATCTGATCTCTTTAACTACCAGATTTGATTTGATTTGATCTACCGGGGAACAAGAAGTGACATATTGTGGGTGGATTTGTAAAAGGCATTGATATTCAATGTTTGAGCTTTAAAATGGGATTTAATGCATATCTCATGGTGGTTGGAGTATGATTCAAATTCTTCTCTCTTCTCTCTCTTATTCTTCTTATATATTGTAATAGAGGGGCACATTCAAATGGTTGGTCATTGTTTCTCTTCTGCCCCCCCCCCCCCCCTCTTTCTTCCTTAGGGTCGAATGCTGAGTCTAAGCCTCCTCTCATGGCTCTGTAATGGCATTTTCTTGCCTCTTACCCACTGATGGTGCACTGTGTAACATTTTGGAGCAATAAAATCTATTTTGTGATGTATCTGTCCATCTTTGGCTTATTTTGTTGTCTCTTCTTACCTCTCATTATTGCAGGTTATACTGTGCAAACTTTTGATGTCTATTGTAGGTCCTGGGAGCTGTGTTTAATGGGTTTTCAAAGCGGTGTTCTGTGTGAAAACTATCTCTGGTCTGTGGTGCGTTTTGTCCACCCTCTCCTCTACTCACCTCTCTCCACTTCAGGCAGTCGGGTCTGTGATTATTCATTTCCTTTTCTGGTTTATCACTTCTTAGTGTAGGCTCTTTCACCCTCTCTCTCTGCCCCCTTGGAAAGGTTAGATTAGGTTAGGTTAGGTTTTTCCTGCACTTGAGTAGCTTGTGGCAGGTAGATTAGGAAGCAAGAACTGACTTTCTACGGAGGTCCATCTCAAGTTTTGCAAGTCCCACAGCTTTAGAGATGGTCCCATGTTGTGCAATCACACCGAATGCCCCACCTCACAACCTGGCCATTCGCGGGTGTTGTCATTTTGCACTAAAAGTTTTGGCACATCGGGTGGGACACTGAGGTTAGATATTCCATCTTTCCAAGGAGTCTCATTATCAACAGCAAATCATAAGCCACCGTGCGACCACAGTAACAATTTTGGCATGGTGGGACAGGTTTGAAGCACCTTACCACTTCATCTTAGTAGGTTGATGTGTTCCTATTAAGGGTCAACCTTTTAAGGCACATGTAAGCACATCTAGTGACTCCATCTGGTCAACAACCCCATTTCTAAAGTTGTAGACCTTTTCCCATCCATTTCCACCCATCTTCATTCACTTTTCTTTCCATATCTCCCATTTTCTTCCATTTCATGAAGTTGTGCAATCATTACTTCATTCCCTTTATGGAATTCACACCTACAGAAGTGCAATCCACCTCCAATGCATTTTCCAACTCCTCCAGATCAGCACTATGATCAGATCCAAAGTAATTGTGCTTACCCATATGAGCAGGGTCAAATTCAGTTTAGCCATGGAGCTTATCATGAGCAAGGCTATGCATATAATGACAACAGTCAAAATGGAGAATGTTGGTTTGCTGGAGAAGATTCAAAAAATGGAGGTTGGCATGGTGCAATCCAGGGGTGTGGCACAAATGAATGCATTCAAGGTTGGTTGCAGGACACCTTTTCCATGGGAAGGCCCCTTTCCAAGACATTACAACCCTCAAGAGAAGTTTGACTTCATGGTTGAAGTGTTGCCTCAGCTTACACAGTGGATTGAGGACATTGAGGCTTATGAGAAAAGTGCAAGACAACCTTGTCAATGGGTAAGTCAATCACGAGCTCACTGTCCTTCATTTTCTCTTCCTCAATATTTATCATTTCAGTAGAGGTAAGGGGAAAGCTTCCCATCTGATGCCCCAAGTGTTGATTTCTCTTCTCCATCTCCTGATCTTCCACCCCATTTCAATTCTTCTCCCCTTTCCTTTCCCAAGCAGTCATTCCCTCCAAATGAACAAGAAGTTCCACTTCCCTCCCCACCACAAACAATTACAAAGCTGGCTCCAAGTCCCATTGAAGAGGAGCAAATGCGAGAGATCAAATTGAACCCCAACCTACCACTCCTCTTGCTTTCCTAAGTCCATGTTGGGAAGAGACCCAAGAAACCAGTCAAGGAGAACAACAAGAGGAGGAGCCCAATAGAGAAGAAATGATAGACAATCTAAAGAGTGGAGGACCTTATGGGCTGCCAAATTTGGGTTTACAAAGATCCCCTTGATGGTCAAGCCAATAGATGAGGTTAGGGTTGAAGAGCCAGTGGTGGCTGAGGATGAGTTTGCAGTAGAAGAAGAACATAGAAGAATAAGATGAAGAGAATCAACAATCTGTTTAAGGCACTTTTCCTGAAGAAGATGTTGATCTAACCCAAGCTGCACAACTAGTTGAAGAGGAGGAACAATTAGCTCCAAGTCCCATTGAAGAGGAGCAAATGCGAGAGATCAAATCAAAGTTGAAGCCACTCAATGAAGAAAGCATCATTGAAGATTTTTTTCTTTCATTTCAATGGCCTGATTTGATTGATGAGCCCATGATGAAGGAGGACCATACAGTTTCAGAGGCTCCAAGTGAGGAGTAGGCCACAAAGGAACCTTTAGTTCATCCTCCCACTTCATCTCCTTCAATCTCTAATGTTGAGGAGGAGTTTGATCTTTCAAACTTCATGTTTGAAGATGAAGGGAACCATGGTGAGCAAGTTGAAGATCAGGAGGACACCATGGAGGAGGTAGAGCACATGCAACAGGATAACAAGGAGACAGACTGTCTATCTAACTTGGAGGATTTCTTTGATGGAGAAGAGCCCATGGAGATCACATCATTTACTCCTCCGTCACCCACCTTTCAAACACATGAACCTGCTGCCATGAAGGATAACATTCAAGGCAAGCAGTCAGTGTTCCACAATGGCCCTCTGGAACCAAGGTTGGAAGATATGAGTCTTCCATGTTATTCATAGGAGAAGGAAGAGAAAAGGCAAGATAATATCACCATTTCTCTCTCACCATCCATCTATGAAGGTTAGCAAGAAGGCTCCATTCTTAGAGTTAAAATTCAGAACCATTGGCACATCTAAAGAATCAGACCATGACCAATCAGGTACTTGGCTTCATTGGAGCCAAGAGAGAATCCAAAACCATACATTCCGACTTTAGGGCATGAGGATGAACAACAAAGTACCAAGGGTCACCATCAATACCTCTAGGAGTCCAAAGAAAATCAGCTTGAAGAGGTATTTTCCATTAATGTTGATACCTTGATGATTTGGGTGGAGGACTGACTTATTGTCAGTTTTTCACTCATACAGGCAGCTATATTTAGTGTCAAATTATTTGCATGGCTGCCCCTTTTGAGAAAGGGAAGCTACTTCTCCCTCCCTGTAGCAGGCTTTGTTTAGCATTCTTTCTCTCTGGTTAGTTTAGGAGTAGGAGTAGATTTGCTTTCAGTAGAAGAAGTGCTTATGCACACTCTACTTGTCTCATTTGAGGCATGTATGATTTTGTCTTTGTACATAAGTTTTGTATTGCTCCAGAGGTGCATAAAGCCATGCTCTTCAGTATTCATGGCAGAAGACTCATAGTTACCTGTAATAGTTGTAAATTGAAAAATAAGACAAATACAGAGCAACTAAAGAACATTTTCAAGACAGTCCATTTGAGGGACAGATGAAATCCCTGGGTTAATACAATTTTCTACTCTCAAAAACCCCATTTCCAATATTTTCTTATAAAAATTGAGAGTGCAAACGTGCGGGCAGGCTCAGGGTCAGGAAAAACATAGAAAAGGCATGTAGTCAGGCTTGCAATGGCTTAGGGATCAGATCTTCAAAGTTCATATCAATTTTGTGTTTATCAGATAGACTCCATGCCTAATGGATGCTTCAAGGCCACTGGTCTCTTCATCTAGCAAGAAGATGTCCCCGTGAGTCGCCAAATTGTTATCCCAAATTCACCCCCGAAAAATTTGGTCAAAACAAGCCCCAAACATAAAGAAAATCTGAAGGAAACGATTCAGACCCACGAGCTCACATTCTATAACGAAAAAAAAGGGGACTTGTGAGTTTGACTCAAGGAACATATGGGAAAAATGAGTCTGAATGACACAAAAGGAAGCATAGGCCCAAAAGAGTTAAAACGACCCTGTGCAAGAAGAAATTCAAGAAATGGCCCCTTGTAGAATGAATTGTGCTTCAAATCCAACAGACAAGTTACATGTGGGATCTAAAATGGAATATCAGGGTCAAGGAAGGAGGCCAAGCAGTGTCAAAGAATCTAGAGGCTCGAGGAAAAGAGTTGACTATGACAAAGGTTCTTGAATTCATCGGGCATCTGAAACGACTCAGAATGGGCCCAAAATTGGCTAAGTATGGAGGAAACAGTGGATGCTACCAAGTGTCAAAAAAGAAGGAGCGATGCATGTCCAAGGATTGTTTTGGAATCCTAAGAGGGTAGATTTAAACAAGTGCCATGCCCCCATTGTGTCCTAGTTCCAAAGCAGGGGCAGAGTCAATAGAATTCAAAAGGCAGACAATGTGTAGTGTAGGAGAGGTCTAAAAACTCAGACTAAGCATAGAAGACGAAATTGTGGAGGGAGTGCCAGAGTGTGCCCAGCTTGGGTAAGAATGTTCACATTCCAAACCTTGTCCTTGAGATAGCCATAAGAGGAGGAGGTACTCAAACTTGGGACCAAAAAGGGTACTCCAGGTGGCATAATGGTCAACAGAGGTCAAAAAGGAGAGTTTGGGCCCAAAATGGGGAGGCATAAGTATAGAGTTGGCTTGCAGAAAGCCTTGTGGTGACAAGTATTGTCATCAACTTGGTTTCCTTTTTGCATCTTCTTTTTAACCTTGAATGTCTGTGAAATGAAGTTTTGTATCAAATGAGTTGCGGTTGGAGACCTGCCATTGTGTCCCAAAGGCTCTGGGTCAAGGGACAGAGGTTGGGTTCTGAATATTCAAGTTAGAGTATTTAGGCATGCCAATGGAGGTGTGCCAAGTGTTGCCTCAGCATGATGCTATTTCAAAGGTAAAACTTTGGGGCAGGACCTCAAAACACCTTGGAGCTTGTGAAGACTTCTTCCCTTTTCCTTTATATGTCTTATTTTGTTGTAAGATTTGTATGTGAAGCAAAAAGTTGTATCATCTTGTTTTCATTCCAAAAATAAAGGACAAAGGATATTTGCCCCAAGAAGCTCATAGAGAACGATCACATGTCTTGAAAGGCACAGTTTCAAGAGATTGTAAGGAAGAAAGCTGAATCTCCAAGGTGTGCGAGGTGATAATCTTGCTACGTTTGTTGACCCTTGTAGAAATGTTGGTAGACTCTTTAAATATTATTGTAGGACCCGCAACCCTAATATTACAAATGGAATTCATATTGTTTTAAAAGACTGTATTGAGAAGAATAGTGCATTATTTGGGTTTGGAGAAAAGACTTTTCTAAATGGAAACGTGCCAATCAAGAGATCTATGCCCTCTATCAAGTTTTTTTTTCCTTCATTTATGAATCATAAAATATCATTTTAATAAAGGAAGGAACCTTTTGGTAGGTAAAAAATGTGTAGAAAAATCTAATGTAGGCCATTAAGTTTATTAAGTTAATCTAATGTCCCTTAACTACATAGATCTGGATTCGATTTGATCCGCTAGGTAAACAAGAAGTGACATATTGTGGGATCCTAGATTTGCGATAAGGCATTGATATTTAGTGGTTGAGCTTTGCTAAAATGCAGGATTCAATGCATATCTCATGGTGGTTGGAGTCAGGATTCAAATTCTTCCCTATTCTCTCTCTTATTCTTCCTATATATTGTAATAGATGGGCACATTCAAATGGTTGTTGTTGTTTCTCTTCTGCCCCCTCTCTCCTTTCTTCCTTAGGGTCGAATATTCTGGTAGAGTCTAAGCCTCCTCCCATGGCTCTGTAATGGAATTTTCTTTCAGACCTCTTTCCCACTCACTGTCATGCAATGTGTAACAAAATTTTGGAGCAATAAAATTTGAGCTATTTTTCTGATGCATCTTGTCCATCCTTGGACTTATTTTTTATTTGTCTCTTCTTCCCTCTCGACTTTGATTGCACGAAGGTATAGGATGCATTCGATGCATAAAAACGTTTAGACAATGTTTGTTATAGGTCATGGGAGCTATGTTTAATGGGCTTTGGCCGACTTCAAAGGTCGGTGTTCTCACGCCAGTGAAAACTATCTCTGGTCTGTGCGGAGGTAACTCGCCCCCTGTCCACCCTCTCCTCTGCTCACCTCTCTCCGTCATAACAAATCAGGTAATCAGGGTCGCATGTGATTATCCACTTCCCATTTTCTGGTGTATCATAATGACTTAGTGTAGGCTCTTTCACCTC